>CM028382.1:17046333-17115792 GCA_013146195.2 Codonopsis lanceolata | reverse complement strand
AGTTAAAGAAAAAATAATTGACTTGATTATTAATATTAGTTTGATGTGTAGTTTACTTTAAAGCCCATGTGTATGTGACCCATAATTAAAGTATGATGAAAAGCGAAGACAATAATTTTGGGATGGAGAAGTAATTTTTTATAATTAAGTGTGACCCCTGTTGGTATGGTATGATTGGAACCAAAGACCCAAGGTGCTTGAATGAGTGTCGCGCCTTCCACGCCTTGGGGTCCATTTGAAATAACTAACCACCACTACCACTAGGCTAGACTAGATATTTGAAAAATTATTGCATTCTTATTTGAAGTACAATCTAGAATTACAATTGAATTCCACACATTTTCCAAACCAATGAATTTGTATGATTTTGAATGCAAATTCACATTATTTAAATTTTATGGAATTTGAATGTTTATAGAATTCAAAATGATGTATCCAAACAGACCCATAATTCAATCTTTGTCCCAGGTTTGCTACAATAGTTACTTAATGCTAGGTATCAATCATGCTCATTGTCATTACTTGTTCAAATTTAAATCCTATCCTCAAGTTAGAGAACTATAATAGTCATGAATTTAACGACTCAATTGGTAATTGCTAGGTCTGTTCCCTTCTGTGATGATATATTGTCACTTCAATATATCATATATGAACTTGAAGTTCATTTTAGTGTTACAAGTGAAATTTGTGTATGAAGTTAATGAGTGCTAACTCTTACCACTCACATTGGCACGGGTATATTTTCATCTTTTCTATCTGTAAGGGAATAGGCCAATTAATACCAGTAGTTTCGTAAGCTGAACCTTTCTACAGAAGTGACATGTAGGATGAAAGAGAGAGAAAAAAAGATAAACTTTACGTTTGAATGTGTTTGGGACAAATAAGGGGTAGAATATAGAGAGAGAAATGGAAAAGCATGATAGAAGAGTGAAAACATGGTACAGAAGTAGGAGAGAAGAGAGAAAAAAAACTGAGAAATATTTGTGTTTGTTTACGTTTGGCTAACATGTGCCCTTAGAGCTAAGAAAGATATCACATGTTTTGTCTTGATGACCAACATTCACAAGTTCCAACGTCACTAGGGCCGTTCTTGAGACAGTATAAATGAGTGCTTAAGATGTGTCCAAAGTAGAGAGGCTGTAATCTATTTCCTTTTTCCATGCAGAACTGGGGTCATCAAGAACGTTCATCCATCCCTGCTCAACCACCAAATGCATATAGAGTTTCTTCAGCTATTCCTACTGATCGCTCGCATCCACAGTGATCCCTAAACCAAAGGGTTCCACATCCGGTGACTCAGTCTCCAGGCATGGTGCGGACATCTGTTAATCAGCCAGCTCCCCATCTTATTTGAAGTCAAGTTCATCAAGGAGGTGTGCAAAGAAGGATAGGTACAATTTCGGGTCCTGTAGGTGGTGACCCAGAAGCCCGCTATATAGCTGCTGCTCAGCGATCTACCCAGTATCAAAGAATGCTATAGCCATCTACGACACCTCCAATACAGGCATCAAGACCATCACCATCTGTGCAATCAGTAACTGCTGATGCTCTTAGGGGAGCAGTAAGAGACCAAAGAGGTAATGTGCGAATAAATTTTTTTTTTAATAAGTGTCAACATTAATAGTAGGATGATTCACGGCCTAGGGCTATGTCATAAACGAAGTTGGCTTGAGCTCAACTCATTTGGAACTCGACTCTTGTTTGATTCGAGTAAGCTCAAACATGATTTTAGGCTCAAGGTATAAATGAGCACAGCTCTAACCGGCACAATTAAACTTGGTAATTAAAATATATGTACCTTTAATATATATTTTAAGCTCCCTTTCTCAGAAAGCAATACAAGTTCCCTTTCTCAAAGTTATACATACACACACACACACACACATATATATATATATATATATATATATATAGAGCGCGCGAGAGAGGTACCGTTATGTTAAATAGACAACCCTTTCCATTCAATTCTTTTTTCCCAAGACTTCCAACTACGTCTTTTTTACACAAGAGTAAAGGATAAAAGTTGATGTAAACAAGATTGAAACAAAAACCAAAAACCATTGCTGCTGTTACTAGTGTTCCTTCATTAACTAGTACTCCCATTTCTTCAACTCCATGCCATCTGGGGCACTCCCTTCGACCTTCTTTGCACCAACATCTTGCCGGTTCGTTGACAAAGACTGTTCCATTTGATTCATACTGCAAAAGGAACACCAATACTCAAAATAATGAAATTTCAAACCAAGGATTTAAATAACGGTACATGGGGGGCGTAATGGTCTTACATAACCGAAGCATGAGCATGAATTTCTTTTTGAAATTCACGTTCCCAGAATCATGTGTTTTATCAACTTTCAGATAGAAAATGGTATAAATTATTATCTTTATGATAATTAAATGTTTTATCAATCAAAAATTATTCTTTGTATTTGATATAGTACTAAAGACAATTGCTAATTAGATGTCTTGTGAATGTTAGATGCTAAAAGAAAGAATCATAGGTCAACATATTTTTATTTCTTTTTTTATTTCTTTTTTTTTTTGATAAAATAGTACCTTAAACAAGATTGATGATATGTTATGATATATAGACATGGTATCTTTCTATCTTCTATGAAAGGATTGAAGTTCTCAGGACCAACTTCATTCCGTCAAAATTCAGATATAAGTTGAGGGCACAACACTAGCATGTATGGCAAGTTCAATGCAATAATTTCAAATCAAATAAGAAATCCAAAGTTGCGCAAAACGAACAATGAAATCAAACTAGAGACCACTGTTAAATGCAGTATCAACCCGAAGAGCTAACACTATAGAAATAAGGTGTCGTGAAGTCTTACAAAAGATTTGGTCATGGCTCTTCTCATATCTTCATCTGCATTTCGGTAAATCTCCCCAAACATCTTGTTCACTGCTGCATCACCATCCAACTTCTCCTCTTTTTCCTGAAATTTAAATAATCTAGCAGTCAATATCTCTGGTGTTTCAGAGAAGAGCATCATTCAGAAATCAAAAACAAGTAAAAAAACCCTAATCTGGCAGGTCTTAGGGGGTAGGGGAGAAAAAGGACTTGGCGGTACCTCCTTTTTAACTTGAGCTTCTAACTTATCCCAATCGACAACCGTGACTTGAAGAAGGATATGTAGGCTTCCCAGATACAACAACTGTTCACATATTCACAATGTCATAATAAGACACAAGCCTCAACATTTTCACACTATTTTATTTTATCTTGTTCACCATCTTATAATAAAGGTGGTAAGTTGATGAGCTAATGCCTTGTGGACATACCAGATGATGAATGTACTTGTTTGACTGTAATTTCCTGGTTGTACTCGAGGGATGTCCATTTAATAGCTTCAGCTTTGGCAAGGCAGATTTCTATTTTAGTTGACAGCACTTTGTATCTACACTTGTTGGGTACAATCTGGTCCATCCAAACAGTGAAAACGACATATTATGATTCCCATATCGAGAAAATTAAAGCTTTAGTGCAAGGAAAGTTAGATTTAAAGCACACAAAGTAGATAGCCAATCATCTTCCAACATTAATATAAGCTGGCTAGCTAGCACTGCAAGAATAACAATTATATGTCTGTGAGTGTCTGTGTGCATTTGAGAGAGAGAGAGAGAGAGAACATGATAAGATATCCCTGGCCAGTCTGGCCTACCCTCTAAAGGGTTAAGGGTTAAATAGCAATGTTACACATCAATATACATGTTTTTTTTGTTTTTGGTGGTGGTGGTGGAGAAGAGAGAGGGGGGGTGATTATATCTTCCACATGATATTTAATTTGTATTATGTTTTCTGCACAGCTGAAGGTAATTCAGTTCAAGAAAAGGATTTCAAAAAGCCTTTCTATGGAGAAGCTGTGGGCACCTTCTCCTAAGTGTGCTTTAATAAAGTTCAATGACGTACCTTTTCAAATAATCGTGGTTGAAAATGGTATGCCTGTTCATCCGGGATGTCAATGATAACACTCAACTACAAGAGATGTCAAATTATGATGTGTGAGCAGATATAAAATTGAGGAAAGAAAATGAAATAATAGATGAAATTTTAGCCAGGAGATTGGTTAGGGCAGGAAAAGGAGGCCTTGGGTAATCAACATACTATTTGTTCACCAAATTCAATGGCAATGCTCTTTGCTGGTATACCCTTTGCAAATATCGTCACGACCACTTCTTCTGGCTTCTGGTAGAATGCATGCCTGCATAAACTAATGATTGTTAGAACTATACAATACTGGGAAAGTAATTTAAATACAAGGAAATGTGACTGCAATCCTGATTCAATTGTCCACCTACCTGTATTTTGGTCGGACTAACTCCATCTCTTTCTTCTGATTTGACTCGTTACCTTGCCTTGACTCACTCAAATTTTCTGTTGTCCCATTTGATGCTTTTGACTCATTAGAAGTTTGTACAACATTAGGTGACATATTAAGCTTCGAGGACTCATTCACAATGCCAGTTTCCTCTGAAGAGGCAAAGATGCATCAGTAACAAAAGGACAATCTGTCTAAGTGCAATTCTTGAGAAACTGTTTTTTTTTTTTTTTCATATTCTGCCATCTTTCTTTCAGGTAGCATATAATCAAGTACAAATCAAGAAATTGAAGAAAATCACTAAAAGGTTCAGTAATTGCATAAAGCATAAAATACATCTAGACTAGGATTTTCATAAGCAACCAATAGGTTGACAAAGAGAATTTTTGATTTGATGTACTATGTTATCCTGTAGTGAACGGGGCTTTAGTTTAACCTAGTGTCCAGATTTTCCACTGATGTGATCCTGTCAAGCCTAAGTCCGTGTCAAAATCAAATGTTGATCGAGCATGGAGAGTTCGTGATCAAGTGCCCAAGAAATCAAATAAAGCCCGTAAAATGTGTGGAATACAATTGGAAGATTCAAGAATTCTACACCAACTTGATTCGTGGGTTCATCGGAGATTCGGGCTACTATAATGGATACTCGACAAATCAAAAGAGGCTGATGAACGTGATTCAGAATAAGAAGAGATCGATGCTGACATTCTGGATACCTTGCGGACACAAGGTTTACATAGGCTTGCGACCGCAAGGCCTGTCATTTATCGGACCAACTTTCTGCCGACCTTGCGGACGCAAGTGTCAAGAGCTTGCGACCGCAAGGTCCCGAACACCCAGATTGTCTTGAATCAGCTTTTAAACAGTTCAATATAGAAAAGGGAGCCTTTAAAAGAGTCCTCATATATTCAGATATGACTTGGGGAGCTTTTAATAACTATTGGAAGACTTTTGGGGCCAAAATGCAATATTGGAAAATAGGCCCATATAGAAAAACGGGATTATTAGGGTTTTCATTAGTTTAGTTAATTTTAGGGTTTCTTTTTCTCCAAGTATTAGGGTTTAGTTGTTAGGTTATAAATAGACCTCTTCCTTTCATTGTAAAACAGTTTGAGTTTAGTTTTGGATTATTTCATTAATATAGTTTTGAGTGTTTTCTTGAAACCTCCTTGTTCTTCATGAACTTGTGAATGCTTCGGTGTGATTCGTTGTATTAATTCTAACTTATCAATAGGAATTTCATCCCTATTGTGGCGTTATTCACAATACTTAGATTCTTCAATTGCTACTGATGCAGGGTTCTTGTTGTACATGCCAAAGGTTCTATTCGTGCTAATTGTTGGGTCGAGTGTCACCCCTAAAACATCCTTGATCTAGCTTCGCGTGTGTAAATCGCTCTTCAAGAAGCCTTCGAGAAGATCGTATCATTTTGATACCAAAAATGATACGATCTTCTCGAAAGCATTTACAATGTTTTGCGGATACCACTTGAAAGCGCACTGCGGCTGTAACAGCAACAATCGAATGCTGCCAACAATAGATGAAAATTCTATTGAAAGATCCTAGCAAGATTCATGGTGAAAGAAGGAGGTTAAACTCAAGAAAACACTCAAAACAGAAAATACAAAAAGCTCAACCTAACAAAAACTGAAGAACCTAAGTAAACTAATGAAACCCTAATAATCCTGTTTTTCTGTGGCCTCTTCCAATGTTGATAATAAGCTCCCGAATATATTGAAGTTTAAGCCGTTTAAGAAAGCGGTCGGAACGCCGCAAAGAACTGCTAGCAGGTCAAGCTTGCGTAAACAACGTATCCGAATGTCGATCGATCTCTTCGAATCATCGTTCATCTTTTGATTTTGTCGAGTATCGTAGCCATCTCCGATAACGAATCAAGTGAATCTTGAATCAATTGTATTCCACACATTTGCGACTTGGGCTTTGATCACGAACTCTCCATGCTTCGATCAACATTTGATTTTGACACGGACTTATCACATCATTCCTCCCTCTTCAAAAGATTTGTCCTCAAATGCGTACCTACATCAAATGGACACGAATTAGCAACCGAAAAGTATGAACTCACATTAATATTACCATGTAAATCCACTTTAGAGGTCATATTGTAGCCATGCTCAAAATCCCTTCGTTCTCGAACGAGCTTTCTATCCAAGTCCACATAAACCACGTTTCCTGGATCATGAATTGATCGAACTTGATTGGCATCATATCCATCTTTTTGTTTCACATTGATCCTTGCCCAATCCTGTAGGAGAAATGTAACAACACTACGCGATGCAAGATGATCAAAGTGGTTAGCACGACAATTCATACTCATCAAGTAATCACAAATCATCATGCTCAATTTAGCACAACCGAAGTCTCTTTCAACATTATGCATCAACCAAACCCCATCTCCGGGTTCAAATATCAACCTAACATATTTCATCTTTTGCATTACTTGATGATTTTCCATGAATAACAATATCACACATGCAACATTAAACACAATGAGATCATCATAAGGAATGTCAATGAAAGATATTAATAAGTATAAGAAGATAATATGCAATATGGCATACCAACTCATGTATTTAAATCTGTCATGACAAGTAAATCCATTAATGTTTATAATCTCACTCATCAAGTTATCACAACTCGATGTTCTCCCATGAAAATCATTTATAGAAACAAAGTCACCTTCCTCTTTGAGCAACTTATCACAAGTCAAGGTTTCTTCACTACAAACAATTTTACCATACTCCATGGTCTCTTTCTTCCAATTACCAAAGATTGAAGTCTTTTCATTTGTTCCTTTGACTTGAAACAAACAACAACCAAATTCGCCAGGTTTAAAGATTAATCTAACAAATTTTATCTTTTGCATATCCATGTTTAGCAATAACGAATCATGCAACAATAAGAAATTACAACCAGAGTGCAATCTCAAGGATAAACATCCTTTAGGCTCAACAATCAGACTATTGGTCAAAACAGGCTTATAGCAATTTATATCCCTCAATGAAACTATATGCAATCCATAAATCTTATGAAACATTAATGCATCATAGGGAACTTCAACAATCTTATGACATGCAACAAAATAATTCATCTCAGAAATACCATGCATAATCACATGCTTAGAACTCACATCTTGATGAAACTCAGAATTCCCCAATGCAAAATTCAGATTTTTCTTTCTATCTTGTATTGCACAATGCACTCCAACCAATTTATCAACCAATGTACTTTCCATGAATGGATCCACATATGAATGATTAAGTAAATGCAATGTCAAATTTAAATCATTACCAATGTATTCACCATATTTCTTCCAATCACTTAGACCATGGTGACTTACCAAATTTTGCAATTTAAACTTTCTAAACAAGTCAAGTGGTCTAACAATCTCTTCCATGAATAAGGCATTCACAAAATTAATCAAAATTTTCAAATCAACACCTCTCTCAATTATGAATTTATTACCAAAGTTATGGTGTACATCATGTAACAAGTTAATTGGTCTAACTATCTCACCCATGACTGAAGTGTCAACAAGACTACTTAACTTTCCAAATCCAACAACTACACTTTTGAGCTTATGATCAATATCATGGTGATTATCATGTAACAATTCACCACATATCTTATTTTTCCAAGAAAGAGTAAGATCATACCTTTGAGAAAGTGTAGGATCTACAACAATCTCCTTACCTTGTTGGTATTCAACCTTGAATCTCACGCTTTCCTTAGACAGTGTAGGCTTCAACTCATGAACAATCTGTGAATGAGAAACAATGAAACTAGGCAAAAACAATTCAAATTTATTAGTATGAAAATTTGCCTCACTCTCTTCTTTTTTCTCACACTCTTTCTTTTGCTCACTCTCTATATTTTTCCTCTCCTTTTGCCCGGCTATCTCAATACTATCTATCTCCTCTTGAGCCGGCCTCTCTCTCTTGTTTTCACACAAACTCTCCTTTCTCTCGGCTATCTCACAAACCTCACTTTTCTCACAAGCCGAACTCTCTTTATTTTCACTCAAGCTCTCCTTTTGTGAAGGCTTCTCTATATTCTTTTCCTCACTAGCCTTTCTCTCTTCTCTCAAGCTCCCCTTTTGTGAAGGCTTCTCTATTTTCTTTTCCTCACTAGCCTTTCTCTCATGTAATTTATTTTCAGCTTCAAGAACTTGATTTGTTGTAGGTGAAGTTTTGAATGCAAGCTCCATTAGTTCTCGAAACTCTTTCAACCGTTGTTCGTCTTTCTTTTCTCTTTCTAATCTTTCCCTCTCAAACTTCTCTCTCTTTACTCTTTCAAGATTTTCTCTCTCAATTTTCTTCTCCTCAATTCTTTTCTTTTCAGTCTCCTCCTTATGTCTAACCATAACTCTAGATTTCGGTTCTGAAGGTTTATCTTTGAAATAATGAACTGGAACGAATTTTCTTCGCATCGCCCTTTTTAATTCAGTCCAAGTCTCAACTTGAGGCCCTTTACTTCTAAATCTCCATTCCCTTAATCCTTCCCACCAATCTGCAGCATAATCATAAAACTCTATGGTGGCAGCTCTAACCTTCTTAAGTTCAGGAATGTTATAACCTTCAAAGATTTCCTCCACCTTTTTCTCCCATTCTAAATATACTTCTGGATCGTTTCTACCATAGAAGGCTGGAATTTTGAATCTAACTCCTCTATGTTCTCCATTCTCCCTATGGTTAGGTTTAGGTAAATCTGTTTTTGTTTTAACAACAGATTTTAATTTTTCATTCATTCCCATCTTCAACCTATCAAAACTCTCTCTCATCTCTTCCGTTTGCTCCCTAAACATTTTATCAAATCGTTGCGTCATCTCTTCTAACAAACTACCCATATCTGAGTTACTTTCCATGGTGTTCTTACTTTTAAACATTATGAAACCTGCAGAAAATATGTTAGAAATAAACAAGTTTATATCTCACACACTCCCTTACGTGTTTCACTCAAGCAATGATCACACCTCTCGTGTTTACCTACTCTCCCTCACCTTCAATTCCTCCAAGTTCTAAAAGAACTAACAAATAAATCGATGAATTTCAGAAGTAGACAAACCAAACTAAATCAATAGAATTCTAACGTATAGAAATAATGAATAAAGAATAGAATTCCAAGGATGAAAGGCTCAACGATAAATTGTATAAGAAGATTCGATATTAATTTTCGAACCTAGATGATGACAACAATTCAAGATATTCAATTCAAACAACTAACAATTTCCAACTCCAAACAATAACAAATTTTCTTTTTTTCTTTTTTTTTTAATTCAGATTTCTATTTTTTTTTTTTAATCTGAACTTTTTTTTAAATTCGGATCTGTTTTTTTTTTGTCCGAATTCTTTTTTTTTTTTTGGTAATTTAAAGCTTTCCAAAATTAATTAAAAGCGAAATTTTTTTTTAAATATGAGCGGTGCGATGAGCGATGCGGCAATGAGCGAGTGATTCAGCGGATGAGCGATAAATTGGATGAGCGAATAATCCGGTGAAGCGATGCCGCGATGAAACGATTACCGATGAACAGTATTTTTTTTTTTTTTTTTTGTGTGTGTTTATAACCCTAGAAGATTAGGGTTTGAAACAAAAACAAAGAAATCAAAAAGAACAAATTAGGATTGAAGACCCTAATTCGAAGTAGGAAGAGAAACAAATAGATAATCAAAATAAGAACAATTTAAATTAAGATAGATTGTGGAAACGAACCTTTGCTCTGATACCAAAATGATACGATCTTCTCGGAAGGCTTCGTTGAAGAGCGATTTACACACGCGACGGAAGCTAGGGATCGAAGGATGTTTTGCGGGGGTGACACCTCGACCCAACAATTAGCACGAATAGAACCTTGGCATGTACAGCCGCAACCCGCACTCGTAGCAATTGAAGAATCTAAGTATTGTGAATAACGCCACAATAGGGATGAAATTCATATTGATAAGTTAGAATTCGAATACAACGGAATCACACCGAAGCATTCACAAGTTCATGAAGAACAAGGAGGTTTCGAAGAAAACACTCAAAACTATATTAATGAAATAATCCAAAACTAAACTCAAACTGTTTTACAATGAAAGGAAGAGGTCTATTTATAACCTAACAACTAAACCCTAATACTTGGAGAAAAAGAAACCCTAAAATTAACTAAACTAATGAAAACCCTAATAATCCCGTTTTTCTATATGGGCCTATTTTCCAATATTGCATTTTGGCCCCAAAAGTCTTCCAATAGTTATTAAAAGCTCCCCAAGTCATATCTGAATATATGAGGACTCTTTTAAAGGCTCCCTTTTCTATATTGAACTGTTTAAAAGCTGATTCGGCACAACTGGGCAGGTTCGGGGGACCTTGCGGTCGCAAGCCCCTTGACACCTTGCGTCCGCAAGGTCGGCAGAAAGTTGGTCCGATAAATGACAGGCCTTGCGGTCGCAAGCCTGTAAACGCTTTGTGTCAGTGTCCGCAAGGTATCCGTAATGTCGATCGATCTCTTCTTATTCTGAATCACGTTCATCAGCCTCTTTTGATTTGTCGAGTATCCATTATAGTAGCCCGAATCTCCGATGAACCCACGAATCAAGTTGGTGTAGAATTCTTGAATCTTCCAATTGTATTCCACACATTTTACGGGCTTTATTTGATTTCTTGGGCACTTGATCACGAACTCTCCATGCTCGATCAACATTTGATTTTGACACGGACTTAGGCTTGACAGGATCACATCATCCACATTATTATGTTACACTAGCTTCTCACAAAGTGTATTATGCACTATGTTATCCTGTAGTGAATATCTATAGAGTCGTTGATTTGATGAATTCTGTCTGCCTTAAAAATTATAATGCAACCAAGGAAATCTAAAATTAGTTACTAGAATTCATTAGAAGTGTAGTAATACGGATATACACGACTTAGCATGTGTGTCACCCTCTAATCCATCACATGCTTGACACCTAGATTTGTATGAAAAAATTGTACTAAAATGTTTGTATCTCAATAAATTTCCTTAGCAGGGCTGATCACATATTAAAAGCACAAGTACCAGATTAAGTAGCATACCTGCAATATGATCATCGCATTCTTTAATCAGTTTGGTGAATCTAGAATCATTCTGCACTAGTAAAGCACCTGTCACAAGTGCTTCCTTCGCAGCCTGATACTCTTCAAGATTAATACATGCAGTGCTGAAGAAATATGGCAACACAATTTGATGTCATAAACACAAGTGAAAAAAGGAAAGGCAACAGTTTTACTTGTGCAAAATAACTCTCATAATTATCAACTACTATAGGCTGGCAACACAACAGCTCATACAATAAGTACGTGGAGGGGGAAGGGTGCTAGTGACTTCAAGAGAACAACGTTCATTAATAAGCCTATATTGCAGTACTGTCTGCAAATGTGCAAAGCAGACCCACCAGCACAAGTTTAAAAATTAACAATATGGACAACAGTCCATGCTACAAAGACATGGTCAGAGATTACTGAATGCATTCACCATAGCTTTCAATTTTGGCAAACAAGGAAATGGCATGAACAATTAAAATCTATCTTAGTCGATTGAAGCAGGAAAATAGATGGATCCAATATCAAACACAAGAATATAAAATTCAGATTGCCAAGAGTGAGCAACACTTGTGCCAAAAGTGAAAAATAAACATATCTGTTTGTAAGAGCTAAAAGATTTGTATCTCAGTAAGCTTAGAATTTAAGACATAATACATTGAGCATTCTATGAAATAGGATGAGCAACCAAGTGTATAAAGTGAAAAGTAAACATATCTGATTGTAAGAGCTAAAAGAATTGAATTTCTGTAAGCTTAAAATTTAAGACGTAAATCCATAGAGCTAGCATTCTATGAAGTAAGATGAGAAACCAAGATTAAAATGACAAATGAATAGGCATATATCAATTGCAACCAAATGGGAAACTACAAGATCATAAATAAATTCAAAGTGATACAAGTAGTGGGCACAACCACAAGGAAATATCATTTACTGACCCTTTCCGAAGGTATGCCTTCGTCATCGAGGAATCCAACTCAATTGCTTTGTTTGCATCAGCCACAGCTTCTGCTCAACAGATTCAACCCAAATTAACCGGTTAGTAGTTAGTACAAATAAAATCCTCATTTAGTAGATAACTGCAACAATTACCAGTCATCTTCATATCAGAGACAACTCTCATACGACATAAATTTCCAAATTTTATTAAAAAAATTCAATATTTTTGTTGTTCCTACCACCATCGGTTCAACTCAACATTCAAGTATTTTGGGACGACTATACCCTCCCAAAGAAAACACGACATCAATGAAACAGAAAAAGAAAAATGTCATTAACAGCGCTTACAGACCAATGCTAACTAGTAAGGACAATCAAAGGATCACTCATTTAATTCCTTCAAATTAGCATGACTATATAAGCATACAAGTCCAAGATACTGAATATTTGCACTACCTTAACTGCACAACATATGCAGTATTACCAACTTCCACTCACTTTCACAAGGCGTTCTAGATAAAGTATAACAAACATATTGTTAATGCACAACTATTGTAGTGATTTAGTAGCACCAAATTCAATATTACATTCAAATCCTTGGCCTGTAAAACCGACTTTTCAATTTTGACATTTTCAGTCTCAACTTTAACCAATTTTCAAATAGATTAGTTTTTTAGAATAAAGCTACAACTTCCTAGAAACTACATAAAGAGAAGCACTAACCATAACTCTGTAATTATTTAAGAAACACAAATAAATTCACCTTAAACTTCATCTCAGAAATTCAAAAATTGAGTTTTCTAAGTTAAACTTCGATTTCTTTTAATTCTTCCATTTCCTTTGACAATCAGCTCATGAAGAACACAAACACAAATAAAACATGTACGTTTTTGTGGCACAAAATTCAAAATACAAATTCAATTAAGTACTCCTATATCCCGTACAGAGAACCAAGAGGTAAATTTTGACTTATCAAAGTCAATATAATATGTACCTACTTGCTTGTTTAGTATAGTGTTGTTTTTTATGTACTTATTTTATGTATAAAACTGTCAAATAGCTATTAATATCTCAATTTTCAAACACCTATTCAAAATAAAGTTTGACTAACATGAGATTTAAGGATATATTTTTTGTACCAAATCTTGTCTCGACTAATAGTCTATTTGCAATTTCCAAAGCTACAAGGTTGGCTACGAAAGTCAAAATAAAAATCTTTTTTTTATAGGTATAAGTGTGACACTTATATACGGGGGGTTGAAATCTAGACCATTCACAATAATTATACATTAATATTAATAGTCTTATAAGTCAAAACTTAGAATTTTTACTTAATTGATAACTGATGTGAACTACTCCCTTCGTCCCTAAATAATTGTCCTGTTTGATCCGATGCATAGTTTAAGAAAAAGTAATTGACTTGATTATTTATATTGGTTTAATGTGTAGTTTCCATTAATGTTCATGTATATGTGGCCCATAATTAAAATACAGTGAAAAAATAAGGCTAAAGTGGTAAAAGTGATATTCTAAAAAGGTAAGTTTTAAAGTCGACAATTATTTTGGGACGGACGAAAAAGGAAAGAAGGACGATAATTTAGGGACGGAGGGAGTATAAAACATAAAAATTACGAAATTTCAACAAAACAGCCAAAACTTAGAGCAATTGAACAATCATATCTAATTGTACCGGTGAAATTCTTGAGCTTAATGTTGGCTTGAGCACGGTCGGCAAAGAGAGCAGAGTTTCGAGGGCCGAGGTTGATAGCCTGAGTAAAGAGATCGACGGCCAGTTCAAAATTGTCATCAACGAACGCTTCCATGGCTTTCTCCGCACGATCTTTAGCCATCGGACAGAATTGTAGAGAGATATTCTACAGAAAGAAAGAAGGAGACGAACAGACTTGGAAACGGAACGGAAAAGGATGAGTGTATATATATAGGCATAGCCGGCAGTTTTAGTTTTGTACGAGGAAAAGGAATTCGAAGAGGAAAAGGAATTCGAATTCCAAGAGGAAAAGGAATTCGAAGAGGAGAAGGAAGAGGAAGGATGAAAAGGAAGGAAGGAAGGAATTCGCATGTATGAGGCTCAGTTACTCACTCTTCCTAACAAGCGTCGCCGTTGCCGTTCTCAACTCCCACAAACGCAACCCATGACCTGCCCTTCCCCCACTCACTCAAACCCTAACCTTACTTCCTAGCGACATCATGCCCAAACGCGCGTTCAAGGTCACAACTTCGTCCTTCTCCTCTTCTTCTTGCTCGGCAGCGGCGGCGTTGGGTGAACCCAACTGATTGTAGCACCCATGGAACCCAAGCTCATTTTTCTGACTCTAGATACAGGTATATTCCGTATCTCTTTCTCCCTTTAGAATTTTAGACCGTTTTTGCGTTTTGGCTTATGAACTTAGGCAACCCTGCTTACTTCAAGACAATATGAATGATTATGTTTCTTTATTTTTCTTCGTTATTCTGTTTCTTTATTTTTTGTATGGGAGTCAATTTGTTAAATTTAACCTGCTGCACGACTTCAGATTTTTTCGTTTCAATCTCACAGTTTGTCAACCCAAACTGAAAGAACCAATCGAAGTCTCACAGAAGAGAGCTCCACCGGTCAAAGGAAAGGTGGACGGCGACATTGAGGAGGTGAAAAAGCAACTTGAAGAACATCGAAACAGTCTCAACTTCAATTAAAGAGGTGATTCATCATTTTTCAAAGTCTAAAACGTTAATTTTTGGGGGTTTTCTTTTTATGTAGTTCCCTTTTGAATGATTTGTGGGTAATGACATGATTATGTGATATTGGTGATCTTCGACTCTAATTTTATTTGGTTTAGTGTTGATTGGATTGATTATTAATCCAACAGGTTTTCTCTCACTTGGGTGAATTCTGGTGGTTTTATCAGTCCTGTTTGCTTCAGATCGGCTAAATGAATGTTTGTTTATCATTTGCTGCATTTAAGGTTACAAACTAAAACACAAGGTTTAATTAGAAATTCTCGAAACATGACAGATTGTTTTTGCAATTAACTCTAAAACTTTTTTGTTTAATGGTCTAAAATTAGGGGTTGTGATGCTTAGACTCGTAGCGTGCATCGTCGGTTCGAAGCCTAGTTATAGAGGAGGGTTGTGTTAAGTTTCATACAACCACTATAAAACTTAGTCAAGTCACTATATATGAACATGGATCCAAACGATTTCACGTAGATACCCATTGTACCTACCTCGAAGTGTAGTGAATGAGAGAGGGGCATCATCTTATTAATTTTCAACAAGGGTGTTTGTTGCACTCTCCTCAAGGTGTACCAAATAGGCTAGAGGCTTCTCATGGTCGTCCAAAAAAACCAGCAAAGGCTGGCATATTTTATGAGTGTGTCAAGCGAGTCACAATTGTTTGTTACCTAGCCAAGAAGTTGTGCTGACACATGGTTACAAACAAATCAAATAACTAGAGAATTTTTAAAAATAGATATTTTATTGTATCATAAGGCAAATATTCCCATTAGGTAGCTGATGTAGGACAAGGTTGGAAGAAATTAAGTTCGTTGACACACGAATTAACTGGTGGATGATTGATTTATTTCAATCGAAGAAGGAAACAACAATATAACAAACAACTAAGCGGCTATTTTCAAAGGAAGAAAAAGACCAAGTTTATTTCATAAAATTGATGTCTCAACACTTGAAAGAATCCCTTTTATGTTGGTTGTGGAATGGGGGTTGTCTAGAGAACAGGGAGAGACAAGAAAAGGAAAATACAAGCATAAATGTATAAGAAGAGAATAGTAAAAGACTAGAAAAAGAGGGTGAATATATTCGTCTCCTTGAAAATGGGCTAGGGGTGGTAAGATAGGTGTTATGGATAATCATTGGTTAGTCTATTATCTATGGTTCAATAGACTAACTCATAATTCCATAACACCTATTTTGTCATCCCTAGCTTGGATGCACCACTTCAAATAGGTGCACGGTTAATAAGCGCGACTGAAAGCTCAATTCTTTGACCTAACTTTTAGGATGAGATGATCCAAAAGCACCCAAAACTTGTACTCCCTCCATCCCAAAATTATTGTTTTACTTTCTTTTTTCATCCGTCCTAAAAAAATTGTCTTCTTTAAAGTTTCCTTGTTAAAAAATCACTTATACCATTTTATCCTTACTTTTTCTTCTTACTTTAATTTTGGGCCACATATTCATGAGTTTTAAAAGAAACTACACACTATTACAATATTAATAATCAAACCAATTGTTTTTTCTTAATCCGTGTGTCAAGTCAAACAGAACAATAATTTTAATTTTGCAACCGAGGGAGTACCATATTTCAAGGTCACAAACGGGCACAAAATGTTAAATGACTACCCGTGCGGTAAATAACTGGTTAAAATTACTAAACGCGGGTAGAGAGGTGTACTGGCCGTGAAAACCTTTGCGCTTTTACAAAGACAGATTCGTAATAGCTCCGGTGAATCGTCCTCTTTACTCCGAAGTTCCACTATACAAATAGGTTAATTCAATTTTCTTTCTTATTTGTAATGGTTCTGTTCTCGTAGTCGTTGTTAATCACTCTTAATAATGTTTCTGTTCTTTCCTTATATTTTCCCCCTCAAATTTAAAGTTGTTGAATTCAATCCTTTCGAATGTTTATATGCCCTAGTTATCAAATTGGAGTATTTTCTTGTATGTTATTTTTGTCAATTTGGATGAATCGCCCCCGGATAATTCTCCATTTTGGTTGTCAAATTGGTCTGAAATCAGTTTACCAAAGTAGGAAATTGTGTTTTTTTAATCACTGTTTTCCATTCTACATATGCAATTAACAGAAGGCAAAAACTTAGGTAATACCTACCTTCTTATGGGTTCTGTAAGACAATCCCATTGATCCAACCCACCTTGTGTACGAGGGTTGAGCTGCCGTCTTACCAATTAGGACCCGTAAGACGGTGTTATATGAGACCTACTCTTAACAGTAATGGTTTGTTTTATTCCATTCTGACTTCTACTTCCTGAGTTTGAACTACGAAATTCGCTTTATTGCTTACTTAATTATGTTTACTTGAGAGTTGAGACCTTCCAAGACTAATTTACTGGAAAAAAGAAATAAATTTGGTGTATTTTTCACATGTTTAGATTTCAAGTTCTCCCTCCTACCCTCACTGCTAGTCATTTTAAAGAAATTATTCATAGAGAGAGACTTTACAATTTCCATATGGATTTGGAAGCTGCAGGGACTAGCCTGAGAATCTCTGGACCTCATATTTCACATGTCAAACATTCATTGTACATGATTGCATTGTCACGCTCTCGGTGTCATCATGGTCACCGTGTTCTTGGTCTGAGCCGTGAGCAATGGGTGCTTTTGTCAAGGAGTTTCGAGGAGAATTTCCTTTCCCTTTTGCCATGTGATCAACTCCATGTGTTCTCTGATCAGGTTAATGTTATCTTCTGCTTATAGAGATGAGAACTAGTTGACTATGTCTTTAGCAGCTATGCTGGCAATAGTACTTCAACTTATTTCATTCTGTCTCTCTTTTTTTCTTTTTTTGCAATGGAAATTATATTTAAACAGTTGGTTAATGGCAAAACTAACCATCAAACTCTCAAAATGCCCCCAAAAAACTATCAATTACTTCTAAGGTGGAGAAAATAAAAAACAAAACCCGTCAGTTCTCTATTATAAAAATTGACGAAAGTGCTCACGGCGATGTACACGTAGGCAAAAATTAGCTAGGTGGATGTAAGTGGTATGATGCTGAGTTTACACATGGGTTGGTGAGTTTGATTAATGGGACAAACTCTCCGCCATGTTGGCTAACTTTTGCCTATGCGTACATCCACGTCATCACTTCTGTTGATTTTTTAATAGAGAACTAATGGTAGTTTTTTTTTTTTTTTTGGCCACCTTAAGAATAGTTTGATTGTTTTTTGGTCATCTTGAGACGTGAAAGGTAGAGTAGGCTCCTTAAGCAAAGGTTGATTGGTAGTTTTTCCATTAGCCCTTAAACAACTATGTGCAACCTGCTGCATTATCAGTGTAATTACTATGTCTATCCAACTGCCCTGCTCTACCAATCGTTTACGGCCTTTTTTGTCCTTTATTCCATTTACTTTACTCAATCTTTTTGGTACTGCACATGACACAATCAGCTTATCTTGTCCTTGGCATATGAAATCGTCTCATTTGGTCTTGACATGGATCTATTTGTTTGATTAATTGATTTTGGGAGGTAAATGAAAGAAGTAAGAATGTTACACTTTTGTTTGAAATCCATGGGAAATGGTTCAAGGGAAAGGTGGAAAAAGCAAAGCAAGTGAAATTTTTTTGTTTTACATATCACTTCGTTTGCTTTATTTTAATACCTAAAAACACTTCCACTTACTTTGATCATGAGTTTCTCTTTTCAATTACAAATTATGTGATCCAGTTTATTCCATATGTAGCCTCCAAGGAACTGTAATGTTTTTTTTGATAAGTAAATAATATATTAAATATCAAGCATCAAAAGAGGTGATGTGTCCTTTGTACACTAGTCGTATACCATCCAAAAGATTAACCAAAATCTGTGCTATTTACAAGATCTACAAAAGCTATATTGGATCTAGGAAGAGAGTGATCAGCCTCGGAGCTCCAAAAATGAAGAGTGCGAATCAACAAATTCTTCAACTCCGGGACTGACATTTCCACGTTGTCGAATGCCCTATGGTTCCTTTCCTTCCATAGAATCCAACACACACCCAAAAGAGCTGTCCCCCATATACTATTACTCCTCTTCGAATAACCCCTATTCCAACCTCTGACATGGTCAATGATCGAATTTGGCATGACCCAAGACATCTTGATCAGCCTGAACATACTAAAGACATAGTTCCAAGCTCTAAAGCCACTTGGCGATGAAAAGTAAATGATTTACACTCTCCGCGTCAACCTTACACATATAACACCTATTAACAAAAACCATGTTGCGTTTCCGCAAATTATCCCCGGTTAGGATAGCTTCATGAGTCGCTTCCCACATGAAAAAAGCCACTCTCTTAGGGGCTTTGGTCCTCCAAACTGCTCTCCACGGAAAAGAAGTTCTGCCACCGTTGAGAAACTTTAAATAATACGAACTAACTGAAAAAAGAGAGCCCCCTGAACCTTTCCAAACCACCTTGTCCGTCGGCCTGTCTGTTTTCTGCTCTTGAAGCATCCTTAAAAGATGCACAACTGACTCTAACTCCCAATCATGAAAATTCCTTCTGAACAAGGGATTCCAGATAGGCTTACCCTCCACCCAAGATAATACAGAGCTAACTCTACAATCCTTATCCGTGGATAGCTCAAATAAGTCCAGAAACGCCTCCCTCAAACGAATATCCCCACACCATCTATCTTCCCAAAACCTCACCGAGGCCCCATTACCAACCTCAAAAGCAATGAATCTTTCAAAAAAATTCCACCCTTTCCTTATACCTCACCAGACTCCCACCCCATAAGGCGAATGCTTGAGTCATCAGAGGCTGTAGTGAGTTTCTTTCCCCTTTCTCGCTGGTCCCGAAAGAGTTGGATGATTGTGCCGCAATTTAGGTAGCATCTTGGATTAAAGTTAGCAAGTCTTATATTTCATTCTTGAAATGCTGTCAATGAAGATTGTATAGGAAAAAATACCAAAACCTCCCTCATAAAGACTTACTTTTTGAAAAATCAAAATATTAGGAAGTTATTTTGTGTCATTTTACTTACCCTTACTTTCCTTGTTAATTTTAGGGTTAATGTCACCATTCGTCCCTGTATCGACTTTCTAGCATTAGTCTTTATTTTGGAAAAGTGAAAATTTGGGTCCAAAGTAGGATTTTTCTGTACGTTGAAGGTCCTCTGATGGATGCCGTTAACTAATCCACCGTTAAATGATCATGTGCTCAACACGTGAGATATTTTTAGGGCAAAAAAGTCATTTCTATTAGAGATATTTTCTTTTTCCACATTTGATTCAATTTAATTAAATTTTTTCTCTCTCCAATCTTCCACTTCCCCCACCTGTCGCCGCTAATCGTATGCACGAAAATCCCACCACCCTCTTCATTTACAGTTACATTCACCACCTTCGTATTATCTTTGAGAACAACGCCGTGCTTAATGGCAAGCATTTGAAACATTGATACTGCTTTGGTCGACTTAAGTACGCCACCAAGCTCCGTCAACGCAGCAATCCAGTCATCAGGCTACTCAATATTGCCGGCATATTCTTCACAAATTAACTGTTATCGAGAACCCGGTGGGCCATGGTGGAGGAGTTGTTTTGGCAATTAGCGATGACGGCAAGTAGGCTATTGTTATCGGCGGGACCCATATCCAATTGATGGGTTTTGTAGTAAACCTTGAACCCAATTTCTGACTTCTTCTCTGGATGACTGTATGACCATGGCAGAGCAATAGTCTTCAGGGTAGGTGGACTTTGCTATTTGATAAGCTGTGGAGCTGCCCATGACTCCTGCTCTGATCACTATCACATCAAATTGGCAGTCGGAAAAATCCATAGCTCTCTCTCTCTCTCTCTCTCTCTATGTATGAATTTGTAATAAAAAGTGAGTGAAGGTAGAGTGAGTGAGTCGGTCAAAATCCTGAGGACTGAAGTAAATGAAAAGGAAGGGATAAAACGTATGGCTATGGCTATATTTGTCTACAAATTAATATAAAAAGAAAAGAATAAAAGAAGTGGAGTTGACTTACAGAGAGGACAAAGGAGGAAGGAAAGGAGAGATAGTGAACGAAACGTAAACACCACGTTTTCGGTTTTCCTTCAACAACTTTTGGAATTGGTTATGGAAACTGAAAATCCCGGCCAACAGCATTGTTTTCCTTTGGCTACTTGCCAGAGAAGATGACCGGACCGTTGCTGGAGACGATGATGGCCACTAACTATTTTGATCAGCGTTAGGTAATTACATAATTGCCCTTGTGTCTAATTTGTGGGAGAAAAGGAAAATGGGTATATTTGTCAATTCGTGATGGAAATTATGCTTGGACAATAATACCCTTCAAAGTTTTAGGTTTAATGATAACCTCTTGATTGGAAATGACTTTTTTACCCAAAAAAACTCACGTGCAGCACAAGTGGTCACTTAACGATATATGCGTACAGAAAAATCTTACTTTGGACCCAAATTTTCACTTTTCCAAAACAGGGACTAATGCTAGAAAGTCGATAAGTACAGGGACGAATGATGACATTAACCCTTAATTTTATTATGGGTTCCACTTGCATATGGCTGCAAAGAAAAATACATAAGATACCAATATTTATAATAGAATCAATTGATTTTTCTTCATTTGTGTGCCAAGTCCAACTTGTCATTTTTTAGGAACGGAAGGAGTATCATTTATACTAACTTTCCCTTTATTTTCAAGAAACAATCAAAGTAGTGCAACTACAAATTTAAATCATGGATGCAATAATTTTTTTTTAAAATTCTCACCTCCATTGGTGACATCTTTGATAAAATTCTTATCAATGTAGCTTTGACTGTTTACACAACTCTTGTTAACTGTAAAATACTATTAGGTGTTCTCTTTATGTTATACTCCCTTCGCGGACCGCTCCTAAATAATTGCCCTGTTATTTTTTTCGTCCGTTCAAAAAAAAATTGTCCAACTTCTAAATTTTTGTTTTTAGGAAAATACTTTTATCATTTTACTCTTATTTGTTCTTGTTACTTTAATGATGGTGACATGCACATGAGTTTTGTAGGAAAGAATATATTATACCAATATTTGTAATATAGTCAAATAGTTTGTCTTAATTTGTGAGCTTGTCAAATAGGACAATAATTTAGGAACAAGGGGAGTATTAGTTATCAGTTCTTATTTATTTATTTATTAGTTGAGAATGAATATATATATATAGTGTATATATATGTATATAATATATTTTTTAAAAGCTTATATATATTGTTTGTACAAATAGCAAGATCAATAGGTACTTGAATATCTGGTTGCAATATGCTAATCGGAAGCTTCTTTCATGTTATAGTTATTTTATTATATAAAATAATTGGTGTATAGGAGGGTTATTCTAGTCCAAGTGAATCGTTTATTTAACGGTGTTAAGTTTCTATTGACAAATTGCTAGTATTACAGTTTTGTAATTTGGGCTTTTTGGATAGGAATAATATTTCTTGGGTTTTTTAGATTGGAATATTTTTTGAGGGACTTTTTTGTGTTATTCCCAATTGTATGTAGTCGAACATTAGGAACTAAATTTCAATTAAAACAATGCTTTTTACCATACCCTTATCTTTAAATGTCTGCCTCTGCTTCCATTTGGTAGTGGTTGCAGATATCACCTAACATGAATACGTAGGTTAATGTGTATGCATAAATAACAGATCGATTGGTTTTCCTTAAAAAGAAAGTGATTACTCTTGCAGGCTATTGGAAATTAATGAATTATTTGATTTACAGAGGAAACCAAATACCTTATCTATTTCAAGATTTTATTGGTGAACAGTTTGGTGTTGAGTTTATGACTAGTTCTTAAAAAAGAAATTAGTGCAGATAATATGTTACTGAATCTTAATACTTCCTCTGTTCTGGGTAAAGAGTCCATATTTGAAAGTTAATCTTTTTTAAGAAAAGTTTGATATTCCAAAAATGCCATTTGCAAGTTTAACATGTCAATCTATATAAAATATCATTTGTCAAATATGAATGCACAAGGTTTTCAAAATTGTGTACAGCATCTGAAGGCATTATTTGTTTCGATACAAATATAATAAAATAAGAATATTATCGAATTGATTTGGGATAAGAATCTCAATCTATCATGTAAATCAAGATTCGCTCCATGACAGTTTTGGATTAGAACAAGGGCAAGTTACCCAAATCGTCCCGGTACTTTACCACTTTTTCCAGCTTCGTCCTTGTTAAAAGGATCGAACCTTATTGGTCCTTGTACAAAAAGTTTTAACGGAAATGGTTCTTCCGTCCACTTTTGTTATTTCTTTTCCGTTGTGTCTCATGTGATATTGACGAGGGGTAAAATAGTCATTTTATTAAGAAAGTACAGGGACCAATTCTATGACAATGTCATCTTCATTCTCTCCCACACCTATTTACATCATCTTCGTTCAGGGTTCATCCCACCTTCCATTTCCAACCTCCTTGACTCCAAGACTTGATTCTCAACTCCCACCAACTCACAGGCAAAATCCCTCCTAAGCTCAGCAACTGCCGATCCCTCAAGAACCTTATCCTCTTCGATAACTCTCTCTGGCAGCATTCCGGCCGAGACAGGTCTTGAAACCCTCCGCGCCGGCGGTAACAAAGACATTGCCGGGAAAATCCCAAACGAACTCGGAAACTGCGTCAACCTCACCATATTGGGGCTCGCAGATACTCGGGTTTCGGGCTCCCTCCCTGAGCAAATATCTCTTTAAGCTTGCTGCGTGCAAATAAATGTTGTATGCAGCAATAGGTGAGATTTCTGACTTCTTCTTCATTGAATACTAGAGGACTCCTACCTACAGGAGCTGCAGAAAATGGGTATGTAAGGAGCATCTAATTCTTCGGTTGAGACTAGGGCAGAAAGCAGTTCTATCTCTGAATTCTGATTTACATGCTCGGAGGAAGTCAATTCTGGAATAGAATCAGAACTGGCAAGTAGCTAATTATCAGAGCTAGACCACTGGTAAACTCAGCAAACTTCAAACACTGTCTATATACACTGCAATTCTCTCCGAGGAGATATCGCCGGAGTTAGGTAACTGAGCTTGTAAACCTTTTCTTGTATTAAAACAGAGTAGGAAATTGCGCCGAAATTGATTTTGAGAAAGAAGGCCCAGTACCCAAAACACAACGTCAAATCAAGAAGGGAACGACAAAACTACTGTTTCGTATTCATCCATTTCATTGCCATCAAGTGCAGAATCTCTGCGGTCAAGAACATCATCGGAAGCAGAGAGGGGAGAGGAAAGTATAACAGAGCCTGGAGGTTATCCAGGCAGAGAGGCATCACTTGTCGGACAAGTCTGTGGCAGGTGATGTGATTATTGGTGAGCTTGTCAATGCCATTTTCGCCGCTGCTTATTGCTACATTTGGGTCTCTCGTACTGGGTAGGGAATTATGGTTTTAGTTTGAGAGAAATATTAGTAAAGAATACGAAAATCATGAATATATATATATTCCATGAAAAGTGCCTTGATCTATGGAGTGATTTTGGGTTCTCATCATTTCAGCAGAAAAATTGTTTCCATGAAAACCGAATTCTTGATTTTTTATTTTCCAATTTAACTGTACTCATGAAAAAATACCTCAATTTTATTAATTACCTAAATGGTCCCTAAACTTTATAATGTGAATTGTCGATCATACCCCTGGCTACTATCATGTGTTTCACAAGTGCGTTCACCTAACGGAAAAAAAATAACGAAATTAGATGGAAGGACCAATTGCGTCACAAGCTTTAGTAAAGGGACGATTTTTAGGAATTTGGGACAAATTTTGAAAAAGGGATAAAGTATAGGGACTATTTGGGTAATTCACACTTAGAACAACTAAGTCAATGAGAATGTAAATTTCCATTCTTATCCACAGTTCTCAAAATTAAGAGTTTAATTCATTTGTGTTTCTAAAGCTATTTTCTTACTTTATTCGTATATGAATAAAATTGAAAAGAAGGGTATATTTGGAAATCCAAAAAAAATGTAGCTTAATTTTTGAGAGTGAACTCTTTAAATAAAACATCCAAAAACGGAATAGTGAACTCTTTGTCTGGAACGAAAGGAGTCGTTAGCATAGGCTGCTTGAAGCCTGGAACTATTTGTGATGTAGCAAATGTTGTTAGTATAATAGTATCTATTAGATATTAGGACTTCGCGGATATAATAAAGGTACGAATATGTCGTAGGAGTCAAAGTAATAAAGAAAATGTGATTAACAGTAAACAAACTATACGAGGTGAAAATTATGCAGCATTAGAATATTAAGATACACTTGAAAGAAAACTTTAAATCAATCAAATCATTAAGTAATCAACTATCAAAGCGTATTTGTTAGATAGGCCCAACAATGGATATCAAGCTTAACATTAAACCAAAGCTCTGATACCATGTTAAGTAACCAACTCATCTAAAAGCTTAAGCTGTTAGATAGGGGCCCAACAATGGATATCAAGCTTAACAAAATCATTCAGCAAAACTTGTTTATTTTATCAATATCACCTATAATTGTGAGATTCATTTTTGTTAATCATCATTATAGCTTGTATATTAAGTACATATTGTAAGATAATTTGATATTTGGGTATAACTGTAGCTCTATTGATATAACAATGGACACACACTTGTCTCTCTCTTCTCTCTCTTTCTCTCTCTCCACAGATATTGTTCCCTTTTCCCATCGGCTTCAGTGCAAAACCACTTTCTCGATCATTATGTTTAATAGAGCACTCTCTTCTGAATCTTCTAAAACCATCAGTTCTGAACCAGAAATGCGTGTTTTTGTTAGGAGAAAAAGAGTGAGAAGGACGGAAGTGATCTCTACTAAGGATGTTAAAATAGAACCTCACAAGCAGAAAGGTTGCAACTTACCTGACATATAAGAATTTGCATATGGAAAGGTCAGTGACATATCCCAACTAAGGAACAAAAACCCAATCTTTAATGCACCTCCAGAGGAAAGCAAATTTGTGGCTCTCAGTAGCCCTAATGGACAACCACCTGCTGATTGGAAAAAGGTTCTGGAAGGCATTTGCAAAATGAGGTCTTCTGAGGATGCACCGGTGGACTCAATGGGATGTGAGAAAGCTGGCAATTCCCTTCCTCCAAAGGAGAGAAGATTTGTGGTTCTGGTATCTTCACTTCTGTCCAGCCAAACCAAGGACAATGTTACTCATGGAGCCATTCAGCGTCTGCTTCAGAATGATCTTCTTAATGCAGATGCCATTGAGAAGACCGATGAAGCCACCATCAAGAGCTTTATATACCCAGTAGGGTTTTACACTAGAAAAGAGTGTAACTTGAAGAAAATTGCAAACATTTGTCTCATGAAGTACGATGGAGACATCCCTAGTATGCTGGAGGAGTTGCTCCTACTTCCTGGGATTGGTCCCAAGATGGCTCATCTTGTTATGAATGTAGCGTGGAATAATGTTCAAGGTATATGTGTCGATACTCATGTTCATCGTATCTGTAATCGGCTTGGATGGGTGTCAAGGCAGGGTACAAAACAAAAAACTTTATCTCCTGAGGAGACCAGAGAGTCCTTGCAACTGTGGTTGCCCAAGGAAGAATGGGTACAAATCAATCCTCTTCTGGTGGGATTTGGACAGACTATTTGTACTCCTCTCAGACCTCGCTGTGGAGTGTGCAGTGTAAATGATTTATGCCCTTCTGCATTTAAAGAAACCTCAAAACAGTTGCGCACAGTCAAGAAGCGTAGCATGGAAAACAAACAGTCATGAAGTTGCTGCAAGAAACAGTTTCAACCTTTTGTTCATCTCTAAGATCTCATCTTCTTAGCCCTGCTGGTTATTGTCGTAATATAAGCTCTTGTATCAAGCTCTTGTGTTTCACAAGTATCAGCTGTTTTTGGTTAAGTGGCACTGAAGCCCAATTTTGTTCTTACACCACGTTTCTGATGCGATGCAACATCAAATTCGGCACTGACAATGCAGCATTGGGGTATCCCGCTTGTGCGAGTCCATGTTTTAGGAGGGTGATCTCTTTCTTTTAATGTCTGCATTTTCCTCCTGTAAATTATTGATTATTTAATGTTAGTGTACCTATCTATTGCTCCATTTGAGAGCTTACTGCAGCCTGTAGGCTCAAGCTATTTTCTTGTACACATCTTATGGTACAAGCGGTACTGAAAGAACGCGATGCCACGGAAACTCAATATGGAACGATGTTACAGTCAATGTTGCAGTGAATGTTGCAACAATGGCGTAACAATGTGAACTCGAAAGTGTTTCACGAAAATTGCAGCGGAAGTTTTGTTTTGTGATTTGAAATCAAAAGCAGACTTAGTAAGACAGAAAATCACACAAAAACAATCTACAAGAATCAATCTTGTAGATCAAGCCTCAAGGCAACAAATTATATTAAAATCAACACTGTTTTTGAACCTTAACAGTTAACATAAAAAATCTCACAAGATTTAGAATCTTGGAGATCACAAAAACCACATAAACTATCAGACCAAACGTGGGAAGAAACTAATCAAAGACTAAAAACAGCTTCCAAGACCAATAACAAAAACTGGAAGCACGAAACAACGAGGGAAACACAAGGCCGTGTTCACGAAGATATTAAAAGCAGCAGTATGTTCACGGTCTTGAGCGATCGTTGTATATGAGGTGTTGATCTCTTCTCTCTAATTCAGCACACAAGAAATCTGGGATCAACTCTCTCTTTTCTGCTCACAGCTCTTCTGACCAAATTCTACTAAAATGCTCTCAGTTCTCTATATCAAGCTGCTCGACTTCTGGCCTTTTTATAGACTGCCTGCATTGGTTAGAAAATCTCATCTCCCCCTGAATTTGTGCAAGGAGCACAAATCAGAAATCATCATCACCATCACAAGAAACACTTGATCACTCTCCCCTATTTGACCTAAAAGGAAGAGGGATACACAAACTTTAGGAACTCTCAAAATCCAAGATTTTGAAAAACACAATAAAGTGTTCACCAAGATTTGATCACACCACTTAGCAAAAACTGAGCACATCATATCCAAATTCAAAACCTCTTAGTTTCACACAAAAATTAGACAACCACTAAATATTTTTCAACATGGAGATTTTTTGAAATTGATTTGCACAGTTTATATTAGGACAAAATTTCACCAAGCTGATATCATTGCCAACAATGCATGTCCTAAAATTTTATGCCTAAAAACATGATGACTAAAAGCTAGGCAAAAGAAAAATAAAAAAAAATGCAATCACACACAAGTGATAAAGACCAGATCAAAAGATGTAGTTCCTAATGTTGCTGCATTGGGAGATGCATTCGCCAAAATTGTGATTTTATTTTCAATTTTGCTCTACTTTTTTTTTTTTTAATTTTCTCAACCAAATTTCTCTCCCAAGATCATAAATTTTTCACAACCAAAATCCATAGGTACTTTATTTCCCTAGGAATATAGCTTTACTTTATTTCAAGCTATAAAAACATGCCACTTGGAACCTTTCACACTATTTACCAAGGGAAGCATTTTTGCATTTGATCAACCCATGAAATCCGAGGATTCATAGTCCCAAAAGAAAGGTGCCACAACCTTGTTCATAGGTAGCTCTTTTCCTTTAGGTAGCTTTCACACTTTTTCAATTAAAGGGAGTCAATTTACTCAAGATCAACCCATGAGAACCTAAGTTCCATAGTACCTTGACAAATTGCAGCATCCCAAAAATTTCAAAAGGTAGCTCTTTCCTTTGTGGACTTTAAACATACTCAAGAAGCTGAGAGAGAGAGAGAATCATAACAATGAAATCACAACATATTTTGAATGAAATTCCCAAGCAACCACAAGAGACACATACATGTGAGTCAATTGATCTAGAGTGCCCTCTAAAGACAAAATGCAATCATGCCTAATTTTTTTTTTTTTTTTTTTTTTTAAATAATTAACTAAGTGTAAAATCATATGGCACACAAAACACAAGAGATTTCCAAAGATTGAAAAATCTCTCAAAAACAAGACACTTGGCAAATATATCAGCAAGATGATTTTCGGTCCCAACATGTTCAATGCAAACAATTTACATAATCAACCAAGTCCCAAAAAAAATGGTGTCTTATATTAATGTGATTAGTTCGAGAATAATGAACTGGATTTTTGTGCTAAGAAAAATGCATAGGTGTTATCAAAAAACAAGGTTAACACATCAATGTGAACACATAATCTTTGATCATTTGAAGCATCCATAAAAGATTTAAGGCTTCTCTCAAAAATATTTTGATAAGCATGCAAATTTTTGAGATTCAACCTTACTTCTTCTCCTTGTGTATATCCCATCATGAATATCACCTATCACTTGAGAGATTGGATGGTTTTTCTAAATACGGCTAGGAATATCATGGCTGCAACCATTCAAATTTGGTGATTTTCTAAATGTACAGACTGATTACGAAAGTTCGGGACTGTTTCGAATCTGCCAAGTTTACGTCCAATGTTGCTCCCATTGTTGCAACATCGGGTGAAACATTGGGTGAAACATTGTGAATAACATTGGCTGAACTTTCAGAATATGCAAGTTTAGTCGATCATGTGCAGATTACTGGTTTCGAATCTTTGGTTCGAAGATTTTGGAGGAGGATTCATCATAGGGACGGCTTAGAACCGGGACATATATCAAAGGGTTCACAATATTTGGACTTGCCTTTGTCATTACTACCCTTAGGAACCCACATCTGTTTAAAAACTTTGGGTTGGAGATTTTTGAAAATTTCGATTTGTCTTTGAATGAGGCTTCCACGTGTGCGCCAATGTTGCAACATTGGTGGCGCGATGGTCGCTTCAGTTACGCCAATGAGTTTTTCAAAGAAATCTTGCCTCATTTCATTCTCATACATTTTGAGAAAACAAAAAGGTTGTATGTGACCGGGCTTATGGCGAAGTGACAAACATAATTTTTCTTTCTTGTTCTCGGTTTTTCAAAGAAGGCGGTTTCTTGAAAATTGTGTGGGATGTTTTGGTTCAAGAGGCATACCTTCACCTTCTTTCACAAACATCTTGGGCATGAATCCAATACCGACTTACTGAATTATCGAATTCAACATCTCATCCATTTTTTGTTGGCTTGAGTTCCATTTAGCCATGGTTTCATTGGCTTGAATGAGCTGCTCTTTTAAACCTTCAATCTCCACATCCTTCTTGGTCAACAGACTCTCCATCCTTGTAATACACTCCTTCTGTTCTTCATTAGCTTTCTTTAACAAGTCATTTGCCTTTTTAAGCAACTTAACTTGACAAACTCTCTTTTCCCAATCATTGTACAACTCCTTATATGCATCCATCAAATCTGATTCTGATTCTGCACCATCTTTAGAGACAGAAGAGTTAACGCAACAAAAATCATTATACAAACCTTTCTTTTTCAAAGTATTAGGACGAACAAAATTCTCATATTGAGAATCCATCACGTCTTTAAACAGAATCGACTCTTAGTGATATCAAGAGAAGGCTCTGATACCAATTGAAAGAACGCGATGCCACGGAAACTCAATATGGAACGATGTTACAGTCAATGTTGCAGTGAATGTTGCAACAATGGCAGTAACAATGTGAACTGAAAGTGTTTCACAGAAAATTGCAGCGGAAGTTTTGTTTTGTGATTTGAAATCAAACAGACTTAGTAAGACAGAAAATCACACAAAAACAATCTACAAGAATCAATCTTGTAGATCAAGCCTCAAGACAACAAATTATAGTAAAATCAACACTGTTTTTGAACCTTAACAGTTAACACAAAAAATCTCACAAGATATAGAATCTTGGAGATCACAAAAACCACATAAACTATCAGACCAAACGTGGGAAGAAATTAATCAAAGACTAAAACGACTTCCAAGACCAATAACAGCTGGAAGCACGAAACAAACTTCGGGAAACACAAGGTCGTGTTCACGAAGATATTAAAGCTGCGGCAGTATGTTCACGGCGGTCTTGAGCGATCGTTGTATATGAGGTGTTGATCTCTTCTCTCTAATTGACACACAAGAAACTGGGATCAACTCTCTCTTTTTACGCTCCACGGCTCTTCGACCAAATTCTACTAAAATGCTCTCGGTTCTCTATATCAATTGCTCGACTTCGGCCTTTTATAGCGCCAAGCTTGTAAACCAAGACTTCAAGAAATCCTGCAAGAATACGGCCAACAACCAAATCCTACTAGGAAACAGATTAGACATAAAATTATACAAGATTTTGTTTCCTAATTAGACTATAATACTTGGAATAACTAATTTATTTACATAAATCTAGATACCAAAAATATGTTGCCTAAATCTTTAAAATCTTTTAAAAGATTTAGTTACCAAACATGTATAACTAAATCTCCAAAATCTTTTAAAAGATTTTCCTAAAGATTTTCCTATCAAAAAACACACCAATCTACCAAAAATAATCTAAACAAAATCTAACTCCTAAAATAAACATTGACTAAATTAAAATCCTTCTTTGACCAAGAAAGGTGAAAACAAGATAAAATAGGTCATGCCTATTTTACCCTTACAGGTACCATAGTTTTAGATTGAACCCCTGATTTTTTGCCACACAATGAATCAAGCAAACTCACAGGTGAGTACTCACACACACACCCGTGTTGGTGCTTTATGCATTATTTCACTAGAAAACTGCAACCAGCTTCATTCCTGATAAAACTACTAATTTACTTCTCCCTACTGAATACTACCTGGATTTAAGTTTGAACTACTAACAGTTTCATCAAGTTAGTACACACACATATTATCATCCCTTATTCGAACCCTCATATCACTCCACCAACATGACTCAAGACATATATGTAGCATTTTGATGATAAAAGAGCGAAAGCACGAACAGTAATTGCAGGTTAGACCTGACAGCCTCAAATCAAACCACAACTTAGCCCCTTGAAAAAGTAGACGCCTTTTTGACAATCTTTTTATACGTTTTTCAATCCAACCTTGAACATGCTTGATTATAGTTGTGGATAATTCCTGACAAACAATTCCATCAACAACGAAACTAGTCTACACTAAACTTTACTCGCCTTTTGTTGATAACTAAGGTCTGCTACATACACCCATCATCTCTACTCCTAATATTGTCTGTTAATATAGGTCAGTCCAGATTACCAATTGGGTTAAACATAGTGAGTACTGAATAATGAATGCAGTCGATATCTCTTGACTTAGTACATGAGCCAAACTGCCACGAAAAGCTAGATATTTGTGTTTTAAACCACGAAGATTATTTGTTCTACCAATCACCACTTAGATAGCTTATACTACTATGATGATGCCACATGTTAGGAATATAATGCATGACCTCATTTTGTATATTCGTTATCAGTAATTTGCTTGTAACCATTACTAAGAAAACCTCCGTCGGGAGGTTTAAGAAAATTATGTAAAACCTTACACACCTCATAGTTGAAATTTTCAAGTTCTTGGAATCTCTCTCTCTCTCTCTCTCTCTCTCTCTCTCTCTCTCCCTCTCTAAGTTCTATCCATTTGAATTGGAATAGTGCAACCATTTTTTAATTTGTATCTTCGTAACTGATTTAATTATGCAATTTTAATTATGTTTCTTATAATTGTATAATTATTTTTGTTCGATAAACTTTGCATCAATATTTCAAATTATTAATAAACAATTTGAAAGATTAAATAAATAAATAAATTATTTGGTGGACAAAAATATATTTTTTCCAAAATTCATTCATGTTTTAAAATGATATATTTATTTTTAAAAATAAATATATTTGTGAAAGAATAAACTATATAGAAGTGAGTCAACGCTATAAAGCTTTTATATGTGTATGCATATTGGAAAGAAAAAAAAAAGTTTAAAAAGAAATGGTTTATAAACGGATGAATTAATATGTTGGATAAACTTTTTAAAGGGTTCGTGATTGTGGATAGTCTAGTGTTAGTCCAAGGAGTCCTTGTACATAAGCCTTTTTAGGACTACCAATTGTCATAAAGGGTATATTTGGAAATTGCTCAAGTGACAAAGATGAGTATTTGGAAATTGCTCAAGTGACAAAGATGAGCATGTTACCTGCAAGTAGGCCTGTAAATTGGGTCGGTTGGGTAATGGGTCGAAACTCATTAGAATCCGAATATCAAACTGGTCGAAATGTTTCGGGTTGAATTAGGTCGGCCTGTCTTAACCCGGATTTCACACCCCCCCCTCTCTAAAAAACAAAACATTTATTGAGTAAAAACTATGAGGTCAAAATAGTAACCGTTTTAACCCGATCCAACCCTTCAACCTAAAAATGTTAACATGTTGGGTTAGGTCGGGTGGGTTGACGAGTTTCAGATTATAATTGGTAGGCCTACCTGCAAGGTTGGTACACATGGACAAATAGGTGTGAACTTGGATCGGTTTGGTCCAATTTTTGGGGGTTCTCAAAAAATTTAGAATCGAAACCAACTCAATATGTATGAGAACCAACACTTTTATCCGGTCCTGAACCAATCGAAGATGTATTAGAACAGTACCGAACCAATATTATGGTTTTTAACTGTTTAATACGAAGAAATAATAAAATCTTAAACTTCATAATTTTTTTGAAAATCATTCAATAACAGTACATTCATCAATTAAAATTGTCGAAATTTAGGCTCATAGCATAATGATCCAATGAAGATAAAAAAAACTAAAAGATTAGAAATAAATATAAGTAGAACAGAGAACAAAATACTCCCTCCGTTCAAAATATATGACGTTTTGAGAGAGTTTTTTGTTACAAAATAGATTACACTTCACAATTTTAATGAACTTTTTCCCTTTTTTCCAATTCTACCTATATTTATTGACTCCGTAACTCGGGTTTGGCTCTTTGGGTAAGAATATCAAGACACTTTATTAATGTTTGGATATGTGGCAGTTTAGTTTTTACAATATGTTTCTTTTGTCTGTGCGAAAAGCTCCAAAACGTCATATATTTTGGGACGGGGGAATAGTAACTAAAATGTCTTGCTGGTGCTAGTGTTGTGTAACTACTAATGCTAGAAATAGAATTTGGAACTGGGTGTTGAAGGAAGTTATGAATATGATATGAAGAAACTTAATAGAAGAACAATTAGTCATCATGAATATCTGATCTATAGATTCAGGATCTGGATACACGCCTAACTTAAGTTACAGAGTTGTATAGTCTGATAAATTGACTGTCATCAAGGTATCTAAATACATGAAAAACTAAAAGCTATACATCGACCAAATGAATCTCTCATATATCGTGTAAACAGATTTAATTTAGGTAAACGTTCAAGGTATGACGGTCTTATGGATATTTTTTGTAATACGGATCGTCCTTATCCGACCCACCGTGTCACTACTCTTCAATTTAATCCATCATCCTCCTCGTGTTATAATTAACAAGTTTCTAACTCTAAGGTCTTGGCATGAATTCCTACCTCTAGATATAGTGCTCACTAATTCACTATATATAGAATCACATTCACAATAGAGAACACTAGCAAATCAATGCTTGATAACTAAATTCAATCAAAATTACGTGGTAAGATCATCAACGAAGTAGAGATAGTTAAGTTGTGTGCTTGCGCGGGAGGAAAAGCAGGGGTTTGTTTCAAAATTTTCATTGTGAAATAACATTCCCAAGTTTGCTATGATTCTAATACAAAAGTGGCCAAACCAACATTGTAGCTCCTAAGTATTGGGAGCAAAACCTCCCCAAGTCTTCGGGAGGCGTTTACAGGCAAACCGGGCAAGAACTATAGAAGAAAATAAAGTAGCATATGGTAACATGCTAAAGAAAACCAACACAACTTAATACAAACGAAAAAAGAAAGCAAAAGAAGGTAAAAATTCAAGCCAGAGCCGGATTCAAGCCTTCACAAGAAGTACAAGTTCATGAATGGTAAAAATTTGATTCCTATTCAGATAAAAAGGGGAAACTCACTATTCAACAGAGAATTAACAGGCAAAATATCAACACAAAAATACAATCCGATCAATAAATAGCAACAAAATCAAGTCATAAACGCAGAGCTGAACTCAATGTACAAATCTTCGAGAATTGAATTCCATATAACAAGTAGAGAGAGAAAGTTCCAAGTGCGTCGTGCAGTTGTGTGTGTGTGTGTGAGAGAGAGAGAGAGAGAAAGAGGATTTCGTACATGTGAGGAGGAAGAACCCACTGAAAGTCGGCGAAATGAATTTACTGCTTTGGGCAGTTTATATATTTATATCGTTTCACAAACCTTCTACACTAGCAGACTTCTGAAGACTTACCGCATCAACAGCAGACTTCGTATACACTAGTAGAAGACCAACATTCTTTTAGCAGTAACAATTCAATTGTTTACTTATTATGTAATTATATATATATATATATATATATATATATATATATATATATATATATATATATATATATAATTTGCCCAGTGTATTATTTCTAACGATTATAACCAATTATAATGCTTAATAAATAGACTTTTCAAATATAGACTATTTGAGTGAAACAAATGAAGTTTTTCTTTATTTCAACCTGTTTCATTCTTAGCTTTATTTTATTAGCAAACTTGTATTGAGAAACCTATCTATTGAAGTTCACTAATATCTTATATTTCACTCTCTTGTTATAAAGTCTGTTGTTGGCTTTATTACTACTTCTTTTGAGCAACTTTATAACTATGCAATCCATAATAAGTCTTCTACTGTAAACTCGCTTTTATGTATTAACCTTAGTATTGGTAGATATCATTTTATTTAGAATCCAAACCTACTAAATGATTTTGAAATAAGTAGACTATTTGCCCGTTCAGACTGTTCACTAGATAATGAGTATAAGGACACTCAAAATTTTAAGTGAACATGCTCATTTAAGACCACTAATTATAATTTGCTAAATGGACGCCCACATGGACACTCACGCTAAAACATATTTTCTTGCTCTCCCATTCTCTTTCCAATTCAAAATCTTATATCTTCTAAATACACTTGCCTACTCTGTTTTCCATCTTTGAACATTTTATATTGAAAGCCCCATCTCGCATCATGTGAGTGAATTATATAAAGTGTACAAGTGTCGCTCATCATTGAAAAAAAAACACACACAAGTTGCTTGGGATGTGGTGTGGTGTGAGTGAATATTGTGTGTGTGTGTGTGTATATATATATATATATATATATATATAGGATATTGATTTGAATTTTTTTCTTTTTTTCATTTTTTTCATTACGTGAATTGATCAAATCCCACAATCTGAGGAGTCAGGACATCGCTTACCTCATAGTTATAGTTATAGTTATAGATTTCGTTTTTTTTTTTTTTGTAGTTTTTGTATTTATTTGATAATTTAATGTTAATGAGGGTGTCCATGGCTATTTATTACCCGTCCATTTATGCACATGTAATTAAATGAATACTTATTCGCTCCTCCCATTTGAGCCTATTGCCCATATGGACACCACTTATACCCGTCTATTTGTCACCTCTAACCATATATAACATACTTAACTATTGCTTTCGTAGTTTACCAAGGTATTGAACAATTGGTATCAAAGGAAGGCTCCATATAAACGATTTGTTTCCATATTTGACAACTAAAGTTGATCTTTGGCTCAATAATGGATGCACCATCAAAATGTTTATTTCACATTTATCTATCTTATTACAAACATTTTGATGGACAAACAAAACTTATAAAAATTGCTTTTACTATTTGGTGGAGATATTCACACCCCAAAATTTGCTCTTTACTCATTTTTTGCATTGTGGCGTTTGTAATTTGTGTGATATATTTCAAAAAATGAAGTGTAGATAGCAAACTTTGAGGTATGTATAGTCTCACTCTTACTATTTTAAATCGGTGTATGTTTTCAAATAGGATGTGTTGGAATTTATTGCTGTGACATATTATAACTTGCTTGATAGAAATCTTTTTCTGATGATAGAATTCTTACTTCATTGGACATTAGAGAGAGAGAGAGAGAGAGAGAGAGAGAGAGAGAGAGAATATTGATGTGTATATGAGTTTGATTTACTGAGATGGTAAAACTATGTATTCATACAAACTACTCTGTAAAAGGATTGTGCTAAAATTTTGTTACAGAAATTAGCTCATATGATTGCAAGTTGAAAAATAATCATTGTCATTAAAGTAAATTAAGTTGAAGTTATCTCATACTACTTCCGTCCAAAAATAAATGTTGTTTTTAGAAATTTGCATACGAATATGTAAGTTTATAAAAAGACCGATCAACCCTTATTTAAGTTAAATTAATATTGTAGTTAATTAAATTGCATTAGTATTTTTCTATTTCATCTTCACGACCCTCTTTAACAATATCTAACAGTGTTGTAAATAAGAACAATTTTAGCAAAATGTAGGCAGATATTTCTTGAAATTCAGTAACGGAAATTATTTTGGGACAAATACTTTTTTGCTCAATCAACATTTGTTTTGGGACGGATATAGTATGATTGAAAGTTGAAATCAAGTTGATAGTGCTATTCAATTTTAGTCTTTAGCACTTCACATATTCATTTCATTTAATGGCTATTATCTATATCTATATCTATATAATGGTAAGGGTAGATTTCTCCCTCCAAAATCTTAATTTTAAATTATTGACTTTTGAGTTACATTTCACTCTTTCTCTCTCATATCTTATTTGGTTGTATTTCTTTTTCTCTCTCCCGTCTCCTCTCTATTTTCTCTCTCATCACCACCATCTCCTTTCTTTTAATTATGTTTAAACATTTTTATCTTTTCAACATAAAAAATAGTAACTAAAACAAAAATAAAAATTTCGGAGTCAAGAAAACAAAAATATAAGAGATTAGTAAAATAAAAATAACTTATAGAACAAGGCACTATAAAAATAAAAGTTACAGAATCAGCAAAACAAAAATAATTTAATGAGGAGGTTAGTAAAATAAAATAATTTACGGAACAAAAGTTTAAAACAAATTCTTAAAAATATATATGTAAAACAAAAATACATTAGTAAAATAAAAATATTTGATGGAACAAAAATAATAATTACAAAGTCAATAAAAACTAAAAACAATTTAAACTGAGGTTACTAAAATAATAAAAATAATTTATGGAACAAAAGTTTAAAACAAATTTTTAAAAATAGCTATGTAAAACAAAAATACATTAGTTAAATAAAAATATTTGATGGAACAAAAATAATAGTTACGGAGTTAACAAAACAAAAATAATAGTTACGGAGTCAATAAAACAAAATAATTTAAACTGAGGTTAGTAAAATTATAAAAATAATTTACGGAACAAAAGTTTAAAACAAATTCTTAAAAATAGTTATGTAAAACAAAAATATGTTAGTAAAATAAAAATATTTGATGGAACAAAAATAATAGTTACATAGTCAATAAAACAAAACAATTTAAAATGTGGTTAGCAAAATAATATTAAAAAAATTACGGAACACATTTTTTTCGTAAAACTAATTCTTAAAAATAAAACAAAAATAATAGTTATGAAGTCAATAAAAAAATATAATGGAAGTTATTAAAATCAAAATAATTTACAAAACAAAAATAATAGTTAACAGTAAAAATACTTTAGTTATTTTGATTTTAAATTATTTTCTTCTCATAAATTTCTTTATTCATAAAATACAAATATAATTTAATAAAAGTAATCATTCAAAAGGAAAAAACTTATTTGAGTTCATATTCTATTTGCAGGGCGAAAAAAATTCAAGTTTGTTCGAATACATTCATTATATAAAGTTTTTGAATAATATAAAGTGTTCGGGGTTATCAGGATATGAATTGACATTTAAAATTAGTGTTTCAGTAATGCTATTGAGAAACATTGACCATGTTGCAGGGTTGTGCAATGAAACAAGACTAATCATCATAAATCTTAGGAATCACATTGTTGAAACAAATTTTTTGAAAGGAAGCAATGTTGGAGAAAATGTTTTTATCCCAAGATTGTCTGTCACTAACTCTATCCGATGTAAGAGTGTCTTTCAAGTTTCAGATAAGACAATTTTCATTACTGGTATCATATTCAATGACAATTAACAAGTGGCAAAGTCAATAATTGCACGTAGGTCTCTTTTTGAAAATAATAAGTATTTAGCCATACAGCTATATGTCGTAGTTTTTAGAAGAACAAATTATTTTTGTTTGAAGATATTGATATGCAGTGAAGATGAAAAACCAACTAATAAGACAACAAATGTCGTGTATAAGGAATTTTTTTAGAATCTATAATGATTAGTGATATACTTATGTGTAATTATTAAAAAATCGATCCTCTTTATTTTGTTTATGTACGATTTAGTTGACGCGCGTTTAACGCATGTGTTAAAAAAAACTATTAATCTCCTCGTCCTCCTTTCAACCGTCTCCGGTGTAGAGTAGAGATGTAAACGAACCGAATCAAAATGTATATTACAGTATTCGATTCGTATTCGTGAAATTATTTGATTCGTATTCGTGAAACTATTCGAATATTTGTATACGTATCGTTTGTTATTCAAATATTAAAATTGATTCATATTCGATTCAAAATTGATATATTCGATAATATTCGAGTATTCGAATCGAAATTTTATTTCTTATTTTTTAAAAACAAAACTTGGTTAATTCTTTTTTTACACACAATCTCTCTAAGTATTTATTTAAACAAAAGTTGTATAATATCATTCTAAATAATATAAAGTAATAACCAATACATTCAAGAAATATTTAACTAATAAATATCAACAAGTATATATATATATATATATATATATATATATATATATATATTATTCGAATATTTACATTCGAATACGAATATCAAATCAAATAAAAAAATATTTAATTTGTTTACATCCTTATATTAGTTAACTATGGTAAACTTGGAAACAACCACACTTCGCCAAAAGATGGTAGCCCAACTTCTCAAATCCACCCTCATCGATAAAGTTAAAATCTACGACACAAACCCTAAAATCCTCAAAGTCTTTTCAAACACGGGCATCGATATTGGTCAAAAACTACCATGTTATCAACATAAGCGCCTCCACATCTACAGTTGATGAGTGGTTTACCACCCGAGTTGCCCCTTTCATCACCGCTACTTCCATTGTTTCCATAGCGATAGTGATGACAATGAAGATGATCCATCGGCGGATTCATAAATTTTGTTCTATCACAATCAATTTCAACTACTATTAGTGGCAGATCAGGAATTTTTCTCCATGGGGCCCAATGCATTCGAAGAGGGAGGGGAATGGCTACTTGAGTTTTCTCATGGTTTTTTTCTTAACGACAAAAGTACATCAGTTGGATAAAAAAAAGATCAACAAAAGAATAAAAAAATATATTTCAACTTCAAAATAATTAGGATTGAAAAAACATCAACAAAAATGATAGCAGGAATTGATCTCGCGTTCTCTTATATATATAACTTAAATCGCATACTTTGAACCAACTTCGATCATGACATCTACATTGAATTTGTTCAAAAAATATATTACATGTAATAAAGCTGAGTAGTGATATGTGACACCTTAAATATACTTAGATCCACCTCTTTTCTTTTTTCTTTTTTTTCTTCGTAGAATAGAAGTTAGGTGGAGAAGCGTAATCTCCCGAGCCTGGCAGGACCACAAGAACGGTAAAACTCTCCTTACTAAGTTTTAGCGCATTTGTGTTCTTCTAGATTGAACTAAAGACCTATGGTTAAGCTAGTACAACCCCCTACAAGCTGATATACACACTTAGATCTGCCTCTTAGATGATCACCCCTAATCCAAGCCATGCAAAATTTGCCAGAGCTTTTATTATCTCGTGGGCTAGATCGTAAAATCAATATCACTACCCCACGTAGCATGACTATTCTTGCTTCTTCATTTAGGGGTGAGTTTGGTCCGGGCTGGTCCACTTTTTTATAAAAAATGAGAAAACTTGAACCAGACCAATAATCCGGTTCTCATAAAAATCAGAATCGGGACCAATCCAATATGCATGAGACCCAATACATTGGTCCGGTTCTATCTTTTTTTTCGGCTCTAAGCCCTTTCAATTTTTTAAGCCTATTAACACTAACTTTATTTTTCGTATTAAACTACTACAAACAAATAATAAATTACAATAATTCATTCAAAGATTAAAACGTTCAACTATAGTATAATGATTATAATACAAACATGTTTATAAAGAAAAATAATGATAATAGTAAACTATATATTTTACAACACAACGATACAAGAGAAAAGAAAGTATATTTTACAACTAGGGTTTGCATTTTGTAAATAAAAAAAATAATTATAAAACTCAAAACATGGACCAGACCAATTATTCAGTTCTACAAAAATTCAGGACCAAGACCTAACTAAAAAATTGGTTCAGTCCGATTCTTTGGTCCGATCCCTTTTTTTTTTAATTGCTCACTCCATCTTCATTTCCTCCTTCCACTTCTATTCATGATAAATGCATACGGTTGTTTGGTAGCCGGATAAATAGCCATATAACACTATTTTATCTGATAAAATCATCCTAATTATTATTTTATTTGTTGATAAAATCATCTAGCATACTCGGATAACTCCTTTATTTGGGAATAAATAATACCTCACCCTCTCAATTATTATTTTATCTCAAATTAGAAAAAAACGAGACTACTTTTATCGTTCTCATATTGCCCTACATACTACGAATTAATGAATGAAATGTAAACTTGAAAAATAATTAATTTGTTGTGCACAGCGGAATACTTTGCAAACAAATTAACATAGTATAACAAGATCAATCACAAAGAATATAGAGAGATTAAGGCAAACATACTATCTAAATTTTATTATGCCAACGCTTGAAAAACGTTTTAAGGATACAACTATATATATCGATACAATACGAAACTCTAAAACCCTTAAATAAGGAAACTTGCCAAAACAGCCTAACGGGACAAGGCGACCGCCTTACACAACATAAGGCTGCCGTCTATTTGGCAGTAGCTCGATCCGTAAAACATCCTTACAAGGCGGTCGCCTTGCACCATGATGACGCGACTACCTTGTCCAAAACCTGACAATGTTTTTTTGGGTAATCAAGTCATCTCATTCTCAACATAATTATATAAGTACTTAATACAACACTAATAAAATACTTAATACATCATTTAAAAAAAAGTTTACCAATTTGCCCTTTGTAAATTATAATTAAATGAAAAAAAAAAAGATTGGTGGTGGAGGTGGGCGGGAGCTGGTTTTTAATTAAATGGAAAAAAAACCATTTTTTTGGGCGGAGATGGTGGCGGAGGTTAGGCGAGAGGTGGTGGAAGCTGGGTGGACTGGGGGAGGGACTAAGGGAGGGGCATGCGATTGGGCTGGGGTGTGGGCTGGGTCAGGAGCAGGCGGGTGGGCTGTGGCTGGGGAGGGATTGGGCTTGGCCCAGGCGGAGTGGAAGGGCTGGGGGGGGAGGCTGGGCTTGGCTTAGTGGGAGGGGGGCCGGGCGCGTGGGCTTGGGGTGGGGAGGGACCGGGAGTGGCCGAGGTGGTGTGGGAGGGCTGGGGGAGGGGTTGGGGACTAGGGCAGGGGCAGTGGTCCGGTGGGCGGTGGGGGTGATCCGATGGGCAGTCGGTGGTGGTCCTGTGCAGTGTTCAATTTTTATTTATTTTTAACTTTGTCAAGGGCAATATAATATTCTTACAACAAAAAGTATTGTATTAAGTATTTTATAGGTGTTGTATTAAGTATTTCCCTTGATTTACTACTCGGGAAAGAAAGCTTGTTGAAAAAATCATGAAAGGGGCGTATTGTTGCTGCTGGCTTAACATAGGCAACCGAGGGAGATGAAAATTGTGTGGTTGCTTGGTCGGTTCATGGAGTAACTTTATTTAATAATAATAATAATAATAATAATAATAATAATAATAATAACTTATACATAAATAAATAATTAAATAATTGGAGTTGTTTTTGTAACTCCAACATTTATAACAGACTTTATGTGTTGTTATTACCAACTTTAATGAGAGATAATTATTTTTTTGGTTTTTGTAACTCCAACATTTATAATAGACTTTATGAGGTATTATTACCAACTTTAATGAGAGATTTTATTTACCTATTGATGATGGATTTATTTCATCATCAATGTGGTCCTTAATTAGTCTCCATTTTCTCCTATATAAGGAGATTACATCCACAATTGAGAAACACAGTCAAGAACAATCTCAATTTCTCCTTTGCGTTCTGCAAATCGTTGAGCGTATTCCTTTGGCCTCTTATTTTCTTATTGGTGATAGAGTCAGACATAAATTCAGTTCGCCGGAATTCTTAGTGCTGAAGGTTTCTCCGATATCTCCATTGTATCCTAGGAGACAGATGTCCATTAGAGCTTCCAAGTACAGACGGGAATGGACGAATCTGTTTTAAAGAAATTATGTGCAACACAGGCCTCAGACTTGAAGGTTGATCACAGCTCTACAACAGCAGACTTGAAGTTCACCAGCAGACTTAAAATCCACCAGCAGACTTGAAGTCACCAGCAGACCTGAAGTCCACCTGCATATTTAGAATACAAAGCAGTAACTTTTCATTTGGTTTCAATTCTGTAATTTGTTTTAATTGTTGTTTTTCCCTGTACCTTTTCTAACAATACCGTGACTAGTTGTACAACTAGTTTTCAAAGCTTACACAAATATATAAAGAGACACACACACAAAACAGATAGAGAAAAGCAGTGTGAGTAGAGCCGTCAAAACGGACCAGCGGGGCGGACCAACCCGCAAAATGGCGGACCCCGACAATTGGCGGGGCGGGGCGGACCAACCCGAAAATTTGGCGGATGAAAAACAATAACCCAACCCAACCCACCTTGGTTATGGGACTGGCGACCAACCCGCCATTTCTTAGAAGAAGAGAGAGAGCATGCATTTGGGCGTAAAGAAATTACAAATTCAATCTTTATTTCGCATTCAGGCAAGAGAATTTTTCTTCATCATAGTGCATACTCCAAAAAAACTTGTGAATCTCTACACCCACCTAATTTATGAGCTAATAACTCAGTTCCAGATGTTTAAACCAAATACTTCCCCAGTTCATTAGTTCAATCTATTCAAGGCTATATCTCAAGAATTAAACTTTCTCCGGAAACTATGATAGCCCAAGAATTCTTGACCAATCGAACAATAAATTCCAATCCCATAGCCATATTGTAACTAGGAAAACAGAAAATAAAAAAAATATAATAAATAGAGATCGGAAATCCAAACAAAGAAAGAAGTCTTTACGCAAAAACCCAAAGAAACGAGGTTGAGAAATTCGAATGGCAAACGAGGGAATTCCAACCAAGAGAGGAGTAGAGATCGATGTAACTCTTCAAGTGCTTATCCCGACTTGACATCCAGGCGAAAACCTCCACTATCCCTCTACTTTCCCTCTTCTCTTTCTCTTCTCCCCAATAATGCCTTCCCCAAATCCCACATCTCTCTCTCCTCCAATTTCCAAGAAAACAACTACCCACCAACTATTTCAAGAATCGAGTTCCGTATAAACAACCAATTCGCAGCAAGAGTTGTTTGAAGCTTTATCAAGAAAATATGCGAGAGAGAGAGAGAGAGAGAGGAGATGAAGAGGTATGGGATTTATTCAATTATTTTTATCGCCGGTGTGCTATATAAATAAATATATATATATATATATATATATATATATATATATGTATATTATAGTTGGTAAAAACAAAGTGACCAACCCGCCCGCCCGCCCGCCCGCCTAACCCGCGACCCGTTTGGGTCTAACCCAAAAAGCCCGCCTTTTGGCGGGATCATATTTTTAAAACCCAACCCACCTTTTTAATATGGCGGGGCGGACCAACCCAACGGGTTTGGTCCATTTTGACGGCTCTAAGTGTGAGTGTCTACATGACTACATATAGTCATATATATATAATATATACACACACTTGTGTATAAAATACATAGAAAAATAAAGACAATATATAGAGAAAAGAGATATACACATGCATGGAAGAAAAGCCAACCAAAAGAGACAGTTTCAAGCAAGAATGAAAAATCTACAATCTCTGTTGTTACTACATTAATCATCTGAGAAACTCATCAAGCTATCATTCAAGTAGAAAGTCAAGCTCACACTAAAGAAAAGCCATGCAAATATTCAAAGAACTGATAATTGTTTCAAAACAGTAATCTCATTCAGTCATTCTGAGCAAGAACAGACACAGAACTATAATACGGGTACCATTAGAATACGGGAGTCACTCCAAGGATGCACAACCAACCATATCGAGCTGTCTTTTCGAACAACTCAAAAAGATATCTAAACTCACAGCCTTCAAACTTCTTTCGTAATTCAAGGCTTAGACCAAGCTGAATTTCCAGGCGAAATATGTTAGATGGTAAGGAACTTTGGAGTGTGGAGGACATCCTTCCAAGGAGTGCATCTAAGGTCTAGGTTACAGCCTCAAAACTACCTTTACTTGGTCAAACTGGACGCGACCCACTTCTAGCATAGTCCTCTTGTCTTTCGGGGAGTAAACACAAGTATCAAATTGGGGAGTAAACTGTAAACACATCCAGAATCTGATACTCCCCCGTTTGCATCACGAATCCGAATCAACCTTTGGAACCCATCAAATGTGTTTCACGAAAGCTCAACAGATTGTCAACACTTAAGTGTAAGTGTGTAACAAATTAATAAAAAGTTGTTCGGGAAATCCAACAAGCTGTCGATGGGTGGTTCAATTGCGTTTGATTTTAAGATTATAACCAAGAAATTTGTAAGCGTAATATTACTGCTTAAGGTGGAGTTAATTAGAGTTGATAGAGTTAAAGCTAATGTAGATACAAAAGTACAAAGGATAATTGAAATAGATCCCAAAATCAGTACTGTATTGGTTCAAATGAAGAAGTCAATATAGGTGGAAATAAGATTTCACAAATCCCACATTGAACAAGAGGCAGAAATAAACAGATGTCAGATATAAAAGGGGGTGTTGATCTGATGTTAAGACTATCTTTGCGCTTGGGGCAATGACGCAGCTAGTGAGGTAATAACCGAGGCGCGTCAATTGCTGGTTGAAAACTATTTCCAAACCCCCTCTTTGGCCTTTGGTTCAACCTGAGGCCATCGAGAATTTCTGGAAGGGCTCCCTCTAACCCGGGTTAGGCCCTACAATTTTTAGTTCAAATTTCCTTCTAAAATAATCTGCAGTAAAGTTAATAAACATTCAAATTTCCTTCTAAAATAATCTGCAGTAAAGTTAATAAACATTCTAAATATAGTAGGTAGTCTTCATTGTTTGTAAGTCATGAATTGAGCACGATAATTGATAATTCATCCTCCTTTCTATGTATAATCTGAATATGTCAGAAAAGTTTTTGTCAGACTTTCAAAGAGACTAGACTTTCAAAGAGACTAGACGGGAGAATCCAGGCTATTCAGGAAGAATCGAAACAATTCCTCAATCCTAATGAAGTCGGTTTACTGGAAGCGAATGGAGAACAACGATAACGTACCTGAGACCAGCTATGCAGGAAGAATCGGAACAATTCCTCAATCCTAACGAAGTCGGTTTACTAGAAGCGAATGAAGAACAACGGGACCATAGTTGAATCATTACCAATGATGCATTCTGCGCCTAAGTGGGAAAAGACAGTGCAAGCTTCGTTATGCCGAAACAACTGCTCCAGTTCTTTGATTTGCATCACCTATTCTGGAATTGCTCAAAGAAATATAAACGTGTGGAGTTGTGTTTGCCACTGAACGAGGGGTGGTTATTGTTGGGATTACTTGTTATTAATTGGTTATACGATCTAACTGCAGCTGACTAAGGACATATTAAAGAAATGGTGGAAATTGCAGCTGATTAAGGACAGTCCTACTCTTCTTCTGCAATTTCCTGTTTTCTCTCCCAGTTTATTTTTTTTTATTTTCAGTGTTCTATAGTTCAGCTAGCACGTCGGATCTTCAAAATAATCCAACACTTGGTGACTTGGATATGGGATTATTTCAATAAGCCACTGCCTTCTACCAGCCTGCGTTGCTTTAAACTCCAAGCTTTTACCGAGTTAATAACTTTTCCTGCCTCAAGAAAAGGATTGTAGGGTAGGCGAACATCTGTAGACTATAATGTTGGGTCTTGAGGAGAGAGTTGATTCCCACATTGATGTGCGAAGAGAAATCGAATAAACAGTTGGCTAGTTAACAAGAAGGTTGAGCAGCCAGACAACATACTTACCTGGACGGGGTCAATGAGTGATCAAAAAGGCTCATGGCCTAGGTTGGTGACTTCCATTGCACTTAGGAAGGGTGCCTGCCTAAGGTCGGCTCAAGTGGTCGAGCCTACGTCATAATTTGTGGTAGTGGGGGCCAGCGTTCGCGCGGCCCTTACCTATTTAGTTGAAACATTTTTGTAGCTTGTATTGGTTTTGATGCATGGTTCTAAGCCTTTACTGGTTAATATGTTTGTATGTATTGTGATATTATGTTTAATGAATGATAATTGCAAAGTTGTTGTGGTGAATATATAAATGAGGTTAAGCTTGATTTGAAAAATGAATCTTATCCCCATCGACTGGATGTATAATCAAGTTTTCTGTAATGCTTATGTACTTTTAGTTTTTTGTACATCGAGTCTACTCTATGCATTACAAATTTGTCGTTGCTAAGTCTTCTATACTCTTATCTTCTTCCCACAACCTCGATCCCGTTAAAGCCATGTTTCGTATAGGCTTGCTCAAAGCTTAGTTTTCTAGTGCTCAAGAGTCTAGGAAAATATAGTTGCATTGTCTTCAAGCTTATCAAACTTTTGCGACAACTTGATAAGCCCTCAATTAGGCATAATTACAGACTATATATCTTGGGTTTTTTTGGAAGAGAAAAAACTAAAAAGTGTACTTGAAACTGTACTTTATGAACTTGTAACAGAAAAAGCGCTGATGATTAGAGACATGGATTTATGATTCTTTGCATAAGACACTCTTCAACCAGCATGTGTTGCTTTAAACTCCCACCTTTTGAAATTGGTTAACACTTTTTCTTGCCTCCTAAACATGATTGTAGTAGGCAAGTACGTATAGTATATATCGAGTCTCGAGCAAAGAGTATTCCCACATTGATTCTTTAAAGAGAAGGTATAAATGATTGGCTAGTTAACTCAAAGGTTGGGCAACAAGCCAACATACTTACCTGGACGGGGTCAATGGATGATCAAGATGGTCCATGGCCTAGGTTGGTGACCTCCATTGCACCTAGGAGGGGTGCCCGCCTAAGGTCGGCTCAAGTGATCGAGCCTACATCATAATTTGTGGTAGTGGGGGCCTGTGTTCGCGCGGCCCTTGTCTCTTCAAGTTGAAACCTTTCTTTTACTTGTATTGGCCTTGTGATACATAGCTCTAAGCCTTCCTTACCTATTCAAGTCGATACCTTTCTTTTGCTTGTATTGTGATAATTGGTGAAAAACGACTCTTATCCCCAACGACTGGATGTATAATCTGAATATGAACTGCAGACTCGTTTGCCATTTAATGAGGGGTGCTCAAGTTTTCTGTAATGTTTTATTGACTTTTAGTTTTTTGTACAACGAGTCTACTCTATGCATTACAAATTTGTTGTTGCAAAGTCTTCTATACTCTTTCTTCTTCCCACAACCTCGTTCCCGTTAAAGCCCTGTTTCGTATTGGTTTGCTCAAAGCTTAGTTTTTTAGTGCTCAAGAGTCTAGGAAAATATAGTTGCATTGTCTGCAAGCTTATCGAACTTTTGCAACAACTTGATAAGCCCTCAATTAGGCATAATTACTAAAAAGTGTACTTGAAACTGTACTTTATGACTTTGTAACAGCAAAAGCACTGATGATTAGAGACATGAATATATGATTCTTTGCATAAGACAGTCATCAACCAGAATGTGTTGCTTTAAACTTCCACCTTTTGAAATCGGTTAACAATTTTTCCTGCCTCCTGAAAGTGATTGTGGTAGGCAAGTACGTATAGTATATATCTAGTCTCGAGCAAAGAGTATTACCACATTGATTCTTTAAAGAGGAAGGGAATAAACGATTGGCTAGTTAACTCAAAGGTTGGGCAACAAGCCAACATACTTACCTGGACGAGGTCAATGGATGATCAAGAAGGTCCATGGCCTAGGTTGGTGACCTTCATTGCACTTAGGAGTGGTGCCCGCCTAAGATCGGCCCAAGTGGCCGAGCCTACGTCATAATTTGTGGTAGCAGGGGCCTGCGTTCGCGCGGCCCCTACTTATTCTAGTTGAAAAATAACTGATGCTTAACTCAGTTTTGTAATCCGCTGCATCATTTGTTCCTTCAATTTATGTTAAAAAATTTTCTTTTAAAATAAATTTGAGGTTAAGTAACTAAAATTCTAATTTAAGTAAGTAATCTTCTAAGTCAGTGATATGAATTAATTTATTTCCAGAAAGTTTTGATGTTAGTAATTGATTAATTGATAATTCATTGTCCTCTCGATGTATAATTTGAATATGAACGTGTGGGGTTTGAAAAATCTTGAATATGAACGGAGCTGTGTTTGCCATCGAAGGAGGGTGATTCTTGTTGGGATTACTTTTTATTAATTGGTTCTACTTGTATATTTACAATCAAATTGCAGCTGATTGAGGACAAAGATTAAAGAAATGGTGGAAATTGCAGCTGATTAAGGACAATAAATTCATAACATTATCCCACTAAATCCCATTGATGCTCTGATAAACCCAATCCAAATACAGATCTTCTTACGAACAATAAGTACTCAGAAAAAAAGACCAACACTTCCATCATTTTGTGATCAGGTATTAGCAAGCTCTTTCCTCCTCCATCTTTGTCTATCCACCAACTCCTCGATTACTTCCTTGGCATGGAATCCGATCAATTCTCAAAATCCCACACATATCTTCCTTCATTTGTGACCTTGTTTCTACTAGACTGCGCTTCTTAGTCATATGAATTGACATCTTCAATTCTGCTCTCGACTTTGTAATGGGCTAACAACTTTTCCTACCTTGAGAAAACGATTATAGGGTAGGCAAGCATTTGCAGACTATAATGTTGGGTCATGAGGAGAGAATTGATTCCCACATTGATGTGTTGAATAGAATTCAAATAGACGTTTGGCTAGTTAAAAAGAAGGTTAAGCAACTGGACAACATACTTACCTGGACGGGGTCAATGGGTGATCATGAAGGCCCATGGCCTAGGTTGGGGACCTCCATTGCACTTAGGAGGGGCTCACGTCTAAGGTCGGCCCATGTGGTCGAGCCTACGTCATAATTTGTGGTAGCGGGGGCCTGCGTTCGCGCGGCCCCTACCCATTCTAGTTAGAAGTGTTTTTGTTGTTTGTATCATTAGTGTAATCACACAAGGCTCTGAGCAGTATAATTCTAACGAAAAGGGATCAGTTGAGTTCAGCCAGCTTGAGCAAACGACTAGAATGATATTAGACTCTTCTTCCCTGTGCAATGACTTATGAGGCTCTATTCCACGGCTGCTTACCATATAAAATGGAATTTTCTACCCCTGATATCAAAGGCACACATGGTGGGAGGTTAAGTTTCATCTGGTATCCTAATCTGATTTTTGTATATTTTGTTGAGAGTCAGTCTGACCCGGATCTTAAATTTCTCAGGGCGATGGTCATCTAGCGCGCCACTCTGAACAATATGAATCGCTTGCGGAGCCGACCAACGGTTCCAAGTCTAGTTGTGGCTTCAGATTAGAGAAGTTTGCATCATATACTTCAATTTTTTACTTCTGCTCCCCGGCCATCACTACTAGTTCTTGAGAGTCACGAATGTAGATGTTTTAGCATTGAGTTCTTTCAAACCATCGCCCGTCGATCCTACATATCCTGCATGAGTCTGAACTTCATCCTAACCACGTGTACAGGATCTTGACCTTCGCGAATAATTTCCAAAGCCGAACTCAACAACGAAACTACCCGTCTTGTCGAATCAAATCTATGAGGTTTTGGGCCTCAATTAAGTATAATTACAGCCATTCATCTTGGGTAATCTTGGAAGATAAAAAACTGAAAACTATACTTGAAAGTAAAAATATTTTATAAATGATGTTTGTTTATACTTCTCTCTCAAGGAAAGAAAGGTTAAAGAAGTATTGTATCGGTTCAAAGGAGAAGTCAATATAGCTGGATATTTCTTCCTGAGAAACTTTTGAAGATAAAATTGAAAGTCTCAGTTGATTGTCTTCTCTCAATGTTTAATCTGAATATGAACTTGCAGAGCTGTGTTTGCTGCTGAACGAGGGGTGGTTCTTATCAATTGGTTATATTGTAGATTTACGATCTAATAGTTACGTAAGATGAAATGAAAAGATAAATCTTAAAAAAAAGAGGTTATGAAGCTGCCAACTGCCAAAGGACAAAGCTGCTGATTAGGGCAAGAAATGCATAAGTTTATCTGACATCTTTACCATTATATCCCATTGATGTTCTGATAACCTCAAAAGCCCAAACCATATACAGATCTTACAATTTCCTGTTTTCTCCCCCAGTTTGATCCCTGCTGGCCTTAATTTTGGACGATATATATTCCATATGTATTTAACATGGCCTCCATCCATAGACATTTCGACAAGCCAATGTTGCCTTAAGCTCCCAGCTTTTGAATTTAGTTAATTAATAGCTTTTCCTGCCTCTAGAAAAAGATTGTATGGTAAGCGAGAACATGTAATATCGAGTCTTCAGCAAGGTTGATTCCCACAATGATCGTTAAAAAGGAAGGGAATAAGTAATTGCCTAGTTAATTTGATGGTCAGGCCCCTAGACAACATACTTACCTGGACGGGGTCAATAGGTGATCAAGAAGGCCCATGGCTTATGTTGGCGACCTCCATTGCACTTAGGAGGGGCGCCTACCTAAGGTCGACCCAAGTGGTCGAGCCTACGTCATAATTTGTGGTAGCTGGGGCCTGCGTTCGCGCGGCCCCTACTTATTCTAGTTGAAGTGTTTCCGTTGTTTTTATGATTCGTGTGACCGGACAAACTGTAACCTAACCTTTTGTGCAGTCAGGGGTCCATTATTCCCTTTAATTTTTCTCCCTCTACTCTGAACTTCACGTACACATACTTAATTTTTTTTTTAAAGATGCTTTTTGCTTGATTAATGGTTGGGATCTTGTTTTCTTGAAACTGATATCCATGAAACAATGCTCAACAATCATCCATAGATATCGTTTCTAATGAAAACTACTGCCCAATGTATAATTAGAGATTCAGAATATGAATCCTAAAGAATCCAATCCCTTAATCGATGAGTCGTCAACACTCAGAATATGAATGCGATTCTTTTAGTAATAAGCCAGTGCCAACACCTATAACTTTTCAAGCCATTGGTATGCATGCATCTGTGATGTATATCGGGTTTTCAGTTTTAACCATTGATGGTTAAAGGTTGGGCCGCTGGAAAACATACTTACTTGAACGTTGTCAATGGGTGATCTTCAAGGCTCATGGCCTATTGGCCTAGGTTGGCTTCCTCCATTGCACCTAAGGAGAGGCGCCTGCCAAAGGTTGATCGACCTAGTGGTTGAGACTATTTTCTATTTATTTTTTAGATTAATTATTTCTAATATAAACGTGGTTTATAATAGTATAGAAAGAAAGATAGAACTAAGTATGATGAAAATAAAAAATAACTAGTTAAATAAAGCATAAAAAAATAACCTGTGGGGATGGACAACCTATAAAACGTCTATCAGCCACCTGAAAAACCCCAAAGTTCATGGAACCACTACATGTCACAGGCTGTGCTACCCGCAATGCTTGTCTTCATGATCAACATACCAATAACAACTACAATCAATGGAAGCTGAAGAAACTTTGCCATTGATAATCAATTTAGAATATGGAGGCCTTTGAGTTTGATGATTTGATTTAAAATTATGGATATATGCCTAAACTTCTTTCTATTATATAATGAGCGACCATTTTGTTATATTTTGTTCAAAAATTAATGAAATTTGGAGCCCTTTATTTTTACTAGTAAGGTTCACATGCGTTGCACGTGGTGTTAATGATTTTTTAAAAATAATTTGTTAGTTCCTTCATTTTTTGTTGACTTTTAATTATTAGATTTTTTGTGTGTTTTAATATTTACAGTTTTTGAGACTTAGAAATTATGTTGTTGTGTGTTTAGCATTTCTGATACTTTGTTTTTTGGTCATTTATAATGTATATTTGTAGTTATTGTATAGCAACTTATCCTACACATTTGTCTTTTTTGTTGATTATTTTTAAATCTCTTTTTTTTTTAATACCAAATATGAATTCATTCATTTTTATCGGTATAAATTGAAAACAATTCAAACTTACTATCTTAGATAAGCGTATTGTTGTTGGAGACTTTACTTATGTCGTTTCTTGAATTTATGATTCTTTTTTAAAAAAATATTGTGTTGGAGAATCAAACTCTCAATCCCAAAGTATATAGTTACACTAAAAAATACAAAATTCCACTAAAGTATCTATGAAGACCCACTTTGCAACACCCAACCTAAGTTTTGTGTCATTTTCATATCATTTTATAACTTTTTTTTTTTCTAATTTACCTTCTAGCCACGAAGAAGGTTACCAATCTGACATTAAGGTGCACATGAGATTTCACGGGTAGGGCATTTTGGTCATTTTCTGGCAACACTTTCTCTGCTTTTATTACCCAAAGAGAAACTTCTTTTTTTTTTCTTCTCCAACAATTCTTTCTCTGCTTCCTCTCCATCGATGACCTCTTATGTAAATTTTAATTGAGATAAAAATCAAGAGTGTATGAATCTTTTATTCAAAATTTTATATTGAAAAATAAATAAAAATAGAGCGGAATCATATCAAATATAATATAACTGAAGATCAGATAATCACAATCAGATGTCAAGACCGTCACGAATAAGAATCAACAAAAAATTAAAGCTATCACATCCCCCAACATTTCTCCCTTTCTTTATCGTATAACACAATACACAAGCATACACCACGAATTTCAAAACTCATATTTGAACCAATCACAAATGTATACGACAAAGATGAGGTACACCATGGTTCAATCCGTCTTCATCGTCCCTAGCTTCAACTCTAATAAATTTATCATCGGTACCGTTAATATTGTCTATGGTTTGATTGGACCAAATTATCAATCTTAAACAGTATTCGCCACCGTGTCTATCACTATGATTACCGGACATGACATCATCATCACCAAATTTGACATGGAATATGAAATTGCTACAAAATTACGTTGAGGGCTGATATACCCGGCCCAAGCCAGGTCACGAGGAAGGCACGAGTTAGCATCACGTGCCAATCACGAGCACAATGCATATGGGGCCCACGGGCCTAGCGAGCAAAGTAATAGAAGCATCGAGCAGCGAGCAGTGTAAATCCCGTCCAGACCTGGCCGGGCATAGGCCTTGCTTGTCCGACCAGGGGCCATACCCGGACACCACATTCATACCGAGCAAGGGAGCCAGATTCATCCTGTCCGAACTTGGCCGAGCATTGGCCCTGCCTGCCTGGCCAGGGGCCGTCCCTTGGATCCACAAGTTCAGAAACAATGCACATGGAATAGCCGGGCAGAGCCCTGCTCGCCCGGGCACATGACAAACATGAAGTACTGGAGGCTTGCTCTCCAAGACAAGTCAAAGGTTTCTATACTTGAGCAAGATACTTGCCTTATCTACTCCTACAACTACGCGGTCAACCGCCTATCATGCCTAAAATCAAGGGATTCTCTCCTTGATTGATTTGGTAACTATGGAAATTGGATCCTAGACAGATTCAATCACCTTGAGGGCCTATAAATACCTCACCATCATCAGCAACAAGGTACACACACACTTTTCTTGAGCCTCGATACTCTATCGATTTGCTTTCAAGCTTACACACGAGACTTACTCTCACGCCGAAGGGGTTTCGCGAGGCCCTGCCTTGCACTTCCACTTAGGTTTTCTTGTGATCTTAACAGGCTCAAGGAAGGTGATCCAAAGCCCAGATAGCCTACCTAACATACGGACGGCCCAAGCTGTGATTTTGCCACATCAGTTTGGTTCTGTTGCCGGGAACGAAGTTTCAACACTTCTCTCTAAGTTTTTCCGGTAAAATTCTCGATCTTCTTTTGGTTGCAATGGCTGGAAAGGGAAGCAAACACCATGCCACCGTCAGCAACCAACAGGCTGGCAGCCACCAGGTTGGGAACAATAACCCACCACCAAAGGCACCACACGGGGTACAAACTAGAAACCAAAAGGTGGCTGCTGGGCACGCAACTTATGGCAATGAGGTGCCATATGTGGGAGAGCAGGTCTCCCAGCATGCCAGTCAAAGTCGTGCAAGCCAACGTGATGCTAGGTTGGTTATAAACGAGAGGCGCGATGCACGCTCCCAAGACCTCAGGATACAGCTCAACTGCCAACGGGAGAATGGTTAGGACAGCCACGTGAGTCTATCCGGGAAAAATCCTGATCAACAAGCTGCTGCTCTGCAAATTCAGGCAGAGTACTACAACAAAATGTATGCACTCAATCAGCAGCTGCTCACCTTGGGCCATGCCCCGGTGCCAGTTGCAGACATGGTGTTGCCCACTCTTAGCAACCCGGTGCCTGTTGGCGATGGCCATGCCTCCCAACAGTTGCCCGTTCCGAGCAGACGGATCCCCTCCGTCGTTCACATACCGTCTGAAAGAGTGGAGGTGGTAAAGCAAGCAGATGACCAGGCTGAGAGTAGATACAGCCGTCAGAATCTCTCCCACAGGCACCATCATCGACAAGAGCACCATGCTCGGGAGGAGAGCCATGGCCGCCGTAGGGCCCGTGAGTAGCGTAGAGGCAGATGCGCAACGGCCAAAATACAGAGCTCGCGTAACACAGGAGGCTGGATCCTCTTACGAGCCTACCTTTTGCCCGCGTGTGCGTGGCGACCATTCAGACCCCGCCCACTCTTCGAGACTCACAGTGGACGCGGAGAGGCGGCTGTCCAAGAGAATGGAGGCCATGAAAAGAGACATGGCCCAGCAAATGGTTAATTTAGCCGTGGCCAAGCCCGGCTATGGTGCCACCAAGCCGCTGGAGGGCAGCCCATTTACTCCAGAAATTGAAAATGCGCCACCCGCGTAATGGGTCATCTTCCCGCAGTTTGACAAATATTTCAGGAAGACGCGGGCAAGCAACTGGCTCCAATCATTCGAAGCGCAGATTCGGATGGTCACTGATATTGAGGCCTTGAAGATGCAGGCATTCGAAGGAGCACTTCAAGGAAAGGCACATGCCTGGTTGGGCAGAGTTCCCCTGGGATCGATCGGAAGCTGGGCAATGCTCAGAGAAAAATTCTTAGAGGAATTCGGCAATGCAGGCCCGACCCCCAAGAACCGTTTTGACCTTGCAAAGATCAAGCAAGGTGATAACGAATCATATAACAGTTACTTGAAGAGATTTGAGGAGATGCTCGATCAAGTGACCGCGACCAGTGACCCTGAGATAACCTTTTGCTACCTCAACAACATGAGGGCGGGGCCATTGAAGACAATGCTAGCAATGAACCCGGGGGCTTCCAAGGCAAAACTGCTAGCAAATTCACATCTCTTTTGCTCGACGGAGAGTGTCAAAGCTGATAAAGCCAAAAATAAGGATAAGGCTTAGGGTAGCTCGACCACGCCAGCTGACCAGAGCCCGGAGGGCAACCGCCGCTCGAGCAGAGACAGGAAGAAAACTTCTACCCCCGGGCAAAGATTCAGGGAGGCTCAGTTCACCTCGCTAAACACTACGCGGGAAGAAATTATGTTCCAAGTAGGGGACGCGCTGCCTGTCCCATATCCACTCGACCCTAGGCTCGCTCATACCCGGGACAACACAAAGTACTGTGATTACCACCATGGTAATGGCCACACCACGGAGGAATGCATTGTGTTGAAGAGGGAAATTCAAAAGCTGATTAATGCGGGCAAGCTAGACCACTTTAAAAGGGATCAGGGCGCAGGGAACAATGCCAATAATGGCCAGGGAAGACCCCTAAGAGGAAGAGGCGGCCAGGCCCCTCAGATTCGAGGGGTGATAAACATGATTCAAGAGGAGCTTCCGTCCAACACACAGCTCAGGAAACATATCTACTCCTTGTCCAAGGCTGTCAACACGCTAGCAATACAGCGGGTAGGCGAGAAAAACATCTATTTTACTCGCAGTGAGTTGGCGAGCACTCCCTTGGCATCCGAGCAGCCCCTGGTTATTTTGTGTTTGGTGAACAATTGGCAAGTCCACATGGTCCTGCTCGACACTGGAGCATGCAGAGACATCATGTACTACTCTTGCTTCAAGGGACTGGAACTGCCAGATGCCCTCCTCAAGCCATATCTGGGAAAGCTGGAGGGGTTCACCAATCACCAAGTGAGTGTTAAGGGCACGATTGAGCTGGAGGTATTCATGGGTGATGGAGCTCAAACCCGGAAAGAGATGATCATTCTTAGTGATCGACCTGAAATCAGCGTACAACTGTATTTTAGGCGCTCCAGCAAAGGCCAAATTCCAGATGGTCACCTCCATTCCCCACCAGAAAGCCAAGTTCTACACTGAGAACGGAGTGGGGATCCTCAACAGCAAACCTCGGGCAATGTGGGAGTATGTCCGGGAAACTCAGCAGAAGAAACAGAAACTGATCGTGGACATTCCCGACCAGACAGGAGCAGTTCCAAAATTGATCGTGGACCTTCCCGATCAGACTGCAACGACTTCCAATGAAACCGCTTCAGCTTCTGTCCCCATTAATAACATCGAACTTGGGGAGACTTCTGAAGCGGCAGATCCCATGGAAACAGAGGTTCCCGAGCAAGCCCCGGCACCAGGTTCCTCCAAGCGCAAGGCTAAGCACCTGGAATCACAAGACATTGAGATGGACACTCTGCAAGTCCGGGACCAGCCCGATATTCAGCCGGAGGGCGAACTAGAAGAGGTAGTTATCAATCCAGCCTATCTCGAGCAGAAAATCAAAATCGGGAAGGCCATGCCTCCTACAGCTCGGGAAAGATTGATCAAGCTGTTGAAGAGCAGTCTGGATGTGTTCGCCTAGACGGTCGAGGACATGCAGGGTATCAGTGAGAACATTGCTCGCCACGACCTAAATGTTGATCCCACTTTTCGGCCTATCTAGCAACGGCCAAGACAGTATTCGCCCGAGAAAAACGCTGCTATCAAAGCAGAGGTCGAGAAGCTCCTGAGGGCAGACATTATCGAGGAGATCCAATACCCGACCTGGCTGGAAAATGTGGTAATGGTCAAGAAAGCCAATGACAAGTGGCGAATGTGTGTGGACTTTACAAGCCTCAACAAGTCCTGTCCAAAAGACTGCTACCCTTTGCCTCGCATAGATGTGCTCGTTGACTCTATAGCTGGGTTTGAAATGCTCAGCTTTCTGGATGCATACTCGGGCTATCACCAAGTCAGGATGAATGAGCAAGACAAGGCGAAGACAGCCTTCCGGGCAGCTGAGGGCCTCTATTGTTACAAAATGATGCCCTTTGGGCTGAAGAATACAGGGGCCACTTACCAACGTATGGTAAACAAAGTTTTTGGCTCTCATCTCGGCAGAAATATGGAGGCCTACATAGATGACATGGTCATCAAGACAAAAGGTCGTGACCACACGCTCGACCTGGCAGAAACGTTTGCCAATTTGCGCAAGCACAACATGAAGCTGAACCCGAGCAAATGCGCCTTCAGGGTCCGAGGCAGAGCCTTCTCTATTGGGGACGTGGTACTCAGAAAAATCGAGGTAACAGGTCACCGGGCAGAATGGGGAAAGCTGTCCCCTAATTGGGAAGGTCCTTTCCGAGTCACTGGTATGATAAGAGAGGGCACTTACACACTTCAAACTCCAGAAGGGAAAAACCTGAAGCATCCCTGGTACGCATACCACCTCAAAAAATATTACCCATAAGTCAAGGAACAAACGGGCAAGACCTCAGTCCTGTTGAGGGTCACTGATTATTTATCAATAAAAGGCAAGTTTTTATCATATCTGTCTATTCAGAATTTTCAAATTATTCAGTTAATTATCATCTGCTATTTTTCGGATTAGTTTGGCAAAATCTGCTCGCCTGTCGAGCAGATAGGGCCATGCCCGGTCAACGATCCTCAAACACCATAGTATCAGTGAACTTATCCTCTCTGTGGGTGAGATGCGGCCATGCCCAAGTTCACATACTGGGATGCTCGCCCAGGGCGATAAAGGCCATGCCTACAAGATAGCGGCTAACTATCTCGGATTCCTATAGTGACCGAGCAACATTGTTAGCCGTATATCTCCACACCCAGAGGACATACTGGCAACTGCTTCGAGGTACCCACATCGAACAAAAGGCCGTGCCCGGTTGTTGGTTGCCACTAAGAGTTGGGCCTTGCCCGCTTGGCAATCTTCTGGAAGCTCGCCCAAGGCGATACGGGCTCGGCCCACTCAAAGCCTTGGCCAGAACCAAGCAATCATACCCGGTATCTGTTCGGGTAACCTTCTCAACTTAAATAATAAGCTCGCTTTACTAGCCTTGTTATTTTTAAGTAGACAATTACGAGTTCTCATACTTGGTTAATTTCGTTGATTTATTTATGCTCGAAATGTTTTCTGGGGAAACCAGTACTTGTATTAACATATGGCAGGAAAAAGATGCAAGTAAGAAAATAGTTATCGAGCAAAAGAAACAAAAAACAATTCCATTAATGCAATAATGAATCTGAAGTTACAAGGAGAGATCAAAAATCGTGGCACGCAGGCCGATCAGAAATAAGCAAAACCTAAACTAAGGTTGGTCGAGTGCCGGTTCTTGAAGAGGTGGAGGTGTTGGATCTTGAAGGAATGGAGGAGTCTGCTCTTGAGCTTGAGCTGAAGCCCGGAACTGGTCAATATATTCAGAATTTAGAGCTTTACGGGCAGCTTCCTGCTCAGCCTTCCTTGCCTCTTCCTTGGCTATCATCCGGGCAGCCTTCTCACCCTCCAAGGCATCAATCAAAGTGCACACGTTCTCGGCTGGAGGAGTAGGAGGGACCCAAGGCTGGCGGCCAGCTTTCTCATCAGCCTTCGCCAAGGCATCTAGCTCTTCTTTCAGGGGACCTGTGGGTTCAGGATGGTGCTCCGCGCCCGCGCCCTTGGATAGGTGGCGTGCGTGCGGATGCGGTGACATCCACTGCTCCCGTTCCACCCTCCCTTGTTTAGGGGAGGACGAAATCAAAAGTGCGGGAGGAGTGCTGTCGGAATAGCGCGTTGGAATGCGCCTCGGTTGCCTTTAGTGGATTTTGATCCAATATGGGAGCTTTGGGTTTTCTATGTCAAGTTATCCCATTTTTTAGGGGATACCAGGATATAGGAATGCATCACCCTTCTATTCTCATTCTCCCTTTTTTAGGGGAAAACGTGAAAGTGCAAAGAAGGAATGTTGCAGCGCCCCCATTATGGATTTTATGAAAATAGCCTTATGGCCTATCTCGGATCACTAAGGGTGCTTTGGGTTTTCTACGCCAAGTTATCCCTTGTTTAGGGGATACCAGGACACAGGAATACATCACCTTTCCATTCCCATTCTCCCTTTTTTAGGGGAGAACGTGAAAGTGCAAAGAAAGATGTTGCGAGGCCCCACTGGATCCAAAATGTTTTAGAGTCGCCATCTTTATTTTAAGGAATAAATAAAGCAAAACCAAAAAAAGAAAACCAGAGATAATGAAAATGGGTTCGGAGGCTAAGTTACGAGTTGGGAAGGTGCTAGGCACCCAACTCGCCCTTTCGGTCTCAAAACGGTTTTTGGCTAAAGTATGCTTGTTGTTATATTAATTTAACAGATAAATAAAGCATTAACTGCCTACAAATACATCCATTACATCTACATTATTTACAGACTTGCAACAGTCTTTTTTACAAATAATCACAAATATACTTGAAAATATTTGGTCATAATAACAGCTACATTTAGTATTATTTCCTAACTAAATCCGGGCAGCACAACTGCTTATATAACTACATTGGGCCGGATTGGAAATAATACTTTTACAGATAAAGACTTTAAAATAAAAAATAAAAACTTACTGACGGCCTAAGGTGTGCTCCCTCTGTCCTTCAGGGAGAGGGAGTCTTTTTTGTTGTTGTTGTTGTGTGTTGTGTGTTGTGTGAATTTGGGCAGCGTGACTGCTTCTGAAAGTTACTTTCGGCCTCGGGTTTTGGGCAGAGTAACTGTTTGTGTTTGGTTGTTTGTTGGCTTGAGGTAGGCTGAAATCAGGCAGAATAACAGCTTATTTCTGGCTGATTTGGCCTTTTAAATCGGGCAGAGCAAGTGCTCTTTCCACGATTTTTGGACCGGGGAAAAAGGGTGGATGCCTAGCTGGGGGGCTAAGGTTCACTTCTACCGGTTGGTTTTGTGTTTGGAGGAGGTTTGGCAGAGTTTCGAGGCTTTTTGAGGTGATCGCTCACTATCTCACATCGCTCTCTATTTCTCCAGCGTAACGACAACGCGGAGAATTTTATCGAAGGAAAGGTGTGTCTGAATGAGGAGCCGGGACCCTGTATTTATAGGAGGAAAGGAGGACACAGAAGGAATTAAAATTCCTTCTTCATGCTTCGATCGACTTGTACATTGCGCAGGAGACATTGCATTTTACGGCAAATGAAGGTGAGAATTGGGCGCAACACAGAAGAAATTTGGGCGCAGCATATGGAATTGGGCGCCATGCCCAATTTCCATAGTGGCCATGCCTAATTTCAAACTATCCTCTTTTTTTGCACTTTGGTCCCTGTAGTTCGTCCTTTTGCGCATCCTGCTTTGTCCTTTTGCACTTTTGATCCTGTAACTTGACATTTGTTAATGTTTTAACAGGTCTTGATATTTTATGTCATGTCGCATACCAGGGGTACGAACTTGGGGTGTCTACAGAGCCCCTACGGGTAACCCGCAGCTTACTGAGTAGACGAACATCGTTGATAAGAAATAGACTCTCCAATTTCGTTCAATTACAAAACGAGGGAGAAAGATGCAACAGGTGGCAGTTATAATGCAGCAATTTATGATGTGAGACAAACCTCCATATCCTAGACATCTTTAGTCAGTTATAGCAGGTTATCGCAGTTTTTAAGCAGATATGCAAATTAAGTGCTCTGATGGTCGGACCTACTAACGTAGGCTGCCTACGTATCCATTAATAAAAGGAATCAGACCAAACGTAGTTCGACCTCAAGCAAGACGAACAACCAACGAGGATGTTGTGCTCTTTGGGTCAAAACCCATCCGAGAACACAAACGAAGAAAAGATTTTCATGTTTTTCGAAAAGCCGTATTCTTCCGGTCCGAAACCGTTGTCAAATACGGTATGAAGATTTTTGTGTTTTTCGAAAACCATATTTCAACTGATAAATACCTGACGTTGAAATATGTTAAGAGGCAGTTTCAAAATTATGTCTAGCTGGCCAAATGCCTTGTTTCCAAACACAATAAGAGGACCTTCAGATTTTCGAAAATTGTATTCGACCGATAAATACCTGACATCGAATACGATAAAGAACTTTCTTCAAATTTTCCGAAAACTGTATCCAACTGATCAAAAATCTGTTGGATACGATAAAGACTTTTCTTTTCTTCTTCCTTTTTTTTTTTTTTTTTGAATATTCCTCTTTTTTTTTTTGAAACAAAAACCTTTTGAAAAAGATTTTTCTTTTATTTCTGAAAGCAGAATAAGAAAATCTTACCTTTCTTACCTGTTCATGCTTTTGACTGCTGCTGTTGGTTCAACTGATTTGGCTATTTCCGCCGTTCTGACTTTTCCACGCTGGGGATTTCCTTCTTTCTCTTTTTTTTCTTTTTTTTTGTTTTTTTTTTTGCATTTTTTTAATTCTCTTCTTCTCTTTTTTTTCCTTTTTTTTTGATTTTCTTCATGACTTTATTTTTCCTTTGACTTTCTTCTTTTTTTTTTCTTTTCTTTGATTGATTTTTCTTTTCAAAAAAAGAAAATGGGGCTTACCTTTTGCCGCTGAATTTTCTGACTTTTCTGCTTGTCTGGCAGTTGATTTGATGGGGATTTGAGCTTTTCTTGCTTTTTGGATGAAAGGCCATCGAATGTGGTTTAACAAAATTGCTTTTGTTAACTTTCTGTTAAGTCTTAGGGGTCACTTTGCAACTTTGAAATTTTGAGGACTTAATTGTTGATTCTGAGTTGCTTGGAGGGGGAAAAGTGAAAATCCCACTTTTCCTTCCTTTCTTCTTACGGGATGAAGTGAAGGCAGAGAGGCCTTCTTCATTTCTTTCTCTTTTTTGCTCCAGCGTCCTCCATTGCCGACGGAGCGAGTTCTTCTTCCATTTTCTTTCATTCTCTCTCCTTTTCTCAATTTTCTTTCGCCAAAAATTTTGTTTTTCTACACAGATGGCTTCTTCCTCTAGATCCCGAAAAGGAAAGGCACCAATGGATCCAGAATCAGGCGAAGAAAAGAAGGAACTTCCTCCCTTGGTTCGGAACCATGTCAACTATTATTACTCAAAACACGACGGGGGTAACTTGGTGCGAGATTGGTACAAGCACGTCTCAAATCTCCCTGATCCTGATGTGAGCATAATCTTTCTTCCACCCATTTGGTTAATTTTTCAGATCTGCTCAATTACTGTGCTGTTTTGGACTCTTGGAGTATATATATGCTGCTTGTGATGTTTATGCATGTGATTTATGGACTAAAATGATGCAATTTTGGTGATGATGCATGAAATTTGAGCAATTTATTTTAGCGATGCACAATTGAACTAGTAGTCACTATTTGACCCTACTATGCATGATTTATAACGTTAATGCAAATAAGGCTATATGATGCATGTTTTAGACCTGAATGTATTTTTATATGGCATATGTTCATAATACGGAATTTTCGAAATGAAATGCAAATTTTTCCGGACGCATTTTTCGGATACATTTTCGGATATATGCAAGACAAAACATATATATTTTATGTACCAGAACTGATTTTTTTATGCATGCTAATGCTGTAGGGATATAAGAAATGCCAAGGAGATGTTCTTTTTTCATGATGGGTGGCATTTTTATTTTCTTTTTAGCGCATTCCTAATACAGCTTATTAAATAATAAATGCAAATAATGGATGCATGTACTACTTTATTTGATGCAAATGTGGTGCTGAATATACATGAGATACTTTTTTATGTGAATGCATGGTTAATTTATTTTTTAACATGAATGTGAAAATAAAAATGTGACATGTATATTTAAATGTAAAGTATATACTTTTTTTTTAACATCTAAAATGCTAACACGTATATTTATGTGCAAAAACAATTTTTATGTACAAATGTTTTTTTTAAAACTAATGTTATTAATTATGCAAGAAGAAAGGGGTTTGTGAGAGTCTTACCTTTATTTTCCTTCCTTTTTTTTTTTTTTTTTTTTTTTTTTCAGGAGCGCATGCCTTTGGACAAGGTCCGAGCTACTTGTGCTAAGGTGTCCGATATCTTCCATTTAATGCCTGCACCAGCCCAGGTTTTAGTGGAGGAGACGGGCTTTGGGGTCTTCATGCGGGCCTTTACTCCCTTCCGCAGTTATAGGGCCATATTCGATGTGCTGCGGGATTTTTGGTGGGATACCACCCACACTTTTCATCTCAGCTGGGGAGAGATTACCATGACTCCCTGTGACTTTGCTGCCATTACCGGCATATCCACCAGCATTGGGCAGACCTTGGCACCCGATTATACCCTCCGTGAGCATCATGACATAGTGGAGGACCTTCTGGGGTTTGTGCCTACGTACAAAACTGCGGACGAGGTGACTATTCTCAGTGTAAAGGAGTGGCTTCTAGAGAATTTCGGACTGGTTGATGTCGGGGATAGCGTCGCTGTGACCCGTGTTGCCAGGACATTTTTCTTTTTTCTTTTTGGGGACATCCCTTTTATCTAATGCCTCCACTTCCTTGAGGGTTTCTTTGCTGGGCTGCCTACGAGATCTGGATCATGTGATCGACAATGATTGGGGCCAGGCAGGCTTGGCTGAGCTCTATGTCTCCATGGATAGGTTGAGTCGGAATGACTCAAATGTTATGACCGGTTTTGCTCCTGCTTGGGAGGTATATTTCTCTTCCCCCTTTTTTTTTTCTTCTGTCAGCATTTTTTTTTGTTGACTTTTGCTTTCTTCTTCTTCTTCTTCTTTTTTTTTTTTTTTTTTTTTTTTTTTCAGGTGTGGGCTTATTCTGTCTTCGACTTTGTACCGGGCCCACTACGCAGCGATGTTTACGGACCGCCTTACTTGGCCAAATTTGTGAATGCCAATCGGAAAAAGAAGGATGTCAAGGGCCATTTCATTGACTCACTTGGGCAACGTGACAGAGTGGCGAGCTCGACCTCAGGTTCAGTGCACCTGTTCCCTTGGCAGAATCTGATAGGGCCGTACGAGGTGACTTCGGTGCTGAGCCGTTGCCGGATCTTGATGGTGTCAATCATGTGTGATTCTTTGTACATGGGTGAGCGGGTCAACCGCCAACATGTTCTGGTTTGGATACCTCCGGTGGCACCTCCTACACCTCCTCCGAACGTAATCGTTCCAGATTTTCTGCCGAACCGGTATCGCTATTTATCCAAATATGTGATGCCTGCCAGTGATTTTCCTGTCATAGCATATGAGGATTTTCTGAGGACGATGCTCCATCCTCCTCCTCCTCCTCCTTCTGTGATTGGGAGGCGTGCATCTCTCGCTGGTAATTGGGCCGGGTCTTCTCATTCCACTCTGGATGCGCAGTTTGAGTTTTCCATGCCTGATGATGCCTTTTCGACTTTCCAATTCGACGAGACGATAGGCTCATAAAGGAGGTGCTTCCCGATGTTGAGATCCCTGAGGAGTATCGCGTCCCCGATCATGCCCACACGGTATATTCATCATCTTTTTCCTCTTTTCTTTTTTTTTTTATTGACTGATGCTCTTTTTTTTTTTTATTTGCCTTCTCAGGTCAAAGTGTCCACGTACAAGAGACTGTTGCGGGGCTTTGTTAGCATCAACAAGCTTTATCAGCGATTGATGGATGATTTTTCTTGTCGGAGCGATGATGCTATGCGGCAGACCAGGCGTCGTAATGATGATGATGATGATGATGCAGACGCAGGATCGAGTCGCGCCTAGAGCAGGGGACGAATACGTAGACCTGACGGCACGGTGGGCCCCCGAGTCAGGGGAGGTGGCTTTGGCAGAGGCAGAGCATCTTTTGGCTATTAGCTTCTTTTTCCTGCACATATTAGCTTTTCTTTTTCTTTTCTTTTTATTAGCTAAGATCTGTACAAACATGAGTTATGAAATGCAGTATAATTTTAAATGACATGATAAAATAAAATGCACATTCAAAATACATGCAGAAAATAAAGCTATGTCGAATTCTAAGGGTAATGGCACGCTGTGTTTTAGAAATGAATTTAAAAAGAATACACATTTGGTTTTGAGGGGGCTTTTCTGGTGATTTGCGGGTAGAGGAAGAGGTAGCCGCCTCCTCCTGTGCGAGAGAGTATAATTGCAGCCATCTATTAAGCGTAGCTCTCCTTTCGATAGCCTGCTAAACCTTTCCGTGATCAGACGAGGCAGCGATTGATAATTTGGTCAAAAACCAGGATACCAGCTGATTTGATGAAGCAGTATTGGACAAACTGGGCATGGCATACACCAAAATTGGGCGCCATGCCCAATTTTCATAGGTGGCGTTTTGCTTTCCCGAGATTTTGCCACCGCTCATTACTGCTCATCCTTGTTTGTCGATTTTTGATTTTGCCTAAAGGGGACTCCTGGTGAATTCTCACATCCGATTTCTTTCATTCCGTCGCTTCTTCAAGGTTTCTTCCTTTCCTCAGCTTTCCTCTCATCAAAGAAACATTCTATCTTTGCCCAAATGGTGCACCTTATCACACACCTTTGGAAATAGATTTACTTAAATGCCTCGATCTTCGGATTTCGCCTTCGATAGACGGTTTGATCACATTTTTTTCGTGTGTCTTCTATCCCGAGAAATGTTGTGATCAACGGGACATGTTAAGAGGGGCATCCGTGTCTCGTCTCCCCTGTGATCATCTTTTTCAATTTTGGGATGAACGAGATGTGCCCTCACTTTTCAAGAGTTTTTGGTAATGAGTAGCCGCCACTGTCAGATTGTCGTGGTTTTCCTCTGAGGCGCCCCTACATGGAAATTAGGCACCACTGCTGAGCCGCCACCTCGGTTTCTATAACGGGTGAATTTTTGACTTGACTGTTCTTTCCTCAAGCTTTTGAGTTCGGGAGAATGATGTGGATTATCGGCGTCGGTTGGCCGCTCTTTTCTTGTGCACAGTGGGGAGATATTCTTTGGTGGGCCAGAGGGGTTTATTGACGTGCGGGTTGTGGATCTTGCTTCAGCCACGTGATCGCCAATATTGTCCGTCTTAGCGCTTTGGGTGAGTGCGGATGCTTTCGCTAGTGGTGATGAACTTTTTCCTATCGGCGAGTCCCATTTTGATTCACATGTGGCTAGAAGAGCACTTTCGGTGTGTGATGGCTCCTACATCTTTCGGCGATATGATCAGGGGCTCTATGGTTTCGCGGCTTTCCCAAATTAATTATTCGACTATGACTGGTGAGGATTTCTTTCGGAGGAGGCTCCATGGATATATCTGGATTCTGCTTAGGAGAATCGGCTTCATTTTGCATTCATTTGGATATGCCCGGGTTATGTTGGGCATCGGAGGACCTCTTTCTATAGAGTTGATAGAATATTGCGTCGGTTTGAACAAACAGTCATTCAGGACACGACTACTAGCTTGGATGGAAAATATGGGACTGGATTTTGACTTCCAGATGTGTCAGATTTTGATAGGCTTCGGGTGGCCTATTTGTTTTGATTATATATTTTGTCCCATGAGTACTTATGGATAATGGTGGAGGACTTCTCAGGATCGGCCGAAACTTGTTTATGAATGATGCTCATGGAGATAGTGAAGAGATTGACTTCGGACTTTGAAGATATCTGAGGCTTCAGTACACAATCTCGGCACTTGGTGGCTCTGGACCAAATAGTTGGTGTTGGGAGCAGGAGGAGGCATTCCCAAAGTTGAATGGGGCCTTTGGTTTTAGGTATCTTGATTATGAGGTCCCTCGACTCGATAGCAAAGTCGGCACAACCCTTGGGAGGCGGGAGGAGGTTGTCCCTCCCCACGGATGGGGAACTCATGAGGCGATGATGGCGAACAACAACACAATCCTGAGGAACCGGAAGAAGTACATTCCTCCCCTCAACCTTGTTGGAACTTGACTTTAGAGAATAATGGGGCGGTCTAACACACGACGTCAGGAGAATGGAGATGTTGGCGATGATGAAGGAGATACTTGGCTCACGAGAATAGAGTTCCTCTGCGCCTCGAAAAGGAATATGGGCCCGGTTGGGTGGGCCGCGCGGGCATTGATAGGCCGCTTGGGGGTAGGCGCAAAATGAAGGAATATCGGGGAAAAGAAGTGGGGGTATAGGCGGTATATATGTGCAATGCAATTAATGTATAATATAGGCGTCTTAAATAAATATTCCTAAGTTGCACCTTAGGACCTGTAATATTATATTTTAGTGTTTTAATGTGAGCTTCGTTGTGGTTTTCTCTTTCTTTTGTCGGTTGAGCTTTGTTGCATCTTGGCGAGGAGATAGAATGCGAGGATTCAAAGAATGCCTTCCCTCTCTCCTTTTTTCTCCTGATTTTCCATTTTTTCATGCTCTAACTTTTTGCCTAGGCCGCCCTTTCGGGTTTTCAACCTAGCGAGCTCTTATTTCTCCTTTTTGTTGTTTTTTTCGCTCTAACTTTTGGGCGCCCTTTCGGGTTTTCAACCTAGCGGTAGAGAGAAGTACTGTCGGATAGATTGGCTCGAAGCATAGTACCTTTTGAGCTTGTCAAGATTGAAGAAGTGAACAAGGTCCTCTCCTTCTGGTTTGTGAGAGTGCGACCTCTCGCCGGATCTCTTTGACAATGTACGGTCCCATCCACGAGATTTCCATTTTCCCTAGTATCAACATAACTAGGGGTTTTCTCAAGCGGATCTCAGGCACGGATGTCGCGGCCTTTGACTTTTTGTTGAATGCGGGCTATGCGCCTTTGATAGGCTCGAGGTGTTCTAGGGCTAGTAAGCGTCGTTCATCGTCGGGGCTAATTCTTCAAATCGCCCTTTGACGATTGACCTACGCTGTATGTGGATTCCATCATTACTCTTAATGATGGTACTTCAATTCAATAGGCAAACCTTGCCTCCATGCCGTATGCTAGAGAGTAGGGGTAGCCCGGTGGGTGTCTGAACTGGGTGCGATAGCCCCAGAGGGCTAAGCGGCAATTTCGGCAGATCTCTTCTGTATCGGCCATTTTCGATGATGTTCTCGAGAGTTTTGTTGGTTGCTTCAACGGCACCATTGACTTGTGGTAAGGGAGAATTTGTGTT
>CM028382.1:16993867-17046233 GCA_013146195.2 Codonopsis lanceolata | reverse complement strand
TAGGTTCATAATCCTTTCCACTCCATTTACTACTCTTATTGTTTCGATGGAACTACATTTGTTCTGATGAGCACTAGACATCCACCGATTCACGTTTATGTCTACACAAGTAAAGGTATTCACATGGAAAAAGCGAAGTTCTAAAACACGGTACACATAATTGGTCCTCTCTCAAACAACTTAAGCTTGTGCATTTTGAAGTAATTCACTATACGTATCCCAGTTCTGATACAGTGGGCAGGTCATAATTCACGTCTTAGTAAATTTATCAGCACATGTGGGGGTCAGTCAGGAAGAAAGGTGTCAAGAGTTAGGTATGTAGCACAGTTTAAGATTGTAGAGCAGTAGATGATCTGAATTCAAACAGCAATATGAAGCAGAATTTTAACCAGTAGCAGCTAGCTAGCTTAGCCGACAGGATGTTACCCATAACCCCGGGGATGAAAACAGACAATGTCCATGCAACTATGAAGTGTTTGTTCTTCCTTTAATTTCTATTCAAACTCGATTGGACTCAACCTAGAGTGAGAGATTAAAGAAGGACAATTTAGGCAATCGGCATTCTGTGGTTGACACTAAATCCATAAAAAATAGTAATCAAGAAAAAGTTGTTCTCCCTTCTGTTAGCACCCAAGACTATTGCATTCGAAGCCACTAGCCACTATTTAACATCGCGGTTGATAAAGACGTAAAAATCGCCGATACTTGCATTTTGATCATGATAGGGTTATCTAGAATCCAGTTTTTAGAAGGAATTTTCATGACCGGAAGTGGAGTTTTTTGCAATTCTCTGAGCTTATTTATTCACAGCAAATTGATAGAAATTCCAAAGATAGGTCTTCTGAGGGGAAATCAAAAGGTACCTGGTTAACAGTATAAAATCGTGATTTCAAACCTGGTGCATTTTTGGCAAGAGACACCCTTTCCTGAGGAAACCATTTGGACGTCATGTGAGAAGCCCCGCAAGAGTATTTATGGAGAAGTTATAGTATTATCTCAACTGTCTCAATTTGTCATGGATGATGACTGGTACTGTAATAGATCTGCTTATGTGCTGGTCTTATATACAAGAGAGGGAGAAGGAATCCCAATTGGAAAGAAATAGGAGAGCCTTCAAAGATGAGGAAAGACTCTAGTCTATTTTGAAGAATGCGATTCTTCGGTTGCTGTTTTTTGGTGCATAGATTATATGGATAGCTTTTTTATTTTGTAATCTTTTGAGTATTGGATGCGACACCTGTTATGTCGCTTTTATTAATATTACTTCTTACTTATAAAAATAACCAAATACTTGGAACTATTTCTACAGTGTAATAAGGCCTTCTGTCCATATGTGACCACACTCACAAATTTGAATGGAAAGATAAGTTAAGAAACTCACTATAAAATCATCTCATCTCATCTCAACGCCGCCGCTGCAGAGTCAGAAAAATGAGCTTGGTTTCCATGGGTTCTACAATCTGTTGGGTTCACCCAACGCCGCCGCTGCCGAGCAAGAAGAAGAGGAGAAGGACGAAGTTGTGATCTTGAACGCGCGTTTGGGCATGATGTCGCTGAAAGCGTAGGAAGTAAGGTTAGGGTTTGAGTGAGTGGGGAAGGACAAGTCATGGGTTGCGATTGTGGAAGTTGAGAACGGCAACGGCGACGCGAAGAATTCCTTTTTCTCTTCGAATTCGAATTCCTTTTCTCTTCGAATTCGAATTCTTTTCCACGTACAAAACTAAAACTGCCGGCTATGCCTATATATATACCCTCATCCTTTTCCGTTCCGTTTCCAAGTCTGTTCGTCTCCTTCTTTCTGTATAATATCTCTACAATTCTCTACGATGGCTAAAGATCGTGCGGAGAAAGCCATGGAAGCGTTCGTTGATGACAATTTTGAACTGGCCGTCGATCTCTTTACTCAGGCTATCAACCTCGACCCTCGAAACGCTGCTCTTTGCCGACCGTGCTCAAGCCAACATTAAGCTCAAGAATTTCACCGGTACAATTAGATATGATTGTTCAATTGCTCCAAGTTTTGGCTGTTTTGTTGAAATTTCGTATTTTTATGTTTTATAGTTCACATCAGTTATCAATTAAGCAAAAATTCTACGTTTTGACTAGTAAGACTATTAATATTAACGTATAATTATAGTGAATGGTCTAGATTCCAATCCCCGTATCAACTACCAACAATGAGTGTGTCACACATATCTATAAAAAAAATATTTTTGTTTTGACTTTCGTAGCCAACCTTGTAGCTTTGGAAATTGCAAATAGATTATTATCTAGACAAGATTTGGTACAAAAAGTATATCCTTAAATCTCATGTTAGCCAAACTCTATTTTGAATAAGTGTTTGAAAATTGAGATACTAATAGCTATTTGGCAGTTTTATACATAGAATAAGTACATAAAAAACACCACCATACTAATCAAGCAAGTAGGTACATATTATATTGACTTTGATAAGTCAAAGTTTACCTCTGGGATATAGGAGACCTTCATTGAATTTGTATTTTGAATTTTGTGCCACAAAAACGTACATGTTTTATTTGTGTTTGTGTTCTTCATGAGCTGATTGTCAAAGGAATTGTAAGAATTAAAAGAAATCGAAGTTTAACTTAGAAAACTCAATTTTTGAATTTCTGAGATGAAGTTTAAGGTGAATTTATTTGTGTTTCTTAAATAATTACAGAATTATGGTTAGTGCTTCTCTTTATGTAGTTTCTAGGAAGTTGTAGCTTCATCTAAAAAACTAATCTATTTGAAAATTGGTTAAAGTTGAGACTGAAAAGGTCAAAATTGAAAAGTTGATTTTACAGGCCAAGGATTTGAATGTAATATTGAATTTGGTGCTACTAAAAACAATAGCTGTGCATTAACAATATGTTTGTTATACTTAATCTAGAACGCCTTGTGAAAGTGAGTGGAAGTTGGTAATACTGCATATGTTGTGCAGTTAAGGTAGTGCAAATATTCAGTATCTTGGGCTTGTATGCTTATATAGTCATGCTAATTTGAAGGAATTAAATGAGTGATCCTTTGATTGTCCTTACTAGTTAGCATTGTCCCGCGCTGTTAATGACATTTTTCTTTCTGTTTCATTGATGTGTTTTCTTTGGGAGGGTGTAGTCGTCCCAAAATACTTGAATGTTGAGTTGAACCGATGAAATATTGAATTTATTAAATAAAATTTGGAAATTTATGTCGTATGAGAGTTGTCTCTGATATGAAGATGACTGGTAATTGCTGCAGTTATCTACTAAATGAGGATTTTATTTGTACTAACTACTAACTGGTTAATTTGGGTCGAATCTGTTGAGCAGAAGCTGTGGCTGATGCAAACAAAGCAATTGAGTTGGATTCCTCGATGGCGAAGGCATACCTTCGGAAAGGGTCAGTAAATTATATTTCCTTGCGGTTGTGCCCACTACTTGTATCACTTTGAATTTATTTATGATCTTGTAGTTTCCCATTTGGTGGCAATTGATATATGCCTATTCATTTGTCATTTTAATCTTGGTTTCTCATCTTACTTCATAGAATGCCAGCTCTATGGATTTACGTCTTAAATTTTAAGCTTACAGAGATTCAATTCTTTTAGCTCTTACAATCAGATATGTTTACTTTTCACTTTATACACTTGGTTGCTCATCCTATTTCATAGAATGCTCAATGGATTATGTCTTAAATTCTAAGCTTACTGAGATTCAAATCTTTTAGCTCTTACAAACAGATATGTTTATTTTTCACTTTTGGCACAAGTGTTGCTCACTCTTGGCAATTTGAATTTTATATTCTTGTGTTTGATATTGGATCCATCTATTTTCCTGCTTCAATCGACTAAGATAGATTTTAATTGTTCATGCCATTTCCTTGTTTGCCAAAGTTGAAAGCTATGGTGAATGCATTCAGTAATCTCTGACCATGTCTTTGTAGCATGGACTGTTGTCCATATTGTTAATTTTTAAACTTGTGCTGGTGGGTCTGCTTTGCACATTTGCAGACAGTACTGTAATATAGGCTTCTTAATGAACGTTGTTCTCTTGAAGTCACAAGCACCCTCCCCTTCCACGTACTTATTGTATGAGCTGTTGTGTTGCCTGCCTATAGTAGTTGATAATTATGAGACTTATTTTGCACAAGTAAAACTGTTGCCTTTCCTTTTTTCACTTGTGTTTATGACATCAAATTGTGTTGCCATATTTCTTCAGCACTGCATGTATTAATCTTGAAGAGTATCAGGCTGCGAAGGAAGCACTTGTGACAGGTGCTTTACTAGTGCATGATTCTAGATTCACCAAACCGATGAAAGAATTGATGATCATATTGCAGGTATGCTACTTAATTTGGTACTTGTGCTTTTAATATGTGATCAGCCCTACTAAGGAAATTGATTGAGATACAAACATTTTAGTACAATTTTTTCATACCAATCTAGGTGTCATGCATGTGATGGATTAGAGGGTGACGTACATGCTAAGTCGTGTGTGTCCGTATACTACACTTCTAATGAATTCTAGTAACTAATTTTAGATTTCCTTGGTTGCATTATAATTTATAAGGCAGACAGAATTCATCAAATCAACGACTCTATAGATATTCACTACAGATAACATAGTGCATAATACACTTTGTGAGAAACTAGAGTAACATAATAATGTGGAAAATCTGGACACTAGGTTAAACTAAAGCCTCGTTCACTACAGGATAACATAGTACATCAAATCAAAAATTCTCTTCGTCAACCTATTGGTTGCTTATGAAAATCCTCGGTCGAGATGTATTTTTCTGCTTTATGCAATTGCTGAACCATTTAGTGATTTTCTTCAATTTCTTGATTTGTACTTGATTATATGCTACCTGAAAGAAAGATGGCAGAATATGAAAAAAAATAAAGTTTCTCAAGAATTGCACTTAGACAGATTGTCCTTTTGTTACCGATGCATCTTTGCCTCTTTAGAGGAAACTGGCATTGTGAATGAGTCCTCGAAGCTTAATATGTCACCTAATGTTGTACAAACTTCTAATGAGTCGAAGCATCAAATGGGACAACGAAAATTTGAGTGAGTCAAGGCAAGGTAACGAGTCAAATCGAAGAAAGAGATGGAGTTAGTCCGACCAAAATACGGTAGGTGGACAACGAATCAGATTGCGATCACATTTCCTTGTATTTAAATTACTTTCCCAAGATTGTATAGTTCTAACAATCATTAGTTTATGTGCATGCATTCTACCAAAAGCCGTAAGAAGTGGTCGTGACGATATTTGCAAAGGGTATACCAGCAAAGAGCATTGCCATTGAATTTGGTGAACAAATAGTATGTTGATTACCCAAGGCCTCCACCCTAACCAATCTCCTGACTAAAATTTCATCTATTATTTCATTTTCTTTCCTCAATTTTATATCTGCTCACACATCACAATTTGACATCTCTTGTAGTTGAGTGTTATCATTGACATCCGGATGAACAGGCATACCATTTTCAACCACGATTATTTGAAAAGGTATGTCATTGAACTTTATTAAAGCACACTTAGGAGAAGGTGCCCACAACTTCTCCATAGAAAGGCTTTTTGAAATCCTTTTCTTGAACTAAATTACCTTCAAATGTGCGAAAACATAATACAAATTAAATATCATGTGGAAGATATAATCCCCCCTCTCTTTCCACCACCACCACCAAAAACAAAAAACATGTATACCGATGTGTAACATTGCTATTTAACCCTTAACCCTTAGAGGGTAGGCCGACCGCCGCTGATATCTTATCATGTCTCTCTCTCTCTCTCTCAAATGCACATACGACACTCAGACATATATTTGTTATTCTTGCAGTGCTAGCTAGCCAGCTTATATTAATGTTGCAAGATGATTGGCTATCTAGTTTGTGTGCTTTAAATCTAACTTTCCTTGCACTAAAGCTTTAATTTTCTTGATATGGGAATCATAATATGTCGTTTTCACTGTTTGATGGACCAGATTGTACCCAACAAGTGTAGATACGGTGTCTGTCAACTAAAGTAGAAATCGCCTTGCCAAAGCTGAAGCTATTAAATGGACATCCCTTGAGTACAACCAGGAAATTACAGTCAAACAAGTACATTCATCATCTGGTATGTCCACAAGGCATTAGCTCATCAACTTACCACCTTTATTATAAGATGGTGAACAAGATAAAATAAAATAGTGTGAAAATGTTGAGGCTTGTGTCTTATTATGACATTGTGAATATGTGAACAGTTGTATCTGAAGCCTACATATCCTTCTTCAAGAAGTCACGGGTTACCGACGGGATAAGTTAGAAGCTCAAGTTAAAAAGGAGGTACCGCCAAGTCCTTTTTCCTCCCCTACCCCCAAGACCTGCCGATTAGGTTTTTTTTACTTGTTTTTGATTTCTGAATGATGCTCTTCTTTGAAACACCGAGATATTGACTGCTAGATTATTTAAATTTCAGAAAAAGAAGAGAAGCTGGATGGTGATGCAGCAGTGAACAAGATGTTTGGGGAGATTTACCGAAATGCAGATGAAGATATGAGAAGAGCCATGACCAAATCTTTTGTAAGACTTCACGACTCCTTATTTATATATTGTTAGCTCTTCGGGTTGATACTGCATTTAACAGTGGTCTCTAGTTTGATTTCATTGTTTGTTTTGCGCAACTTTGGATTTCTTATTTGATTTGAAATTCTTGCATTGAACTTGCCATACATGCTAGTGCTGTGCCCTCAACTTATATCTGAATTTTGACGGAATGAAGTTGGTCCTGAGCACTTTAATCCTTTCATAGAAGATAGAAAGATTTGTTTTTTCATTTGTATTAGTACAAATATGACTGGTCGGTAGAAGTATTGTATTTATTAGTTTAAAGTAGGGTTTAAATCTTGTTTGTTACATAGATTGCTTCTGTTGAACCTATGTAACACAGGATGCACTTCATGATGGTTCGCTGTGGTTAAATATGGTCGAAGTGGCTGTTACGTGATGGTTTTGTCTCGGTTACTGTAACTTATTAATGACGCTAACATCCTAAATGTGCATTGTTGCTTTTAAAAAAAAAAAGTTAATGTAGCTAGCTGGTGGGTCTTGAACCCTGGTTAAAACATATTACGATTACCCAATCAACAACCATTGGTTTAGTTACTTTTAGCTGGTAACTTTAATGCAGTTAACCTTTTAAAGCCTTCATTATATATTTCAATAGCATATTGTAACACTTTCACGTTATAATTTGATTGATACCATGTCTATATATCAGAACATATCATCAATCTTGTTTAAGGTACTATTTTATAAAATAAAATAAAGAAGATATAAAATTATGTTGACCTATGATTCTTTCTTTTAGCATCTAACATTCACAAGACATCTAATTAGCAATTGTCTTTAGTACTATATCAAATACAAAGAATAATTTTTGATTGATAAAACATTTAATTATCATAAAGATAATAATTTATACCATTTTCTATCTGAAAAATGATAAAACACATGATTCTGGGAACGTGAATTTCAAAAAGAAATTCATGCTCATGCTTCAGTTATGTAACACCATTACGCCCCCCATGTACCGTTATTTAAATCCTTGGTTTGAAATTTCATTATTTTGAGTATTGGTGTTCCTTTTGCAGTATGAATCAAATGGAACAGTGCTGTCAACGAACTGGCAAGATGTTGGTGCAAAGAAGGTCGAAGGGAGTGCCCCAGATGGCATGGAGTTGAAGAAATGGGAGTACTAGTTAATGAAGGAACGCTAGTAACAGCAGCAATGGTTTTTGGTTTTTGTTTCAGTCTTGTTTACATCAACTTTTATCCTTTACTCTTGTGTAAAAAAGACGTAGTTGGAAGTCTTGGGAAAAAAGAATTGAATTGAAAGGGTTGTCTATTTAACATAATGGTACTCTCTCTCTCTCTCTCTCTCTCTCTCTCTCTCTCTCTCTCTCTATATATATATATATATATATATATATATATATAACTTTGAGAAAGGGAACTTGTATTGCTTTCTGAGAAAGGGAGCTTAAAATATATATTAAAGGTACATGTATTTTAATTACCAAGTTTAATTGTGCCGGTTAGAGCTGTGCTCATTTATACCTTGAGCCTAAAATCATGTTTGAGCTTACTCGAACCAAACAAGAGTCGAGCTCCAAATGAGCTGAGCTCAAGCCACCTTCGTTTATGACATAGCCCTAGGTCGTGAATCATCCTACAATTAATGTCGACACTTAATAAAAAACTTTTTTTATTCGAACATTACCTCTTTGGTCTCTTACTGCTCCCCTAAGAGCATCAGCAGTTACTGATTGCACAGATGGTGATGGTCTTGATGCCTGTATTAGAGGTGTCGTAGATGTCAGCCAAACGCAAACAAACACATAAATAAGTCTCAGTTTGAGCACATTACCTCTTTGGTCTCTTACTGCTCCCCTAAGAGCATCAGCAGTTACTGATTGCACAGATAGTGATGGTCTTGATGTCTGTATTAGAGGTGTCGTAGATGTCAGTAGATGTCAGCCAAACGCAAACAAACACATAAATAAGTCTCAGTTTTTTTCTCTTCTCTCGTACTTCTGTACCATGTTTTCACTCTTCTATCATGCTTTTCCCTTTCTCTCTCTATATTCTATCTCTTATTTGTCCCAAACACATTCAAACGTAAAGTTTATCTTTTTTCTTCCTCTTTCATCCTACATGTCACTTCTGTAGAAAGGTTCCAGATTACGAAAACTACTGGTATTGATTGGCCTATTCCCTTACAGATAGAAAAGATGAAAATATACTCGTGCCAATGTGAGTGGTAAGAGTTAGCACTCATTAACTTCATACACAAATTTCACTTGTAACACTAAAATGAACTTCAAGTTCATATATGATATATTGGAGTGACAATATATCATCACAGAAGGGAACAGACCTAGCAATTACCAATTGAGTCGTTAAATTCATGACTATTATAGTTCTCTAACTTGAGGATAGGATCTAAATTTGAACAAGTAATGACAATGAGCATGATTGATACCTAGCATTAAGTAACTATTGTAGCAAACATGGGACAAAGATTGAATTATGGGTCTGTTTGGATACATTATTTTTTAATTCTATAAACATTCAAATTTCATAAAATTTAAATAATGTGGAATTTGCATTCAAAATCATACAAATTCATTTGTTTGGAAAATGTGTGGAATTCAATTGTAATTCTAGATTGTACTTCAAATAAGAATGCAATAATTTTTCAAATATCTAGTCCAGCCTAGTGGTAGTGGTGGTTAGTTATTTCAAATGGACCCCAAGGGGTGGAAGAGATGGCAATGACACTCAGCTAAGACTTTGAGATCCTTGGTTCCAATCTCCATACCATACCAACAGGGGGTCACACTTACATATAAAAAAAAAGTTACTTCCTCCATCCCAAAATTATTGTCTTGCTTTTTCATCATACTTTAATTATGTGTCATATATACATGAGCTTTAAAGTAAACTACACATCAAACTTATATTAATAATCAAGTCAATTATTTTTTCTTAATCTGTGTGCCGGGTCAAAGAAGACAATAATTTTGGGACGGATGGAGTATTTCAAATGACAAGTGTTTAAACTTTGCTAAAAACAAATATTAAAATTTTTATATTTTTAAAATAAATAACATATAATGGTGGTTAACAACGGCGGTGGATGTCGGAGTTAGCGGCGGAGGGTGGCCGGCCTGGTGGAGACAGGAGGCGTGGCGGTTGATAGAGGTGGCAGAGGTGGTTTCCTGGGGGGGAAGTGGAGGTGGCAAATGAAGGTGATTGCCGACGCGGGTCGGTGGTGGTGGTGAGCCGACGGTGAGGTGGTGGTGAAAGAAGGGGGTGAGTTATTGTGTGAAGTAATAGAGAAAAAAAGGGAATACAAATTTCAATTCAAATTATTAGGTTTTAGTATAGAATTAGGTGTATGGAATTGAGACATTTGGATTTGCAATTCAATTTCAATTCAAAATTTTAATTGTGTATCCAAACAATGGAATTGATTTTAGAGGTTTTAATTCCAATTCCAAATCATTGAATTGGTGTAGCCAAACACACCCCTTTCTCGCTGGTCCCGAAAGAGTTGGATGATTGTGCCGCAATTTAGGTAGTATCTTGGATTAAAGTTAGCAAGTCTTATCTTTCATTCTTGAAATGCTGTCAATGAAGATTGTATAGGAAAAAAATACCAAAACCTCCCTCATAAAGACTTACTTTTCGAAAAATCAAAATATTAGGAAGTTATTTTGTATCATTTTACTTACCCTTACTTTCCTTGTTAATATTAGGGTTAATGTCACCATTCGTCCTTGTATCGACTTTCTAGCATTAGTCTCTGTTTTGAAAAAGTGAAAACTTGGGTCCAAAGTAGGATTTTTCTGTACGTAGAAGGTCCTCCGATGAATGCCGTTAACTAATCCACCGTTAAATGATCATGTGCTCAACACGTGAGATATTTTTAAGGCAAAAAAGTCATTTCTATTAGAGATATTTTCTTTTTCTACATTTGATTCAATTTAATTAAATTTTTTCTCTCTCACCAATCTTCCACTTCCCCCACCTGTCGCCGCTAATCGTATGCACGAAAATCCCACCACCCTCTTCATTTACAGTTACATTCACCACCTTCGTATTATCTTTGAGAACAACGACGTGCTTAATGGCAAGCGTTTGAAACATTGATACTGCTTTGGTCGACTTAAGTTCGCCACTAAGCTCCGTCAACGCAGCAATCCAGTCATCAGGCTACTCAATATTGCCGGCATATTCTTCACAAATTAACTGTTATCGAGAACCCGGTGGGCCATGGTGGAGGAGTTGTTTTGGCAATTAGCGATGATGACGGCAAGTAGGCTATTGTTATCGGCGGGACCCATATCCAATTGATGGGTTTTGACGTTTTGTAGTAAACCTTGAACCCAATTTCTGACTTCTTCTCTGGATGACTGTATGACCATGGCAGAGCAATAGTCTTCAGGGTAGGTGGGCTTTGCTATTTGATAAGCTGTGGAGCTGCCCATGACTCCTGCTCTGATCACTATCACATCAAATTGGCAGCCGAAAAAATCCATAGCGCTATCTCTCTCTCTCTCTCTCTCTCTATGTATGAATTTGTAATAAAAAGTGAGTGAAGGTAGAGTGAGTGAGTCGGTCAAAATCCTGAGGACTGAAGTAAATGAAAAGGAAGGGATAAAACGTATGGCTATGGCTATATTTGTCTACAAATTAATATAAAAAGAAAAGAATAAAAGAAGTGGAGTTGACTTACAGAGAGGACAAAGGAGGAAGGAAAGGAGAGATAGTGAACGAAACGTAAACACCACGTTTTCGGTTTTCCTTCAACAACTGTTGGAATTGGTTATGGAAACGGAAAATCCCGGCCAACAGCATTGTTTTCCTTTGGCTACTTGCCAGAGAAGATGACCGGACCGTTGCTGGAGACGATGATGGCCCCTAACTGTTTTGATCAGCGTTAGGTAATTACATAATTGCCCTTGTGTCTAATTTGTGGGAGAAAAGGAAAATGGGTATATTTGTCAATTCGTGATGGAAATTATGCTTGGACAATAATACCCTTCAAAGTTTAGGTTTAATGATAACCTCTTGATTGGAAATGACTTTTTTGCCCAAAAAAAACTCACGTGCAGCACAAGTGGTCACTTAACGATATATGCGTACAGAAAAATCTTACTTTGGACCCAAATTTTCACTTTTCCAAACACAGGAACTAATGCTAGAAAGTCGATAAGTACAGGGACGAATGATGACATTAACCCTTAATTTTATTATGGGTTCCACTTGCATATGGCTGCAAAGAAAAATACATAAGATACCAATATTTATAATAGAATCAATTGATTTTTCTTCATTTGTGTGCCAAGTCCAACTTGTTATTTTTTAGGAACGGAAGGAGTATCATTTATACTAACTTTCCCTTTATTTTCAAGAAACAATCAAAGTAGTGCAACTACAAATTTAAATCATGGATGCAATAATTTTTTAAAAAAATTCTCACCTCCATTGGTGACATCTTTGATAAAATTCTTATCAATGTAGCTTTGACTGTTTACACAATTCTTGTTAACTGTAAAATACTATTAGGTGTTCTCTTTATGTTATACTCCCTTCGCGGACCGCTCCTAAATAATTGCCCTGTTATCTTTTTTCGTCCGTTCAAAAAAATTGTTCAACTTCTAAATTTTTTGTTTTTAGGAAAATACTTTTATCATTTTACTTTTATTTGTTCTTGTTACTTTAATGATGGTGACATGCACGTGAGTTTTGTAAGAAAAAATATATTATACCAATATTTGTAATATAGTCAATTAGTTTGTCTTAATTTGTGAGCTTGTCAAATAGGACAATAATTTAGGAACAAGGGAAGTATTAGTTATACAGTTCTTATTTATTAGTTGAGAATGAATATATATATAATAATATTTTTTAAAAGCTTATATATATTGTTTGTACAAATAGCAAGATCAATAGGTACTTGAATATCTGGTTGCAATATGCTAATCGGAAGCTTCTTTCATGTTATAGTTAGTTTATTATATAAAATAATTGGTGTATAGGAGGGTTATTCTAGTCCAAGTGAATCGTTTATTTAACGGTGTTAAGTTTCTACTTTTTTGTGTTATTCCCAATTGTATGTAGTCGAACATTAGGAACTAAATTTCAATTAAAACAATGCTTTTTACCATACCCTTATCTTTAAATGTCTGCCTCTGCTTCCATTTGGTAGTGGTTGCAGATATCACCTAACATGAATACGTAAATGTCGTTTGGTAGTCAGGATTAAGGTTAGATACGGGTTAGATACGATTAATAAGCCAAGTTACTCTGATGTTTGGTACGCAATAAGTGGTCAGGACTAATAACACGAGTTATCCGGATAAAGTCATTATTCCCCTCACTATTAATACCAACGGGGAGGGTGGTATTATTAACGCCCTCACTAAAAAAAATTGGGATTAACATTTATAATCTCAAAACTACCCCCGATATATAAGTGAGGATTAATAGCGAGGGCACTAATAGTACTGAGATTAATAATACTGCTTATATTTGTCTGACTACCAAACAAGCCCGTAGGTTAGTGTGTATGCATAAATAACATATCGATTGGTTTTCCTTAAAGAGAAAGTGATTACTCTTACAGACTATTGGAAATTAATGAATTATTTGATTTACAGAGGAAACCAAATACCTTATCTATTTCAAGATTTTATTGGTGAACAGTTTGGTGTTGAGTTTATGACTAGTTCTTAAAAAGAAATTAGTGCGTATAATATGTTACTGAATCTTAATACTTCCTCTGTTCTGGGTAAAGAGTCCATATTTGAAAGTTAATCTTTTTTAAGAAAAGTTTGATTTTCCAAAAATGCCATTTGCAAGTTTAACATGTCAATCTATATAAAATATCATTTGTCAAATATGAATGCACAAGGTTTTCAAAATTGTGTACAGCATCTGAAGGCATTATTTGTTTCGATACAAATATAATAAAATAAGAAAACCAACACATCTTAATACAAACGAAAAAAGAAAGCAAAAGAAGGTAAAAATTCAAGCCAGAGCCGGATTCAAGTCTTCACAAGAAGTACAAGTTCATGAATTAACATGCAAAATATCAACACAAAAATACAATCCGATCAATAAATAGCAACAAAATCAAGACATAAACGCAGAGCTGAAATCAATGTACAAATCTTCGAGAATTGAATTCCATATAACAAGTAGAGAGAGAAAGTTCCAAGTGTGTGCGGTTGTGAGAGAGAGAGAGAGAGAGAGAGAGAGAGAGAGGATTTGGTACATGTGAGGAGGAAGAACCCACTGAAAGTCGGCGAAATGAATTTACTGCTTTGGGCAATTTATATATTTATATCGCTTTCACAAGCCTTCACACACCAGAGAGATTCAAGGCTTACCGCATCGCTAGTAGACTCTCAGTATACACCATGCAGAAGACCAACATTCTTTGAGCAGTAACAATTCAATTGTTTACTTATTATGTAATTTTATATATATATATATATAATTTTCCCAGTGTATTATTTCTAACAATTATGACCAATTATAATGCTTAATAAATAGATTTTTCAAATATAGACTATTTGAGTGAAACAAATGAAGTTTTTCTTTATTTCAACCTGTTTCATTCCTATTTGTTCTTAGCTTTATTTTATTAGCAAACTTGTATTGAGAAACCTATCTATTGAAGTTCACTAATATCTTATATTTCATTCTCTTGTTATAAAGTCTGTTGTTGGCTTTATTACTACTTATGAGCAACTTTATAACTATGCAATCCATAATAAGTCTTCTACTGTAAACTCTGCTTATATGTATTAACCTTAGTATTGGTAGATATCATTTTATTTAGAATCCAAACCTACTAAATGATTTTGAAATAAGTAGACTATTTGCCCGTTCAGACTGTTCACTAGATAATGAGTATAAGGACACTCAAAATTTTAAGTGGACATGCTCATTTAAGACCACTAATTATAATTTGCTAAATGGACGCCACATGGACACTCACGCTAAAACATATTTTCTTGCTCTCCCATTCTCGTTCCAATTCAAAATCTTATATCTTCTAAATACACTTGCCTACTCCGTTTTCCATCTTTGAACATTTTATATTGACAGCCCCATCTCGCATCATGTGAGTGAATTATATAAAGTGTACAAGTGTCGCTCATCATTGAAAAAAATACACTCACAAGTAGCTTTGGATGTGGTGTGGTGTGGTGTGGTGTGAGTGAATATTGTGTGTGTGTGTGTGTATATATATATATATGATATTGATTTGAATTTTTTTTCATTTTTTAATTTTTTTTTCATTACGCGAATTGATCAAATCCCACAATCTGAGGAGTCAGGACATCACTAACCTCATAGTTATAGTTATAGATTTCATTATATTTTTTTTGTAGTTTTTGTATTTATTTGATAATTTAATGTTAATGAGGGCGTTCATGGCTATTTATTACCCGTCCATTTATGCACATGTAATTAAATTAACACTTATTCGTCCTCCCATTTGAGCCTATTGCCCATATGAACACCGCCCATACCCGTCTATTTATCACCTCTAACCATATATAACATACTTAACTATTGTTTTCGTAGTTTACCAAGGTATTGAACACTTGGTATCAAAGGAAGGCTCCATATAAACGATTTGTTTCCATATTTGACAACTAAAGTTGATCTTTGGCTCAATAATGGATGCACCATCAAAATGTTTATTTCACATTTATCTATCTTATTACAAACATTTTGATGGACAAACAAAACTTATAAAAATTGCTTTTACTATTTGGTGGAGATATTCACACCCCAAAATTTGCTCTCTATATCTCATTTTTTGCATTGTGGCGTTTGTAATTTGTGTGATATATTTGAGAAAATGAGGTGTAGACAGCAAACTTTGAGGTATGTATAGCCTCACTCTTACTATTTTAAATCCATGTACGTTTTCAAATAGGATGTGTTGGAATTTATTGATGTGACATATTATAACTTGCTTGATAGAAATCTTTTTCTGATGATAGAATTCTTACTTCATTGGACATTAGAGAGAGAGAGAGAGAGAGAGAGAGAGAGAGAGAGAGAGAGTATTGATGTGTATATGAGTTTGATTTACTGAGATGGTAAAACTATGTATTCATACAAACTACTCTGTAAAAGGATTGTGCTAAAATTTTGTTACAGAAATTAGCTCATATGATTGCAAGTTGAAAAATAATCATTGTCATTAAAGTAAATTAAGTTGAAGTTATCTCATATTACTTCCGTCCAAAAATAAATGTTGTTTTTAGAAATTTGCATACGGAATATGTAAGTTTATAAAAAGACCGATCAACCCTTATTTAAGTTAAATTAATATTGTAGTTAATTAAATTGCATTAGTATTTTTCTATTTCATCTTCACGACCCTCTTTAACAATATCTAACTAGAGTGTAGTAAATAAGAACAATTTTAGCAAAATGTAGGCATATTTCTTGAAATTCAATAACGAAATATTTTGGGACAAATACTTTTAGCTAAATCAACATTTGTTTTGGGACGGATAGATGATTGAAAGTTGAAATCAAGTTGATAGTGCTATTCAATTTTAGTCTTTAGCACTTCACATATTCATTTCATTTACAATGGCTATTATCTATCTATCTATCTATCTATCTATCTATATATATATATATATATATATATATATATATATATATATATATATATATATATATATATATATATATATAATAATGGTAAGGGTAGATTTCTCCTCAAAATCTTACTTTTAAATTATTGACTTTTGAGTTACATTTCACTCTTTCTCTTTCATATCTTCTTTGGTTGTATTTCTTTCTCTCTCTCCCGTCTCCTCCCTATTTTCTCTCTCATCACCATCATCTCTTCTCGTTTAATTATGTTTAAACATTTTTCTCTCTTTCAACATAAAAAATAGTAACTAAAACAAAAATAATAGTTCCGGAGTCAAAAAAACAAAAATATAAGAGATTAGTAAAATAAAAATAACTTATAGAACAAGCCACTATAAAAATAAAAGTTACATGATTAACAAAAAAAATAATTTAATGCGGAGGTTAGTAAAATAAAATAATTTACGGAACAAAAGTTTAAAACAAATTCTTAAAAATATATATGTAAAAAAAATACATTAGTAAAATAAAAATATTTGATGGAACAAAAATAATAGTTACAAAGTCAATACAAACAAAAAAAAATTTAAACTGAGGTTACTAAAATAATAAAAATAATTAACAAAAGTTTAAAACAAATTCTTAAAAATAGATATGTAAAACAAAAATACATTAGTTAAATAAAAATATTTGATGGAACAAAAATAATAGTTACGGAGTCAATAAAACAAAAAAAAAACTTAAAGTGAGGTTAGTAAAATTATAAAAATAATTTACGGAACAAAAGTTTAAAACAAATTCTTAAAAATAGTTATGTAAAACAAAAATACGTTAGTAAAATAAAAATATTTGATGAAACAAAAATAATAGTTACAGAGTCAATAAAACAAAAAAATTAAAATGGGGTTAGCAAAATAATAATAAAAAATTACGGAACAAATTTTTTTCGTAAAACTAATTCTTAAAAATAAAACAAAAATAATAGTTACAAAGTCAATAAAAAAATATAATGGAAGTTATTAAAATCAAAATAATTTACAAAACAAAAATAATAGTTAACAGTAAAAATAATTTATTTATTTTTGTTTTAAATTATTTTCTTCTCAGAAACTTCTTTATTCATAAAATACAAATACAATTTAATAAAAGTAATCATTCAAAAAGAAAAACTTGTTTGAGTTCAGATTCTATTTACAGGGTAAAAAAATTCAAGTTTGTTAGAATACATTCATCATACAAAGTTTTTGAATAATATAAAGTGTTCGGGGTTATCAGAGCATGAATTGACACTTAAAATTAGTGTTCCAGTAATGCTATTGAGAAACATTGACCATGTTGCAGGGTTGTGCAATGAAACAAGACTAATCATCATAAATCTTAGGGATCACATTGTTGAAACAATTTTTTGAAAGGAAACAATGTTGGAGAAAATGTTTTTATCCCAAGATTGTCTGTCGTTAACTTTATCCGATGTAAGAATGTCTTTCAAGTTCCAGATAAGATAATTTTCATTGCTAGTATCATATTCAATGACAATTAACAAGTGGCAAAATCAATAATTGCACGTAGGTCTCTTTTTGAAAATAACAAGTATTTAGCCATAGACAGTTATATGTCGTAGTTTTTTGAGGAACAAATTATTTTTGTTTGAAGATATTGATATGCGGTGAAGATGAAATATCAACTAATAAGACAACAAATGTTGTGTATAAGGAATTTTTTTAGAATCTATAATGATTAGTGATATACTTATGTGTAATTGTTAAAAAACCGATCCTCTTTATTTTGTTTATGTACGATTTAGTTGAGGTGCGTTTAACGTATGTGTTAAAAAAAACTAGTTATTTATTAATCTCCTTACCTTCCTCCTCCTTTCAACCGTTTCCGGTGTAGAGTAGGGATGTAAACGAACCGAATCAAAGTGTATATTACAGTATTCGATTCGTATTCGTGAAACTATTCGAATATTTGTATACGTATCGTTTGTTATTCGAATATTAAAATTGATTCGTATTCGATTCAAAATTGATATATTCGAGTATTCGAATCGAAATTTTATTTCTTATTTTTTAAAAACAAAACTTGGTTAATTCTTTTTTTACACGCAATCTCTCTAAGTATTTATTTAAACAAAAGTTGTATAATATCATTCTAAATAATATGAAGTAATAACCAATACATTCAAGATATATTTAACTAATAAATATCAACAAGTATATATATATATATATATATATATATTATTAGAGAATAATATCTTTTTATTATTCTTATTTATTTGTATTTGTAATTAGTGGTAATTTCCTTGTAGAGTTCTTTCCTTATTTTGATTCCTTCCTTGTATAGGATTCTTGTACCCTACTTCAAGTGTAACCCTAATTGTATTTCTCCCTATAAATAGGTGATTCAATCAATGGAAAGGCTATGCCATTATTCCTAAGTTTTATTAGTTTCTACATGGTATCAGAGCCAAGCTCCTAAAACCTCCTTCCTCTTCCTCTAGCCGCCGCCCTAACCACCATCTACAATGGCTAACGGAAATCACTCTCTCACCGTTAAAAACCCTCTTGATCCCACCCAAACCTTCGACCTCATCAACATCTCCCACCATAACATCACCAAACTCACCTCCACTAATTACATAGCTTGGAAACTCCAAGTTGAGGCCACCCTCATCGGTTATGATCTCTACAAGTTTGTAGACGGATCACACCCATGCCCGCCTCCCACTGTCCTCACCAAGGATGCTCAATCATCCAAGGACGTTCCCACCCCTAACCCCCACTACCAGCCATGGATTCGCCAAGACAAACTCCTGTTGGGGCTCTTGTTGGCTTCCCCGTCCGCCCCTCGGTTCCTCGATCCAACAGCCGCCATCGCCGTGAGGCTTTGGGACATCTCAGCTCATACCTATGCTCGCCCAACTCGGCGGTCACATCAAACAGATCAAAGATTACCTCAAGCGAGCAACCAAGGGAACTCGGTCCCATCTCCGACTACATGCGTCAAAAGTCTGATGAACTCGCAAATTGCTGATGAACTTTGGAATCCCCGCCACGAGGACCTTATTGGGTTGGATGATGATGATGACTACACATCGTGGATGTTGTTGAAGGACGTGATACCCCTATCTCTTTTGATGAGCTTCATGAAAAACTCATCAACCGCGAGCTGCTCCTGAAGCAATCTCAGCCCGCGTCCTACTCCCATCCGGTCACTGCTAATCCTGCTACTCCGAGGAACAACAACTCGCATGCTCGGCACCCTTCTTCGCATGCTCGCCAGACTCCCTCTCAACCTCGGCAACCTTCACAGCAGGCTCCAGCTTCGGCTCCTCGACCACAACGCCCATATCTTGGTAAGTGTCAAGGCTGCCGTCAACAAGGTCACACGGTTGCTCGCTGTCCGCTCTACCAGCTGATTGCAACCAACACCCAGGCTGCCACTTCCTCCTTGACAAGTGGCTGGACACCTCGTGCCAATCTAGCGACCTCTACGACACAGGACTCCTGGGGCTTCTGACGCTGGTGCTTCTCATCATGTTACCAGTGATCTCGGCAATCTCCACCTTCACACCTCCTACACGGGCACGGATGACATGGTTATTGGTGATGGTACCGGGCTTCCTATCTCCAAAACTGGTTTCTCTTCCCTTCATACACCATCACACACTTTTGCCTTGCATAATATTCTCTTTGTTCCTGACATGAAAAAGAACCTTATTTCCATATCTCAATTTTGTATCTCTAATCATACTTCAATTGAGTTCTTACCAAATTCTTTTCATGTGAAGGATCTACGGACAGGGAGCATTCTGCTGACCGGGCAATCTAAAGATGGTGTGTATGAATGGCCGACCTCAACTCCTCCTGCTCGCCCTTCTGCTTGTGTTGGTTCTAAAGTCTCTTATCATGACTGGCATCATCGGCTTGGCCATCCCTCTGAACCCATCCAGCGTCAGATTCTCTCTAGTTTAGGCATCACGTTAGATACTACTTGCATCAAACACAAACACTGTAATGATTGTTTATGCAATAAAAGTCATAAAATTCCTTTTTCGCAATCTACTTTAGTGTCTTCCTTCCCGCTCGACATTATTTACTCTGATGTCTGGACATCTCCCATTCCATCTGCTGATGGCTTTAAATACTATGTCATATTTGTTGATCACTACACTCACTACATCTGGATCTACCCGCTCAGACGAAAGTCTGAGGTCGCCACTCTCTTTCCCAGTTTCAAAGCCCTGGTCGAAAATTATTTTAAAAGAAGCATTGTCACTCTTTACTCGGACAATGGTGGCGAGTACATGGGCCTTGCCCGGGACACTGGCTTGGCCGCTTACTTATCCACTCATGGCATCACTCATCTCACCTCACCTCCCCACACCCCGGAACACAATGGGTTCTCGGAACGTCGTCATCGGCACATAGTTGAGACAGGTCTCTCTCTCCTTTCTCGCGCATCTCTTCCGCTGCCTTTCTGGTCGTTTGCCTTCCAGACCGCCACCTACCTCATCAATCGTCTACCCACACCCACCCTAGCTCACCTCTCTCCCTACCACAAACTGTTTGGCTCTCCGCCCAACTACTCCAAACTTCGTGCCTTTGGTTGCCTTTGCTACCCTTGGCTTCGTCCCTACTCTGCCCACAAACTGGATGCTCGTTCCGCTCCTTGTGTCTTCCTCGGCTACTCGCTCACTCAAAGTGCCTATCTGTGTTACGATCCGAGCACCACCAAGCTCTTCGTTTCACGTCATGTTCGCTTTGTTGAGTATGTCTTTCCTATGTCCACCTCGCCCACCCCTTCTATTCGCCCGGCTATCTACAACTGTGAACCCTGGTTCCCTCCACACGAGCTTCTCTCTGCTTCATACACACCGTCTGCTGCCCGCTACGGTACCTCTCTGTCCACGGCTCCTGACACTAATCAGAATTTGGTTGATCTCAGCACGCCCATACACCACCCTCCCACACCAGGCTCCCCACGGCCACTTGATACCACCGCCGTGTCCAGTGCTCAAGCAAGCCCGCTGCCAACCCTCCTCGGCCTCCAGTTCCCTGCTCGAGGATTGCACTATATCTACTGCTCCGCCCACCTCGGCACCCAGTCTCGTGCCCGAGGATCAGGCAGTGCCTGCCAGTCCTGTGCCTGCTACATTGGTTCCTGTGCTCGCTGACCCTGTTATTGTGCCCGCTGGCACCTCCATGGTCACTCGTTCTAAGAACAACATCTTCAAACCACAGACCAAAATGAGTCTTTCGGCTCAACTGGCAGTGGACAGTGAACCAACATGTGTTACTCAGGCTCTAAAGGATTCGAAGTGGCGTCAGGCCATGTCTGAAGAGTTTGATGCACTTGCTCGCAATGGAACTTGGGATCTAGTTCCTTCAACCGATTCTCGCAATATTGTTGGTTGTAAGTGGATCTACCGTATCAAGAGACATGCTGATGGTACTATTGATCGCTACAAAGCTCGCTTAGTGGCCAAAGGATTTCACCAGCGACCAGGGGTTGACTACCATGAGACTTTCAGCCCGGTGGTTAAACCGACCACTGTTCATCTTGTTCTCTCACTAGCCGTTTGTAACGGATGGGCTCTTCGCCAACTGGATGTTAATAATGCCTTTCTTCAAGGCAACCTGTCCGAGGAAGTATTCATGGCTCAACCGTCTGGGTTTACAGATAAGGACAAACCTCAACATGTGTGTCGACTTCGCAAGGCTATTTATGGTCTCAAGCAGGCTCCTCGAGCATGGTATAATGAGCTGCGTCAGTTTCTGCTTACCTCCGGCTTCCATAACTCAGTGGCGGACACATCACTGTTTATCCTTCGTACTGCGGGCAACATCATTTATCTCCTTGTTTATGTGGATGATATCATAATCACAGGGAACCACCCTGCTACTGTAAAGACCTTCATATCTCGCCGCTTAATCGCTCGCCTCGAGGACCTTGGTGATCTTCACTATTTTCTTGGGGTTGAAGTTGTTAAGCGTCAAGTGGTCTTCTCGCTCTCCCGTGGGTACATAGCGATCTCCTTGCTTTCGCACTGATGACCGATGCTCGCCCGATGTACGCCCCTTGCTACCTCGCCCACCTTGACTCTTCATGCGGGCACGCTCTGTGATCCGAGCAATTTTCGAGCAATGATCGAGTCTTCGATTCTGTCTCTTACTCGGCATGTTGCCTTTCTTGTCCAACAAACTCCCCAGTTCATGCATCGACCGACCAGCGAGCCTTTGGAATGCGGTCAAGAGAGTTCTTCGGTATCTCTGTGGTACTATCAATGCGGGCATCCTTCTTCATCGTCAGTCTCCTCCTGCTCTCCATGCCTTTACTGATGCGGACTGGGCTGGCAACAAGGATGACTACACATCCACCAGTGCCTACATTGTCTATCTTGGCAGCAACCCGATCTCTTGGAGCTCCAAGAAACAACGCACTGTGGCTCGTTCCTCGACCGAAGCTGAATATCGGGCAGTGGATGCCACTGCCGCTGAGGTCCGGTGGATTGTGTCTCTTCTTGGCGAACTGGGTTTCACCTCCTCGACTCAACCGGTCATTTATTGTGACAATGTGGGTGCCACGAGTCTCGCCGAACCCGGTGTTTCATACTCGCATGAAGCATGTGGCTCGGACTTTCACTTCATTCGGCAACAAGTTCAGGATGGGCTTCTGCGAGTATGTCATGTCTCCTCGGCTGATCAATTGGCCGATGCCTTGACAAAGCCTCTTGCTCGCCAGCGGTTTCATCAATTACTTCACAAGATTGGTCTCTCCTCTCGGACGTCCATCTTGCGGGGGCATATTAGAGAATAATATCTTTTTATTATTCTTGTTTATTTGTATTTGTAATTAGTGGTAATTTCCTTGTAGAGTTCTTTCCTTATTTTGATTCCTTCCTTGTATAGGATTCTTGTACCCTACTCCAAGTGTAACCCTAATTGTATTTCTCCCTATAAATAGGTGATTCAATCAATGAAAAGGCTATGCCATTATTCCTAAGTTTTATTAGTTTCTACATATATATATATATATATATATATATATATATATATATATTTCAAATATTTGAATTTGAATATTTATATTCAAATACGAATACCGAATCGAATAAAAAAATATTTAATTTGCTTACATCCTTATATTAGTTAACTATGGTAAACTTGGAAACAACCTCACTTCGCCAAAAGATGGTAGCCCAACTTCTCAAATCCACCCTCATCAATAAAGTTAAAATCTACGACACAAACCCTAAAATCCTTAAAGTCTTTTCAAACACGGGCATCGATATCGGTCAAAAACTACCATGTTATCAACATAAGCACCTCCACATCTACAGTTGATGAGTGGTTTACCACCCGAGTTGCCCCTTCATCACCGCTACTTCCATTGTTTCCATAGCGATAGTGATGACAATGAAGATGATCCATCGGTGGATTCAGAAATTTTGTTCTATCACAATCAATTTCAACTACTATTAGTGTAGTGGCTGATCAGGAATTTTTCTTCATGGGGCCCAATGCATTCGAAGAGGGAGGGGAATGGCTACTTGAGTTTTCTCATGGTTTTTTTTCTTAACGACAAAAGTATATCAGTTGGATAAAAAAAATCAACAAAAGAATAAAAAAATATATATTTCAACTTCAAAATAATTAGGATTGAAAAAAACATCAACAAAAATGATAGCAGGAATTGATCTCACGTTCTCTTGTATATATAACTTAAATCGCATACTTTGAACCAACTTTAAAAATAAAAATAAAAAAAAAATTTCTCCTAAGGGGGGCATGGGAAGGGATCGAACTTGAGACCTCACACTTTGTGAAGCCACATGTCTACCACTGGGCCACCCCCTTAGGGGCCTTTGAACCAACTTCAATCATGACATCTACATTGAATTTGTTCAAAAAAATATATTACATGTAATAAAGCTGAGTAGTGATATGTGACACCGTAAATATACTTAGATCCACCTCATTTTTTTTTTCTCGTAGAATAGAAGTTAGGTGGAGAAGCTTAATCTCCCGAGTCTGGCAGGACCACAAGAACGGTAAAACTCTCCTTACTAAGTTTTAGCGCATTTGTGTTCTTCTAGATTGAACTAAAGACCTATGGTTAAGCTAGTACAACCCCCCTACAAACTGATATACGCACTTTGATCCGCCTCTTAGATGATCACTTGGACCTAACCCCTAATCCAATCCATGCAAAATTTGCCAGAGCTTTTATTATCTCGTGGGCTAGATTGTATAATCAAGATCACTACCCCACGTAGCATGACTATTCTTGCTTCTTCATTTAGGGGTGAGTTTGGTCCGGCCTGGTCCACTTTTTTATAAAAAATGAGAAAACTTGAACCAGACCAATAGTCCGGTTCTCATAAAAATTAGAACCGGGACCAATCCAATATGCATGAGACCCAATACATTGGTCCGGTTTTATCTTTTTTTTCGGTTCTAAGCCCTTTCAATTTTTTAAGCCTATTAACACTAACTTTATTTTTCGTATTAAACTACTACAAACAAATAATAAATTACAATCATTCATTCAAAGATTAAAACGTTCAACAATAGTATAATGATTATAATACAAACATGTTTATAAAGAAAAATAATGATAATAGTAAACTATATATTTTACAACACAACGATACAAGAGAAAAGAAAGTACAAATTTACAAACAAATTATTTATATTTTACAGCTAGGGTTTACATTTTGTAAATAATATATATATATATAATTATAAAACTCAAAACATGGACCAGACCAATTATTCAGTTCTACAAAAATTCAGGACCAAGACCTGACTAAGAAATTGGTTCAGTCCGATTCTTTGTTCCGGTCCGGTTTTTTTTAAAAATTGCTCACCCCATCTTCATTTCCTCCTTCCACTTCCACTTTTGCCACCAGCCTCATGCCTACAGTGACTCGGCTTCAAATCATCTATCTCACTCTCTGTCACATTCTATGTCCCATTGAATCTCGGTCGTACACTTTCTTTGTTATTTTAGTCAGTCCCCTTTTTATAAGGAAACGTGTAGGGATGGGATTCAATGGGACAGGAGATGTGACAGAGAGTGAGATAGATGATTTGAAGCCACAGTGACTCCCATCGTGGGCTTCATTTCCTCCTTCCACTTCCATTAATGATAAATGCATACCGTTGTTTGGTAGCCGGATAAATAGCCAGATAACACTATTTTATCTGATAAAATCATCCTAATTATTACTTTATTTGTTGATAAAATCATCTGTATACTCGGATAACTCCCTTATCTGGGAATAAATAATACCTCACCCTTTCAATTATTATTTTATCTCAAATTAGAAAAAAACAAGACTACTTTTATCGTTCTCATATTGCCTTACATACTACGAATTAATAAATGAAATGTAAACTTGAAAAAGAATTAATTTGTTGTGCACAACGGAAGACTTTGCAAACAAATTAACATAGTATAACAAGATCAATCACAAAGAATATAGAGAGATTATGGTCAACGGACTATCGAAATTTTATTATGCCAACACTTGAAAAATGTTTTAAGGATACAATTATATATATGTATACAATACGAAACTTTAAAACCCTTAAATAAGAAAACTTGCCAAAACAGCCTGACGGGACAAGGCGACCGCCTTACACAACATAAGGCTGCCGCCTATTTGGCAGTAGCTCGATCCGTAAAACATCCTTACAAGGCGGTCGCCTTGCACCATGATGACGCGACTACCTTGTTAAAAACTTAACAATGTTTTTTTGGATAATCGAGTCATCTCATTCTCAACATAATTACATAAGTACTTAATTCAACACTAATAAAATACTTAATACATAACTTTTTTGAAAAAAAAAAGTTTACCAATTTGCCCTTTGTAAATTATAATTAAATGGAAAAAAAAAGAAGAAGATTGGTGGTGGAGGTGGGCGGGAGCTGGTTTCAGGGCCGGCCTAAGGGTGAAGCAAGGAAGCCCTTGCTTTAGGCCTAAAAAATCTTTAGGCCTCCAAAAAAAAATTACTACCTTTTTAAAAATTATATATATTAAGTGACTCCTAGTTTTTCTCATTAGGTTACTTAATGAGAAATTAATGTCATTGAATAATAAAAATTTAAAAGACATTAGGTTACTTAATGAGAAATTAAGGTCATTGGATAATAAAAATTTAAAAGCCAATTGTTTTAACCTTGAACATTCTTTAAAACATAATGACAACTCTGATATTGATGAATTAGGTCTATTTACAAAACTATTTGTAAAAGAAATTATACAAATGAAAAATGATACACAAATTGACAAACTTAATTATATAATAAGGCTTGATTCTTTTCCAAATGCGTATATCGCTTATAGAATAATGTTTCTCAATCGTTGCATCGCCAAAAGAAGTTTTTTAAAACTAAAATTAATAAAATTTCATCTAAGACCAACAATGTCTCAACAAAGATTAAGTGGACTAGCTTTATTCGATTGAAAAAGAATTATTTAATGAAATTGATTACAATAATTTAAAAATGATTTTGCATCCTAAAAAGCACAAAAGATGTTCTTTAAATCAAAAATGTAATAATAAACAATATATTATTTGATTTTAAAAGGCCTCACTTTAGAGTTTGCTTTAGGCCTTCATAAGTGTTGGGCCGGCCCTGGCTGGTTTTTAATTAAATGGAAAAAAAAACTTTTTTTTTTGGGCGGAGATGGTGGTGGAGGTTAGGTGGGAGGTGGTGGAAGCTGAGCGGGCTGGGGGAGGGACTAAAGGAGGGGAATGCAGTTGGGCTTGGGTGTGGGCTGGGTCAGGAGCAGGTGGGTGGGCTGGGGTTGGGGAGGGATTGGGCTTGGGCCATGCGAAGTGGAAGGCCGGGGAGGGGCTGGGGCGGCGTGGGGTGGGGGAGGGATCGAGTAGCCCAGGCGGTGTGGGATGGCTGGGGGAGGGGTTGGGGACTAGGGCAGGGGGCAGTGGTCTGGTGGGCGGTCAGTGGTGGTCCTGTGCGGTGTTCAATTTTTATTTATTTTTAATTTTGTCAAGGGAAATATAATATTCTTACAACAAAAAGTATTATATTAAGTATTTTATAGATGTTGTATTACCCTTAATTTACTACCCGGGAAAGAAAGCTTGTTGAAGAAATCAAGAAAGGGGCGTACTGTTGCTGGCTTAACATCGGCAACCGAGGGAGATGAAAATTGTGTGGTTGCTTGGTCGGTTGATGGAGTAACTTTATTTAATAATAATAATAATCATAACTTAGACATAAATAAATAATTAACTAATTGGAGTTGTTTTTGTAACTCCAACATTTATAACAGACTTTATGTGCTGTTATTACCAACTTTAATGAGAGATAATTATTCATTTGTTTTTGTAACTCCAACATTTATAACAAACTTTATGAGCTATTATTACCAACTTTAATGAGATATTTTATTTATCTATTGATGATAGATTTATTTCATTATCAATGTGGTCCTTAATTAGTCTCGATTTTCTCCTATTATAAGGAGATTACATCCACAATTGAGAAACACAGTCAAGAACAATTTCAATTTCTCCTCTGCATTCTGCAAATCGTTGAGCGTATTCCTTTGGCCTCCTGTTTTCTTATTGGTGATAGAGTCAGACATAAATTCAGTTCGCTGGAATCCTTAGTGCTGAAGGTTTCTCCGGTGTCTCCGTTGTATCCTGGGAGACAGGCGTCCATTAATTAGAGCTTCCAAGCACAGACGGGAAGGGACGAATATGTTTTAAAGAAACTGTGTGCAACACAGGCTTTGGACTTGAAGGTTGATCACAGCTCTAAAACAGCAGACTTGAAGTTCACCAGCAGACTTGAAGTCACCAACAGACCTGAAGTTCACCAGCAGACTTGAAGTCTACCTGCATATTTAGAATACAAAGCATTAACTTTTCATTTGGTTTCAATTCTGTAATTTGTTTTAATTGTTGTTTTTCTTTGTACTTTTTCTAACAATACAGTGACTAGTTGTACAACTAGTTTTCAAAGCTTACACAAATATATAAACATGACTACATATATTCATATATATAACACACTTGTGTATAAAATACATAGAAAAATAAAGACAATATATAGAGAAAAGAGATATACACATGCATGGAAGAAAAGCCAACCAAAAGAGACAGTTTCAAGCAAGAATGAAAAAAAGCCAACCCAAAAAAAAAAAAAAAAAAAAAAAGAGACAGTTTCAAGCAAGAATGAAAAATCTACAATCTCTGTTGTTACTATTAATCATCTGAAAAACTCATCAAGCTATCATTCAAGTAGAAAGTCAAGCTCACACTAAAGAAAAGCCTTGCAAATATTCAAAGAACTGATAATTGTTTCAAAACAGCAATCTCATTCAGTCATTCTGAGCAAGAACAGACACAGAACTATAACACGGGTACCATTAGAATACGGGAGTCACTCCAAGGATGCACAACCAACCATATCGAGCTCTCTTTTCGACCAAGCTGAATTTCCAGGCGGAATATGTTAGATGGTAAGGAACTTTGGAGTGTGGAGGACATCCTTCCAAGGAGTGCATCTAAGTCTAGGTTACAGCCTCAAAACTACCTTTACTTGGTCAAACTAGACGCGACCCACTTCTAGCATAGTCCTCTTGTCTTTCGGGGAGTAAACACAAGTATCAAATTGGGGAGTAAACTGTAAACACATCCAGAATCTGATTCTCCCCCGTTTGCATCACGAATCCGAATCAACCTTTGGAACCCATCAAATGTGTTTCACGAAAGCTCAACAGATTGTCAACACTTAAGTGTAAGTGTGTAACAAATTAATAAAAAGTTGTTCGGGAAATCCAACAAGCTGTCGATGGGTGGTTCAATTGCGTTTGATTTTAAGATTATAACCAAGAAATTTGTAAGCTTAATATTGCTGCTTAAGGTGGAGTTAATTAGAGTTGATAGAGTTAAAGCTAATGTAGATACAAAAGTACAAAGGATAATTGAAATAGATCCCAAAATCAGTACTGTATTGGTTCAAATGAAGAAGTCAATATAGGTGGAAATAAGATTTCACAAATCCCACATTGAACAAGAGGCAGAAATAAACAGATGTTAGATATAAAAGGGGGTGTTGATCTGATGTGAAGACTATCTTTGCGCTTGGGGCAATGACGCAGCTAGTGAGGTAATAACCGAGGCGCGTCAATTGCTGGTTGAAAACTATTTCCAAACCCCCTCTTTGGCCTTTGGTTCAACCTGAGGCCATCGAGAATTTCTGGAAGGGCTCCCTCTAACCAGGGTAACGCCCTACAATTTTTAGTTGAAAATTTTTCTTTTTTAAATAAATTGAGGTTAAGTTAATAAACATTCTAAATATAATTGATAATTCATCCTCTATGTATAATCTGAATATGTCGGAAGAGTTTAGGTCAGACTTTCAAAGAGACTCTAGATGGTAGAATCCAGGCTATTCAGGAAGAATCGGAACAATTCCTCAATCCAAATGAAGTTGGTTTACAGGAAGAATCGGAACAATTCCTCAATCCTAACGAAGTCGGTTTACTGGAAGCGAATGAAGAACAACGATTACGTACCTGAGACCAGCTTGTGAATTTGTGGGACCATAGTTGAATCATTACCAATGGTGCATTCTGCGCCTAAGTGGAAAAAGACACTGCAAGCTTCGTTATGCCGAAACAACTGCTCCAGTTCTTTGATTTGCATCACCTATTCTGGAATTTCTCAAAGAAATAAAAACTTGTGGAGTTGTGTTTGCCACTGAACGAGGGGTGGTTATTGTTGGGATTACTTGTTATTAATTGGTTATACGATCTAACTGCAGCTGACTAAGGACATATTAAAGACATGGTGGAAATTGCAGCTGATTAAGGACAGTCCTACTCTTCTTCTGCAATTTCCTGTTTTCTCTCCCAGTTGGATCCGCTGGCCTTAACCTTGGTCAAAAGATAAAAAAAAATAATTAAATCACGTTGCTCTTTACTAGTGATTCTAAAGATATTTCTAAATCTAGTCCTTATTTAACATGCCTCCATCCATACAACCAAATTCTTCACCATTGGGCTCTCTGACATTTCAATGTCACTTGCTTCGTTTGCACCTCTCTGAGTTGAGCTAAAGTTCTTTGGGATAACAGCATAAATCTTTGCAATTGGGCTATCTGAATCATCTACATTTCCAAAGAGGGGCTGTTAGAATTTAGGCTGACGAGCACTTGACAAGGCGGGAATTTTCAGCTGATTAAGTACTTGGACTTCAGTTTATTTTTTTTTTAATTTTCAGTTTATAGGGGTGCCCGCCTAAGGTCGGCCCAAGTGGTCGAGCCTACGTCATAATTTGTGGTAGTGGGGGCCTGCGTTCGCGCGGCCCTTACCTTTTCAAGTTGAAACCTTTCTATCGCTTGTATTGGTTTAGATGCGTGGCTCTAAGCATTTGCTGGTAAATGTGTTTGTATGTATTGTGAAATTGTGTTTATTAAATGATAATTGCCAAGTTTTTATGGTGAATATATAAATGAGGTTAAGCTTGATTTGAAAAATAATTCTTTATCCCCACCGACTGGATGTATAATCTGAATATGAACTGCGGACTCGTTTGCCACTTAATGAGGGTTGCTCAAGTTTCGTATAGGCTTGCTCAAAGCTTAGTTTTTTAGTGCTCAAGAGTATAGGAAAATATAGCTGCATTGTTGCAAGCTTATCGAACTTTTGCGACAACTTGATAAGTCCTCAATTAGTCATAATTACTAAAAAGTGTACTTGAAACTGTACTTTATGACCTTGTAACAGCAAAAGTGCTGGTGATTAGAGACATGAATATATGATTCTTTGCATAAGACACTCATCAACCAACATGTGTTGCTTTAAACTCCAACCTTTTGAATTCGGTTAACAGTTTTTCCTGCCTCCTAAACGTGATTGTGGTAGGCAAGTACGTGTAGTATATATCGAGTCTCGAGCAAAGAGTATTCCCACATTGATTCTTTAAAGAGGAAGGGAATAAACGATTGGCTAGTTAACTCAAAGGTTGGGCAACAAGCCAACATACTTACCTGGACAGGGTCAATGGATGATCAAGAAGGTCCATGGCCTAGGTTGGTGACCTCCATTGCACTTAGGAGGGGTGCCCGCCTAAGGTCGGCCCAAGTGGTCGAGTCTGTGTCATAATTTGTGGTAGCAGGGGCTTGCGTTCGCGCGGCCCCTACTTATTCTAGTTGAAAAGTAACTGATGCATAACTCAGTTTTGTAATCCTCAGCTCTGAGCGTCATTTGTTCCTTCAATTTTTGTGCCAGTATTTTTGCAATATTTGTGCTTGATTGGAATGCCAATAACACTAAACATATATTTTCAACAATCATTCATAGATATTATTGACATAATTGTTCAAGGGATACATTAATGTATTATGTATAGTTATACATTTCTCTTCAAGGAGGTTTGCTTGATTTGAAGAACCACTCGTATCCTTGAGGAGTTCCTGCTCTCGATGTTCACGGAACGATGGGTTGTTCTTGTTGGGACTACTTCTTATTAGTTGGTTATACTTATATATTTACGATTTAATAGTTACATTGAGAATTTTCGTAAGAGATTGCAAAGAGGGGTTGTTGAAGGAGATGAAATGAAATGAAGATCAATCTTGAGAAAGAAAAGCTTATATTGGACAAGGGTGGTATTAATAAATTGCAAAGACTAAAGAATTGGTGGGAATTACAGACTCAAATTCAATTTTTTGAATTTTCTAATATTCAAATTGAAACCAAAACCTATGTGGATATTTAAAAATATAATGATTTGAAAATCTCACTATGTTGTATTTCATCTAAATCACCACTGCCATCCCTATAATTGTCGCCACCACCGCCCCTAATATCACCATCCCTATAGTCGTGTATTACTATCACCACCACCAAGAAATGCATTCACCTCGCCTTGCAAAGTCTTCTATACTCTTTCTTCTTCCCATAACCTCGTTCCCGTTAAAGCCCTGTTTCGTATAGGCTTGCTCAAAGCTTAGTTTTTTAGTGCTCAAGAGTCTAGGAAAATATAGCTGTATTGTCTACAAGCTTATCGAACTTTTGCGACAACTTGATAAGCCCTCAATTAGGCATAATTACAGACTATATATCTTGCTACATATCTTGGGTTTTTAGAAGAGCATAAAAAAAGTGAAGCCCCTTTAAATAACAATTAGTGATTTAGAAACCTATGATTCTTTTATAAATATGTATTTTGGGGTTAACATATTTAAAGCGCTTGGAATGGATATCACATGAATAATGAAGATTCTTTCGGATACTTCATTGGTCCTCCCGACTTACATTGAGATGTTTTGGTTATATTAAAAGCGTCTCTTTCAATCGAAAAGCCATCATTCTTATCCGATTCTCGTTTCTCCCCATCTCTCTGACACTGAATCCTTCAGCCGCCATCAGCGGTGATAGCTTTATATTCCCCAATCACTTACAAAATTGCGAACGGAGATATACCTTTAGCATTGAAAGTTTAAACGATTCGGATTCCTGGGGGGAGATAAACGACCCCTTGGCTAACCTTTATCTCGATGGAACTAACGGAGAGCTCGCTTGCAACGTTCTCATTTAAACTTTCTGATTCCAACAAGAAGTGTACTTGAAGATATTATGATTGTAACATCAAAAGTTTGATGATTAGAGACATGAATATATGATTCTTTGCATAAGACACTCATCAACTGTGTTGCTTTAAACTTCCACCTTTTGAAATCGGTTAACAATTTGCATCAAATTGATTGCTAGTATATATCTAGTCTCGAGCAAAGAGTATTCCCACATTGATTCTTTAAAGAGGAAGGGAATAAACGATTGGCTATTTAACTCAAAGGTTGGGCAACAAGCCAACATACTTACCTGGACGGGGTCAATGGATGATCAAGAAGGTCCATGGCCTAGGTTGGTGACCTCCATTGCACTTAGGAGTGGTGCCTGCCTAAGATCGGCCCAAGTGGTCCGATGCTGTCATAATTGATGTAGCAGGGGCTGCACTTATTCTAGTTGAAAAATAACTGATGCTTAACTCAGTTTTGTAATCCGCTGCATCATTTGTTCCTTCAATTTTTGTTGAAAAATAAATTTGAGGTAAAGTAATTATAATTCTAATTTAAGTAAGTAATCTTCTAAGTCAGTGATCTGAATTAATTTATTTCCAGAAAGTTTTGATGTTAGTAATTGATTAATTGATAATTCATTGTCCTCTCGATGTATAATCTAAATATTAAGAGCTAGTAGATTTGGATACTGAATATGAACGTGCGGGGGTTTGTAAAATCTTGAATATGAACGGAGCTGTGTTTGCCACTGAAGGAGGGTGATTCTTGTTGGGATTACTTTTTATTAATTGGTTCTACTTGTATATTTACGATCAAATTGCAGCTGATTGAGGACAAAGATTAAAGAAATGGTGGAAATTGCAGCTGATTAAGGACAATAAATTCATAACATTATCCCACTAAATCCCATTGATGCTCTGATAAACCCAATCCAAATACAGATCTTCTTACGAACAATAAGTATTCAGAAAGAAAAACCAACACTTCCATCATTTTGTGAATGGGTTTTAGCAAGCTCTTTCCTCCTCCATCTTTGTCTGTCCACCAAGGCACCAACTCCTCGATTACTTCCTTGGCATGGAATCCGATCAATTCTCAAAATCCCACACATATCTTCCTTCATTTGTGACCTTGTTTCTACTAGACTGCGCTTCTTAGTCATATGAATTGACATCTTCAATTCTGCTCTCGACTTTGTAATGGGCTAACAACTTTTCCTACCTTGAGAAAAACGATTATAGGGTAGGCAAGCATTTGCAGACTATAATGTTGGGTCATGAGGAGAGAATTGATTCCCACATTGATGTGTTGAATAGAATTCAAATAGACGTTTGGCTAGTTAAAAAGAAGGTTAAGCAACTGGACAACATACTTACCTGGACGGGGTCAATGGGTGATCATGAAGGCCCATGGCCTAGGTTGGGGACCTCCATTGCACTTAGGAGGGGCTCCCGTCTAAGGTCGGCCCATGTGGTCGAGCCTACGTCATAATTTGTGGTAGCGGGGCCTGCGTTCGCGCGGCCCCTACTCATTCTAGTTGAAGTGTTTTTGTTGTTTGTATCATTAGTGTAATCACACAAGGCTCTGAGCAGTATAATTCTAACGAAAAGGGATCAGTTGTGTTCAGCCAGCTTGAGCAAACGACTAGAATGATATTAGACTCTTCTTCCCTGTGCAATGTCTTATGAGGCTCTATTCCACGGCTGCTTACCATATAAACATGGAATTTTCTACCCCTGATATCAAAGGCACACATGGTGGGGGTTTAAGTTTCATCTGGTATCCCAGTCTGATTTTTGTATATTTTGTTGAGAGGGCGATCTAGCGCGCCACTCTGAACAATATGAATCGCTTGCAGAGCCGACCAACGGTTCCAAGTCTAGTTGTGGCTTCAGATTAGAGAAGTTTGCATCATATACTTCAATTTTTTACTGCTGCTCCCAGGCCATCACTACTAGTTCTCGAGAGTCACGAATGTAGATGTTTTAGCACTGAGTTCTCCTTTCAAACCATCGCCCGTCGATCCTACATATCCTGCATGAGTCTGAACTTCATCCTAACCACGTGTACAGGATCTTGACCTTCGCGAAGAATTTCCAAAGCCGAACTCAACAACGAAACTACCCGTCTTGTCGAATCAAATCTATGAGGTTTTGGGCCTCAATTAAGTATAATTACAGCCCATTCATCTTGGGTAATCTTGGAAGATAAAAAACTGAAAACTATACTTGAAAGTAAAAATATTTTATAAATGATGTTTGTTTATACATCTCTCTCAAGGAAAGAAAGGTTAAAGAAGTATTGTATCGGTTCAAAGGAGAAGTCAATATAGTTGGATATTTCTTCCTGAGAAACTTTTGAAGATAAAATTGATAGTCTCAGCTGATTGTCTTCTCTCGATGTTTAATCTGAATATGAACTTGCAGAGCTGTGTTTGCCGCTGAACGAGGGGTGGTTCTTATCAATTGGTTATATTGTAGATTTACGATCTAATAGTTAACATAAGATGAAATGAAAAGATAAATCTTGGAAAAAAAAAGAGCTTATGAAGCTGCCAACTGCCAAAGGACCCTAAGAATTTAGGTTGATGAGCACTTGGACAAAGCTGAAGAGATTAAAGAATGGGTGGGAATTGCTGCTGATTAGGTCAAGAAATGCATAAGTTTATCTGACATCTTTACCATTATATCCCATTGATGTTCTGATAACCTCAAAGGCCCAAACCATATACAGATCTTGCAATTTCCTGTTTTCTCCCCCAGTTTGATCCCTGCTGGCCTTAATTTTGGACGATATATATTCCATATGTATTTAACATGGCCTCCATCCATAGACATTTTGACAAGCCAATGTTGCTTTAAGCTCCCAGCTTTTGAATTTGGTTAATTAATAGCTTTTCCTGCCTCTAGAAAAAGATTGTATGGTAAGCGAGCACATGTAATATCGAGTCTTCAGCAAGGTTGATTCCCACATTGATCGTTAAAAAGGAATGGAATAAGCAATTGCCTAGTTAATTTGATGGTCAGGCCCCTAGACAACATACTTACCTGAACGGGGTCGATGGGTGATCAAGAAGGCCCATGGCTTATGTTGGCGACCTCCATTGCACTTAGGAGGGGCGCCCGCCTAAGGTCGATCCAAGTGGTCGAGCCTACGTCATAATTTGTGATAGCGGGGGCCTGCGTTCGCGCGGCCCCTACTCATTTTAGTTGAAGTGTTTTTGTATCAAAATCTTTTGTGCAGTCAGGGTTCCATTCTTCCCTTTACTTTTCTTCCCTCTACTCTGAACTTCACGTACACATACTTGAATTCTTTTTAAAGATGCTCTTTGCTTGATTAATGGCTGGAATCTTGTTTTCTTGAAACTGATATCCATGAAACAATGCTTAACAATCATCCATAATGTATAATTAGAGGTTTAGAATATGAATGCTAAAGAATCCAATCCCTTAATCGATGAGTCGTCAACACTCAGAATATGAATGCGATTTTTTTAGTAATAAGCCAATGCCATCACCTGTAACTTTTCAAGCCATTGGTATGCAGGCATCTGTGATGTATATCGGGTCTTCAGTTTTAACCATTGATGGTTAAAGGTTGGGCCGCTGGAAAACATACTTACTTGAACGGTGTCAATGCGCGATCATCTACAAGGCTCATGGCCTATTGGCCTAGGTTGGCGTCCTCCATTGCACCTAAGGAGAGGCGCCTGCCAAAGGTTGATCGACCTAGTGGTTGAGACTATTTTCTATTTATTTTTTAGATTAATTATTTCTAATATAAACTTGATTTATAATAGTATAGAAAGAAAGATAGAACTAAGTACAAAGAAAATAAAAAAAATGACTAGTTAAATAAAGCATCAAAAATTAACCTCAGGGGAATGACAACCTATAAAACGTCTATCAGCCACCTGAAAAACCCCAAAATTCATGGAACCACTACTTGTCACAGGCTGTGCTACCCGCAATGCTTGTCATCATGATCAACATAACAATAACAACTACAATCAATGGAAGCTGAAGAAACTTTGCCATTGAAAATCAATTTAGAATATGGAGGCCTTTGAGTTTGATGATTTGATTTAAAATTATGGATATATGCCTAAACTTCTTTCTATTATATAATGAGCGACCATTTTGTTATATTTTGTTCAAAAATTAATGAAATTTGGAGCCCTTTATTTTTACTAGTAAGGTTCACATCCGTTGCACGTGGTGTCAATGATTTTTAAAAAATAATTTGTTAGTTCCTTTATTTTTTGTTGACTTTTAATTATTAGATTTTTGTTTGTTTTAATATTTACAGTTTTTGAGACTTATAAATTATGTTGTTGTGTGTTTAGCATTTCTGATACTTTTTTTTTTTCGGTCATTTTTAATATATGCTTTTAGTTATTGTATAACAACTTATCCTACACATTTGTCTTTTTTGTTGATTATTTTTAAATCTTTTTTTTTAATACCAAACATGAATTCATTCATTTTTATCGGTGTATAAATTGAAAACAATTCAAACTTACTATCTTAGATAAATATATTATTGTTGCAGACTTTGCTTATGTCGTTTCTGGAATTTATGATTCTTTTTTTAAAAAATAGCGTTGAAGAATCAAACTCTCAACCCCAAAGTATATAGTTACACTAAAAAATATAAAATTCCACCAAAGTATCTATGAAGTCCCACTTTACCACACCTAACCTAAGTTTTGTATCATTTTTATATCATTTTATAACTTTTTTCTAATTTACCCCCTAGCCACGACGAATGTTACCAATCTGACATTAAGGTGCACATGAGATTTCACGGGTAGGGCATTTTGGCATTTTCTGGCAACGTTTTCTCTGCTTTTATTACCCAACGAGAAACTTCTTTTTTTTCTTCTCCAACAACTCTTTCTCTGCTTCCTCTCCATCAGTGGCCTCTTATGTAAATTTTAATTGGGATAAAACTCAAGAGTGTATGAATCTTTTATTCAAAATTTTATATTGAAAAATAAATAAAAATAGAGCGGAATCATATCAGATATAATTTAACTGAAGATCAGATAATCATAATCAGGTGTCAAGGCCGCCACGGATAAAAACCCACAAAAATTAAAGCTGTCACATCCCCCAACATTTCTCCCTTTCTCTCTCGTACAATACAACACACAAGCATACACCACGAATTTCAAAACTAATATTTGAACCAATCACAAATGTATACGACAAAGATGAGGTACACCATGATTCAATCTGTCTTCATCGTCCCTAACTTCAACTCTAATAAATTTCTCATCGTCACCGTTGATATCATTTATGGTTTGATTGGACCAAATTATCGATCTTAAACATTATTCGCCACCGTGTCTATCACTACGATTACCAGACATGACATCATCATCACCAAATTTGACATGGAATATGAAAATCTTTTGTGCAGTCAGGGTTCCATTCTTTCCTTTACTTTTTCTCCCTCTACTCTGAACTTCACGAACACATACTTGAATTTTTTTTTAAAGATGTGTTTTGCTTGACTGATGGTATCCATGAAACAATGCTCAACAAATTATTCTTGAAACTGATATCTATTAAACAATGCTCAAGAATCATCCATAGATATCGTTTCTAATAAAAAACTACTGCCCAACGTATAATTAGAGATTCAGAATATGAATGCAAAAGAATCCAATCCCTTAATCGATGAGTCGTCAACACTCAGAATATGAATGCAATTCTTTTTGTAATAAGCCAGTGCCATCACCAGTAACTTTTCAAGCCATTGGTACGCAGGCATCTGTGATGTATATCGGATCTTCAGTTTTAACCATTGATGGTTAAAGGTTGGGCCGCTGGAAAACATACTTACTTGAACGGTGTCAATGGGTGATCTACAAGGCTCATGACCTATTGGCCTAGGTTGGCGTCTTCCATTGCACCTAAGGAGAGGTACCTGCCAAAGGTTGATCGACCTAGTGGTTGAGACTATTTTCTATTTATTTTTTAGATTAATTATTTCTAATATAAACTTGATTTATAATAGTATAGAAAGAAAGATAGAACTAAGTATGAAGAAAATAAAAAATGACTAGTTAAATAAAGCATCAAAAATTAACCTTAGGGGAAGGACAACCTATAAAACGTCTATCAGCCACCTGAAAACCCCCAAAATTCATGGAACCACTACCTGTCACAGGTTGTGCTACCCGCATTGCTTGTCATCATGATCAACATAACAATAACAACTACAATCAATGGAAGCCGAAGAAACTTTGCCATTGAAAATCAATTTAGAATATGGAGGCTTTTGAGTTTGATGATTTGATTTAAAATTATGGATATATATCTAAACTTCTTTCTATTATATGATGAGCGACCATTTTGTTATATTTTGTTCAAAAATTAATGAAATTTGGAGCCCTTTATTTTTACTAGTAAGGTTCACATGTGTTGCACGTGGTGTTAAAGATTTTTTAAAAATAATTTGTTAGTTCTTTCATTTTTGTTGACTTTTAATTATTAGATTTTTGTGTGTTTTAATATTTATAATTTTTGAGACTTGTAAATTATGTTGTAAGTTTAGCATTTCTGATATTTTGTTTTTCGGTCATTTATAATGTATACTTTTAGTCATTGTATAGCAACTTATCATGCACATTTGTCTTTTTTGTTGGTTATTTTTAAATCTCTTTTTTTTATACCAAACATGAATTAATTCATTTTTATCGGTGTGCAAATTGAAAACAATTCAAATTTACTATCTTAGATAAGCACATTATTGTTGCAGACTTTGCTTATGTCGTTTTTGGAATTTATGATTCTTTTTAAAAAAAATATTGTGTTGAAGAATCAAACTATCAACCACAAAGTATATAGTTATACTAAAAAATATAAAATTCCACCAAAGTATCTATGAAGTCTCACTTTGCCACACCCAACCTAAGTTTTGTATCATTTTCATATCATTTTATAACTTTTTTCTAATTTACCCCCTAGCCACGACGAAGGTTACCAATCTGACATTAAGGTGCACATGAGATTTCACGGGTAGGACATTTTGGTCATTTTTTGGCAACACTTTCTCTGCTTTTATTACCCAACGAGAAACTTCTTTTTTTTTTCTTCTCCAACAACTCTTTCTCTGCTTCCTCTCCATCAGTGACCTCTTATGTAAATTTTAATTGGGATAAAACTCAAGAGTGTATGAATTTTTTATTCAAAATTTAATATTGAAAAATTAATAAAAATAAAGCGGAATCATATCAGATATAATATAACTGAAGATCAGATAATTATAATCAGGTGTCAAGGCCGCCACGGATAAAAACCCACAAAAAATTAAAGCTGTCACATCCCCCAACATTTCTCCCTTTCTCGTACAACACAATACACAAGCATACACCACGAATTTCAAAACTCTATATTTGAACCAATCACAAACGTATACGACAAAGATGAGGTACACCATGATTCAATCCGTCTTCATCGTCCCTAGCTTCAACTCTAATAAATTTATCATTGGCACTGTTGATATTATTTATGGTTTGATTGGACCAAATTATCGATCTTAAACATTATTCGACACTGTGTCTATCACTACGATTACCAGACATGACATCATCATCACCAAATTTGACATGGAATATGAAAATGCTACAAAATTACATTAAGGGCCAAAGTGGATTTGGTGGATACTTAGGGAAAATTTGTATTTTGGACTACTTTCGATGGGGCCAAAATATGATTAGTTCTCAAAATTACACAATAAATCTTACATTGCATCCCAACCTACGAAGTGTTTCACTTCCATACGTTATTTTTCTATTTGTGCCACTTTGCCCCCTTCCGTCTATGAGTGTTGAAAATAGTAACGGAAAATGGTATGTACACGTCACATGAAAATTATTTTGATCATTTTTCTTTGGGTGCAAAATTGGATTCGGTTATAACTTCATTATTTAGTTACTCATTTAGTATTTAATAAAATGTGTTTTTAAATAAAAATAATAAATAATTGTTTCAATAATCCAAATATAATTATATGGCCAATTTACAATTCCCCCTACAAAGCATCCACCAAATCGCATAGTGCACTTTAATATAAGGTTTGTCCCATAATGGTATGTGGTGCACTGGTGCTACATTTTTTTTTCTTCCATTTTCCATCCTACCCTTGGCGGACGTTAGAAAATTCACTTTAAATAACATGCTTCACGTGCGAGGCAAAAATGACATTTCTCTTATCTTGTTAAAGAGTATGTATATATATATATATATATATATATATATATATATGGTGAGGAGCACTATAATTATGTCACCTACTTTAGATAAATCATGATTTTTAGCCATTCATGTATGACTCCTTATCTTCCAATCATTACCTATTAATAATATCTATTAATAATCAATATTATAAAGAGTATTATCATATAGCTATATATAACAATGAAGATCTTTACCTAAAGTCTTTTCTATAATAAACAATAGCTAAGAACTTTAGCTACTAGGAGAAGGAGCCGAAAAGACTACAAATAAGAACTTTAACAATCAATTCAAAGAGTTGTATAATTTGTGTTGAATTCATGGCATTAGGTTTTAAATAGAAGCACTAACTGAAACTCTTTCTTCTCCCAAGAAATACTCATCATTAGCTCACTCTAAAACTAAATGGGTACATTTGCTTGACCCTTCAGGTTGAATATCTCATTTCACCTACAAATGAATCAAAAACTATGAAAGGGATGACAAGAGTTTTAAATAATTTATTTACACTAAGCTTACTCAGGTTTTTTCTTTCCTCTCTTCTTCTATTTCTTTTGAAGACCGACTCCTTGAAGAAAAATGTAAAACTCTTCTTGTCAGATCTCTATAATTATGGGTTGGTTTTCATTTTTTGGATAATATCAAAGTTTGGATTTCTCTCTTGGCAATGGTCTTCATGATTTTTTCTTTTAATTTTTTAAATTTGTTTTTCTAATGTTTTTGGTAATAGATTTTTAAAAATTTTGATTTTAGATATGATTTTAGTATTAACTTTTTGTTATTTTTGTTGTGATTGTGCTTTTGTTTTTGGCTTTAGTTTTGACATTTTGATTTTTTTATTTTGCTTACATTTAGATAAAGATATATTTATTTTGACTGATTATATTTTTTGGTTTGGGTATTGATTTTAGTTTTAGTTTTGATTTTTTCTTAATGTTTCTTATATTGGTTTTCATCTTTTGCCTTTGGTTTTTATTTTGACAGTTATTTTAGTTTTTATTTATTCTTATTTCTTAAGTTATGATTTTAGTTATTTTATGTTCTTTCTTCAATTTCGTCATGATTCCAAATTTGAGATTTGCAACTCGATGTAAATTGGTTTTTATTTTAGTCTTGATTTTGACATTTGATTGTTTTCTCGGTTTTTTTTTCTCAATTTCAATTTTGGTATCAAAATTTTTGAGAGTCTATTGTGTATTATTGATAAAAGTAATTTTAATAAACCAAAAATATCTATGTATTGTTTAAATATTATTGCTTTCTAGTATTATTACCAAAGATATGGATTTCATATAAAATATTTACTTCAGAAATAACATGTATATATACAATTTACAATTTACTATAAATATTTAACTAATAAACCGAGCGGAACACGACTTTACTACGAATATTTAGTCCAAAAAACATGTGTCGATGCATTTCAAGAAAGTTGTCGCCTTTATTATGTATTTCATATTTTCTTTGTCTATATGATTTTTAAAATAAAATAAAAATAAGCGTGAGATTGTTGGTTTTTAAAAGGAGTATTTTAATCAAAATAATGCTCCATCTCTTTTAAAGTTTTATGGGAGTTGTCATTTGTGCATACCAAATTGGTTTTAAAATAAGACTTTATAAGTTACTTAAGTTGATACCCAATACCCATGCATATGAACAAATTACCCCATTATTACATGTTAATAACCGTGAGTTAAATTTTCTTTCAACTTTTATTTAAAAAAACTATTGAATTAGAAGAGGTAAAGATTCATTAGATTTTAAATTGCTGAATAATAAATGGTTAGTTTTCAATTTAGCCTTTAAAATCTTTAATTTCAATTAATTGTTCCTTAAATTTTCTTCATCTGTTATTTTCGAAAACAATTAGAAGCTTCACTTTGTCCATTATAATTTGTACATTACCCCACATGTTAATAATTGTGCTTTAAATTTCCTTCAACCTTTATTTTCAAAAACTATTGAATTAGAAGTTGTACACAATTAACTGTAGATTACAGATACATTGGATTTTAAATTACAAAATCATCAACGGTCAGTTTTCAATTTAGATATCTTGTAAAGTCTTTAATTTAAAATTAATTTTGTAGCATTTTTTTAAATTCAATTATGATACAATGTACTACAGTGAGTTGTAACTCCTATTTTTTACACCTATAAACTGTGAATCTTTCAAATGATTGAATTTATTTTTATATAAAGCAAGAAAAATAAAACTCTCCTCTCTACGTTATTTTCATAATGTTAGGCAAAGCAAATTGGTACTCATTAAACGCAATCTTAAGAATTCAACTAAATTATTAATGTAACCATAAGAATTCTATTAAATTATTTATGTACATTTTATTTGAGTAATAAAAAGAACACAAGTAATTACTTTTTTAATTGACTAACTTTTTAAACTTCATTATGTCAATTTGTAAGATTTTTGCACATGAATTTTTAAAATAAAATAAAAATAAGCGTGAGATTGTTGGTTTTTTAAGGGAGTATTCAATCAAAATAATGCACCATCCCTTTTAAAGTTTTATGGGAGTTGTCATTTGTGCATATCAAATTGGTTTGAAAATAAGACTTTATAAGTTACTTAATGTGATACCCTATACCCATGTATATGAACAAATTATCCCATTATTACCCCCACATGTTAATAAACGTGTGTTAAATTTTCTTTCAACTTTTATTTAAAAAAACTATTGAATTAGAAGATGTAAATATTCATTAAATTTTAAATTATTAAATAATAAATGGCCAGTTTTTAATTTAGCCTTTAAAATCTTTAATTTCAATTAATTGTTCCTTAAATTTTCTTCATCCGTTATTTTCGAAAACAATTAGAATTTTCACTTTGTCCATTATAATTTATACATTACCCCACATGTTAATAATTGTGCTTTAAATTTTCCTTCGACCTTTATTTTCAAAAACTATTGAATTAGAAGTTGTACACAATTAATTGTAGATTACATATACATTGGATTTTAAATTACAAAATCATCAACAGTTAGTTTTCAATTTAGATATCCTGTAAAGTCTTTAATTTAAAATTAACTCTGTAGCATTTTTTTATTCAATTATGATACAATGTACTGCAGTGAGTTGTAACTCCTATTTTTTACACCTATAAAATGTGAATCTTTCAAATGGTTGAACTTATTCTTATATAAAGCAAGAAAAATAAAACTCTCCTCTCTACGTTATTTTCATGATGTTAGACAAAGCAAAGTGTTACTCATTAAACGAAACCTTAAGAATTCAACTAAATTATTAATGTAACTATAAGAATTCTATTAAATTATTCATGTACATTTTATTTGAGTGATAAAGTGAACATAACTAATTACTTTTTTAATTGACTAACTTTTTAAACTTCATTATGTCAATTTGTAATTTTTGCACATGAGTTTCATATTAAGTTACGTTAGAAAGAAAAAAACGATCCGTGTGTAGCACGGGTTACACACTCACATCCTCTCATTCTCTCATCTCTTGGTGCAATCCCATCTTCGTCTCCATCATAATAGCCGCCATCTCCAGCCTAAACCTTCCCACTCCAGTCATCCCTATCACAGCTCTAGTGCCTACCTTTTTCGATTTTAGCAAAATTCCATCTTCGATCTCCCTCATTCTGTCCCCTGCAAAAGTCGGGCCTGAAGTAGCAATCAGATGCTATAGAGTATACTTACTAAAAACCCTTATAAAAACATGAGATTAACAGAAAACCAATAACCCATATCGTCGAATTCATCAGAAAGAGAGACGAGCATGAATTAAGAGAAATGACAAGGGTTTTATTGAAATACTCTTCAATTTTACTGGAGAAAATTGGGCATACAACCGGCTTGCATATGACTTAAAACAAAGTATCGAAATTGAGAGAATGTTGAAGAAGTTATGGTTCTAGATGATTTCGACCTCAGAGCAGCTGTTAAGGTGGTCAGGTTGAATTATTTAAAGAATTATGAGAGAAAAAGTAAAGTAAAGTAAAGTTAAGTCATGTAAGAGGATGAAAGGGGGAAGAGAAATTGATTGATTTCAGTGGTGGTTGTGTTTCATCGGAGAAGGTGAGTGGATCAAATTTCATATAAGAAATTGGAGATGAGATGGGTATCTATGGGTAAAAGTTTTTCATATCTTTTGTTTGCGTACTTTGTTTTCATCATCAAGATAAAAAAATTGATAATGAAATCAAACGCGTATCTATCTTTTGAGTTAAGAGAGAGAAATTTAAGAGAGAAATTTGGAGGGAGTGAACAAAACCTAGATCGGGTTCTGAGTTAATTTTTGTTTTGGGGATGACTGAAGATCAAAAAACATAGTGAGTCTTTTTTCTAAATGTTCTTTCAGCAAGAAAAAAAGGAATGGTAGACCCCCACTTCCTTTTTTTAACATTTTAAATTTACACACACATTTATAAAACTTTTTTTAGAAAATTATATTATATTTCTTAATTTTTATTAGGCTAAAATACATTTAGCACCTCCAAAGTTTACACCAAATTCATAATATTTCCCTCGAGTTAACACCCACAAGGAAATGTCAAATTAACGTGAGTTTTCTAATGGCTGTGGTTAGAGTGAAAAATAGGAAAAAAAAATAAAAAATAACATCAGATACTATTATGGGACAAACCTTAGGGTTGGGGTACACAATGTAATTTGGTGGATAATTTGGCATAATTATAAGGAAAATACTATCCTTACAACTAATTATATTACTTTTCTTAAAACTAAGTTTTGAAGAATTGTAAAGTTGTTTTGGACAAAGACATTTTTGTTCTTTTTCAAGACTTAGTTGTAAAGTTATAAAATTAGTTGTAAGGCTAGTAACGTTGTTATTATAATTTTTCTAATATTTAAATTAAAAATTAAAAATTGCATTACTCTCAAAAATGAAATTTAGAATTAATTTTATTTATTTTGTTATCATTAGCTTTTTTCCATCAACCTTATCATTCATAGACCCACCACCATTACCACCTCAAATAACACCATTAACCCAAAAATTAATTTTTGATTTTATTTTATTTTTTGTCTAATTCTTTACTCCTTTGTTCAAATTAACTTATATGCAAAACTCGTCATTTATATATACTCACCACCACCACAACCTTATGTTCCATATGTTCTTGTGCTTAGGATATAGAATTGATGAATTATTTGGAGATGGAGACTGAACGATAATTTGACAGGCTATATCTATCTTTCGTGAACGAACCCAAGTTATTGAATGATACTTTATCAAAAAAAAAAAGAAGAGCAATATAGTAGATGCAAGTGAAACCCTAATCCTAGATTTCCCTCTTCCATCAGATCTTTACAACTGTGATTTCTGCTTAGATAATTAGATTTACTGTTTTAGTAGAATAATTAGTTTAGATATAATAAATAAAACCCCCCTTAGTTTAAAATTGCTACCGATATTCTTGCCATCAGTATTGTTCTTGTCTCTGTGGTTCGACCCTTGCTTCCCAGGCTGTCCTACGATAGTCTTATCCACTTGCAAGGAAATAATTAAAATAAGACACGATCATTGCTATAGCGATCAGGTTGGATTATTGAAAGAATTAGGAGAGAAAGTAAAGGTAAAGTCATGTGAAAGGATCGATGGGGGAGGGTGAAAAATTGATTGATTTCAGTGGTGGGTGGGTTTCACCGAAGACGGTGGCCGGGTGGATCCAATTTCATACAGGAAATTAGAGATGGAGACGGATAACTATGTGTGAGAGTTTTAATATCTTTCGATTACTTTTTTTTCATTATCAAGAAAGGAAATTTGATAATGAGATGAAAATGCGTATCTATTTCCTAGTTAAGAGAGAGAAATCCAAGAGAGAAATTTGGAGGGAGTGGACAGAACCCAGATCAGATGATGGTTTAATTTTTGTTTTGGGGGTGAAGATTTGAAAAAAAATGGTGGGTCAGTTCTCAAGATTTCTTTTAGCAGGAAAAAATGGAATGGTGGACCCCACTCCATTTTTTTAAACATTTTAACTTTCCACATATTCCTATAATTTTTTTAGAAAATTATATTTTATTTCAATTTTTATTAGGCTAAAATACATTTATCACCCTAAAGTTTACACAAAATTCATAATATTTCCCTTAAGTTAACGCCCACAAGGAAATATCAAAAACAATGCCCCACACGTGGAAGTCCACGTGTTATTTAACGTGACTTTTCTAACGACTGTCACGATTATGGTGGAAAATAGGAAAATAATTAATGTTAGATACTATTATGAGACAAACCTTAGGTTAGGGTGCATTATGTTGACGGATACTTTTGGTGGGGGGGGGGGAATTGTAATTTGACATAATTATGAGGAAAACACAATCTTTACAACTAATTATACTACTTCCCTTACAACTAAGCTTTGAAAAAACGCAAAGTTGTTTTGAACAAAGACATTTTTGCCCTATTTCAAGGTTTAGTTGTAAGAAAAGTTATAAAATTAGTTTCAAGGTTAATAATGTTGTACTTATAATTTTCTCATATTTAAATTTAAAGTTAAAAAATGCATTACTTCTAAAAATAAAATTTAAAATTAATTTAATTTATTTTCTTATCCTTCGCCTTCTTCCATCAACCCTATCATTTATAGACCCACCACCATTACCACCACTACCACCTCAAATAACACCTTAACCTAAAAATTAACCTTTTGATTTTAGTTTATTTCCTTTTCTACTTCCCTACTCCTTCCTTCAAAGTAACCCATTTGCAAAACCCATCAATTATAGATACATCATCACCACAACCTTAAATTTCACTTTTTACAAATCCAAATTAAATTATTTGAATTTTCAAATTTTCAAATTGAAACCGAAACCCATATGGATATTTAAAATTTTGATGATTAGAAAATTCCACAATGTTGTATTTTATCTAAATCACCACTGTCATCCCTATAATCGCCGTCACCCCCACCCCTAACTCTACCATCCTTGCAGTCGTCAACACCATCATCACCACCACCAAGAAATGTATTCACCTCACCTTGCTCAAATGGAGACATGGAATCTCTTTAGCTTTCGATTAGTTGGAGTTCTTTCTTCAAACGTTCTCATTTCGTAGTTTCTATCCACTTTCGGTGTCAAATTACTAAGCAAAGAGAAAATTTAGTTTTAGGGTGGGACTATGTGAAAGGTTGATGGGTGGTGACCGTCTCTTTCAATCAAAGGAGGGTTGCAATAGAAGAAAAGAAAGTCAATAGCCAAGGGAGGGGAATATAGAGATTCTCACATGTAACTAACTCGGGTTGTATGAAGATGAAGAATCAAGTTTAGACTAAAAGAAGTTAGAGGTTTGGAACTCAGTTATGGAAATAAGTAAAATATTTTGAACCCATTTATTTTTGATTACTAACAGTGGTTTTATTTGCAATATATAAGTTATGGACCAAGATAATAGTTTTTAACGTTGCTTTGTAGTAGTCTCGAAAATACAAAGAAGTACACCGTAAATTTTAGCTTTTTTTCTAACAAAACGCACATATTCATCAATTGATTCTTCATTTTTTCATCTTCTTGATATTATGACATATTTTCTTAACTCTTTTGTCGTAACTTATTCATGGATAATAACTAAACACGCCAAATATTTGCTTAATATCTCAATACTTACCAACAAATCTATTATTGCAATTTTTCATATACATCTAATAATGTATTTCCGAACACATTTAAGAAAGTAAACCATACTATTTTTTTTTAGTTTCAAATAATGTTTTAGTCTCGATCGAGTATGCATATTTTTGTCATTTTAGAAAATATTGGACGACATTTGTAACGATAATGGTAGGAGTGGGAAACCGATAAGAAGATGAAAATACAAGATGAAATAAATATAATTAAAAATGTAGGACCTATAACTTTAAAATATGTACAAGTCGGGGATCAAATTATTATTTAATTGTAGCTTATGACAAATTTACTTGTTTGACTTTAATTAATGGTGAATGATTTATTATATCTAGGGCAAGTTTTGTTCAAATATTATTTTTTGTTATGTAAATTTTTATTTTGTTCTTAATAAATAGTGGATGATTTATTTGATGAAGAGTTATTTTTGTTTTTGACTTTTATATGTAGAGAAAGAGAAAGAGATATAGATATAGATTGAATTTTAGCCCTATGCCCATGTGTAGCCTCGAGAAAAAAATCTATTAACTATAACTAAAAATGTGTCAGCCGCCACGTGATCTACTTTCTCGTTATGCTTAATTTTTGTAATTTGGCACGCCACATGTCACTATCTATCATAACTAAACTTTAAAATATTTTCAAAAAATATTACCAAAAATATTTTCAAAAATATTACAATTGTGATAAAAATTCTTATCAAAATTGTCGTTAGTATTGAGTATTTTATCAAATTTGTAGTTATCAAAAGTAACTACAAAATGAAACTTTACCATTAGTATAGGGTACTTAACTAATTTAGGATATAAAGTAAAAATTACCGTTAGTACAGGTACTTAACTAAATTTATATGGTACTTTTATGAAATTACCGCTTACAAATGTTATCAAGTAAAGTTTTAAAGAGATTTTGTATCGCCACGTGTCACCTTTTAAATGGAAAGTTTTTTCCTTTTTCAAAATCGATTAGTTTAAAATAAAATTCTAAATCTAATTATATATGATAAAATTCATAAACTAATTTGATAAGATAAAACAAATTTAAGATATAGTTTCATTTAGTAAATTTATGATAGATTTAGGATTTTGATTTTTTTCTTTAAATATCGCTTAATTAAACTAGATTTTATCCTATAAAATTTATACAAGTTTAATTTTACTAAAACTCTACTATTTCCATCTCTTTTTATTTTCATAATTTTTAATTTATACAAATTATCCACGGGATAATTCTATGTTAATTGTTCTTCTACTAATATATAATTATTAATTATTAGTTACTAATCTATTAATTATCTATTAACTATTACTCCCTCCGTTCCTAAATTATCGTCCTCATTTTTTTTTTTCGTCCGCCCAAAAAATTGTCAGTTTGAAACTTACCTTTTTAGAACATCATTTTTACCACTTTACCATTTTTTCACCCTACTTTAATTATGAACCACATACACATGAGCTTTAAAGAAAAAACTACACATTAAACCAATATAAATAATCAAGTCAATTGTTTTTTCTTAAACTATGCAAACTAGAACGATTATTTAGGATCGGAGGAGTATTAAAACGTAAGTTGTTGCTACCACATGGCGAGTTTCTGTTGTATGTTTAAAGTTTTAAAGGAATTATGTGCTTCCACGTGTCACATTCTATACAAGTTTATAATTTTTTTTCCTACAAAAAATTAAAACCGGATAGATTTTAAAACCGGTGCCTCCTTTATACATGTTAAAAGTTTTTTTTTTGTTTTTTTACCATTTTTTGTTGCCAAAATCGGTTAATACCGGATATATTTTATAACATTTGATTTAAACGTGTTTCACTTGATTAGAACTCCAAATTTTTATGGTAATTTTTTTTGCGGATATATTTTATTAATTCTCATAGATTTTAATCTTTCAATTACATGACTACATGATCAATTTTGATTATTTACCTTTTTTCAAATTATTCTAATTAAAAAAATTAATTATTTATTACAAGTTTAGAAAATCATCTTATTATAAACAATTTTTGCAAATAAAACAAAAACTATTAAAACCATGCATATGGTACTAAATATATCTATAAAAATTCTTTTTTTCCTGCCAAAAATTAAAATATGATAGATTTTAAAACATGTACCTCCTTTATACATGGTAAAAGTTTTTTTTTTACCATTTTTTATTGTCAAAATCGGTTAATATCAGATAAATTTATCACATTTGATTTTAACGTGTTTCACTTGATTAGTAATTCAAATTTTCATGGTAAAATTTTTTTATTTGGGGATAGATTTTATCACATTTGATTTAAACGTGTGTCAATTGATTAAAACTATTAAAGTCTCGATAGATTTTAAACCGGTGCCTCATTTAAAACAATGTATGGTACTAAATATATCTATATATTTTTTTTTTTTTCGCCAAAAATTAAAGTCTAATAGATTTTAAAACCGTGCCTCTTTACATAGTAATAAAACCTTTTTTAAAAACCAAGTTTTGTTGTCAAAATCACGATAGATTTTATCACATTTGATTTTAATTTGTTTCAATTTATTAGTACTCCAAATTTTCATAGTAAAAGTTTTTTTATTTTCGGGTAGATTTTATCACATTTGATTTAAACATGTTTCAATTAATTAAAACTCCTCAATTCTCATGGTATTTTTTTATTTACCTTTTTTTTCTTACAAAATCGATTTGTATCGATAGATTTTATCACATTTGAATTAGACAAGTTTAATTTGATTAGGACTCCTCAATTCTCATGGTAGAAGTTTTTAATTTTTATTATTTTACCAATATTCGGTCAATTTAAAATAGATTTTATCAAATTTGATTAAACGTGTTCCACCATCACCAAACAACCACTACGAAATAGCTTGCAAATTCTATCTATAAAATTCGCATGAATTTTTTGATTTGATTGTTCGATGTGATCACACATTTATTTATTTATTATGTGGAAATTTGTTGTTGTTGGTTCATTTAAATAGCTTGCAAATTCTATCTACAAAATTATGTTTTAGAAATAATACTAAGTCAGCCAGACGCACGGGTAATAACCTAATGTCATAATAAAATAATATCATCATGTGTAGGGCTAATTAAGGATTCAATGAGATGCGGATTGTAGCAAAACAAAACCTCACTTTCACAACTCAACCCACTAACACACGGGTCCGATAGCGAGCATATGTCTTTCAAAGAAAATACTTACTTTAAGGCTCCGTTTGTTTCCCGGAAAATGACTTCGAAAGCGTTTCACCATTTTCCGGTGTTTGACAACCTTATGAAAATGTAGTCAACGTAAAAGCTTTTTAAGTCAACGGAAAATGACCTTCTTTCAGGAAAATGACTTACAGTTCATTTCCAAAGTTCGAGCACTCCTTCGCCCTTTTCTACAATTACACATATTTACATATACGCACAATATTTCACTAAACAAATAAATTGTTTAGAAATATAAATGGAGTTTGTGCACTATATAAATTATAATTTTAATAAATACTCACTCGTCTTAAAATTGGTGTTAACTATATTATTTAGGAGCGTCCCAAACATTATTCATATTCTTTTTAAAGCGTTTTTTCAAATCAATTTTATTTGTATTTGTGAGATTGAAAAAGATTGACTTATGATTTGATACGACTAATGATAAATCGAGGTTACTAATGGAAAATTACTTAAAGCTCAATGAGATCTTATATTCAATATGAGCATTAATATTAGAATATATATATATATATT
>CM028382.1:16913589-16993767 GCA_013146195.2 Codonopsis lanceolata | reverse complement strand
AGATTTCATATTCAGACAAGATATCATGAGGTCACGTATTCAAAATGCACATTGTCGCACATAAAAGTTCGAAATTAAATCACATAGATCGATATATCGAGAGCCGGGCCGCTACGTAGTTCCCCGCATACAAGCTGTTATCCGAAAGTGCGGGTATCGAATGTGTAGTACATCGATCTTCCGAGGAGATGCCCTGATAGTCCAATGGTGCTCTTAATGATTACAACAAGGGAGCTACTTCCCCACCGGGCCACAAGTGAGGCGTGAACAAAGACAGTATGCCACTGACTCATGCAAATGCCAAGTAATGTTTACTTAACAAAATTTCATATAGAACGAGGTCGACAAGAGCGATCTCGCTCAAGACAAGTAAATTATTCTCATCAATAACCAAGCGGTGATGAGTTCGTCAAAGAGTAACTCACATGTCAATTAGTCATGCTATAATATGACATTCAAGATCAATCAAGGTAATCGGTTCAAGTCCAAGAGTCTCAATTATTATTCTTAGGAAACGCGCTTAGAACGTCGGAGGGATTGGCCTGAGCCTCAGATGTTCAATGGCTCGCTAAGCTTGACTCCGTTGAGTCATCTATAACAATTCATCCAAGATGGATAAGACGCTAAATGCATCATGAACCTTTTCTAAGTTTCGTATATGATCGGCTAGGTCATTAATCTATTAAACAACCGTAGTTAAGAAATTTCATCAATAATCAGCAGAAGGAGTTCGACAAGGGCGAACTCAATATGTCAAATAGACATTCTATTTTATGACATCAAGAATCAAGCCAGGTAACCAATTCAAGTTTCAACAGCCTAGAATCATCATTCTTGGGGAACGTGTTTAAGACATCGGGGATGATCATTGAGCCGGTATTGTTCGATAGCTCGCTTAAGTTTGACCCGGAGTCGTCTCTACCAATTCATCTAAGGGGTTAAGATGCTAGATGCATCCAAAATCATTTTCTAAGTTCTCGTAGATGACCCACGGGGGTCATTAATCCATTAATCAACCGTAGTTAAGAATTATCGATAATTCGGAATTCAAGGGCCTTAGAATCATTCTTTCAAGGTTATTAAAGTGCAAGGGTCCAAGAACATTATTTTCTCGTAAGGAACATAGATCACAATTTATACTAGGCCTAGGACCCAATCCCATAGGATGATCAATACAAGGCATAGGAAACCCTAGAATCATAATTCCCAAGAGTTATCAAGAGTCGTAAATCCAAGGACATTTGTTATTCTTAAGAAGGCATAGAACGTATTCAATTCGAGGCGTAGGACTCACTCAATAGGATGGACAGTTTATAGCACGTGACACCCGAGAAGTCATTATCTCCAAGAGTTATCAAAAGTTATTGGTTCAAGAACAATAGTTGTTCCTAAGGGGACATAGAACTCTTTTAATTCTAGGCATAGCTCTCAATCAACAAGATAGACAATTCATGGTATGTGGAACCCTAGAAATCCTAGTTTCCAAGAGTTATCGAAATATATTAATCCAAGGACATTAATTGCTCCTAAAGAAGCATAGAACATAATTAATTCTAGGCATAGACCTCAAGCAACAAGATAGACATATTAATTAAAATCTCAAGAGACCGAATCAATCTAGATCATGGCATGGGCATGGAGAAGCATGGGGATCAATAGACAAGGGGGATCATGGCAATTCTAGCATGTATCCTAAGGGGAAATCGATAGCTTACCTTCACCAAGGAAAAGGAGAGTTGAAGCACAAAGTAAATCGGATGAAATCGTTCTCCTCGTCGGTAGCTTCACTCCGGTGGTCTTGGTTTGGCAATCGGATGTCGGAGCTCAATCTAGAGGAATCACACACACCAATCTCACCTATTCTCTACACACACTAACATGGCAAGAGAGAGAGAGAAGAAATCTGATTATGGGAGGTTTAAGGGCAAAGTCAACAAGGATGGCCTTTTATATCTTGCATGATCTTGGTGGAATTCCAAGTGTCAAGGGGAGAGGAGAGGTGGAATCCATGTGTCCAAAGGTGGTGGCTTGAGCTTAGGACTAACCTAGCTTAATTAGGGTTTAAATAGTTGGATTAGGGACAATTAGGAAGGGGTTTAAGTGGTTAATCAAATCCAAAACAGAAAGGATTGAAGGAGGAAAAATCCCGTAGCTGATCGAAGTGAGGCGGGCGCCTCATGGAGGGCCATGCGGCCGCCTCGGCAGGAAGTTCCATTTTTCAATTGCTCTCGCTTGATGCGCGCGCCTCGTTCGAGCCATGCGGCCGCCTGAACTTCTGGAGCACCAAAACTAGACCTAAACAAGTCCTAAATGGTCCCAAGCTCATGGGTAACCATTCTAGGGTCTAACACAACTCAAAACATGTCCGAAACACACCCGAACGTCACCCGGAACAAGGTAGAACAAGGCTCGAGTCAAGCGACGATTGGTTGACGAATCAAACCCGGATCAAAGGTCAATATAACTAGGGTAACATGGGCATGGAATAGGCTTGTTAAATCATGGTTATGACTTGAATACAAGTCCGGGAACTCAAGGAACAATTCGCACGCCGAAATACGCAAAAGCGGGAGGCAGTGAAATCGCTAAGGCCGAAACAAGGCAAGAAGGTTTCTAAACTCCCCAACAAGCTTACTATGATCAAGGCGAGCGTTCTAGGTCGTCTATGAAAGACAATCGAACCCTAACAAGTCTCGGTTGAGTGCAAATCAGGCTAAGGCAACACGCGAGGCGTAACGGGAAGGTATGCTAAGCATAGAAGGTATCAAGGGACAAGGAATCGAAATAACAACAATACGAGCTGGACATGGACAAAAGGAAGATATTTAATCATGATAAGGCATAATATACCCAAGTTATTAAGGTATAAAACAAGTAATGCAAGTAATGGGTTTGGGTTCTCACATCCTCCCCCACTTAAAGGAATTTAGTCCCTAAATTCTTACCGGAGTCGTCGAGTAGGAAAGGGGTATTTCTCTCGCATATCAAGCTCGGTCTCCCACGTGGCTTCCTCAATATCATGATTCTTCCACAAGACTTACTAACGGAATTCGTTTCGTTCTCAATGTTTGCTCCTTAGTAACAAGAATCCTCACTGGTCCTTCATCACAAGAAAGATCGGGTTCGAATGAAATCTCATCGTAAACAAGGACATGCGATTCCTCTATCAAATACTCGCGTAGCATCGAGACATGGAATACATCGTGATCATTCGATAACGAAGGCGGCAATGCTAACCGATACGACAAAGCTCCAATCCTTTCTAGGATCTCGAATGGTCCAATGAATCTAGGTGGAAATTTACATTTCTTCCCAAATCGCTTAGTACCGCTGCGAGGCGATACCTTCGAGAATACCGAGTCACCAACCTGAAATTCTAAGTCGCGTCTCCGGTTGTCCGCGTAGCTCTTCTGTCTACTCTGGACTGCAAGCAATCTATCTCTAATAAGCCTCATATGGCGTCATTTCAATACTAGACTGGTAACTGTTATAAAAGCAAATTCAGCTAATGGCAAATGAGAATCCATGGCACAAGCACGTAACCCAAGCCTTCTAACGAGGCATCGATAAAATCACAAGGTTCTTCGAAACACTAGGCAATGCTAGGATAGGAGCCGTAGTCAACCTCCTCTCGTGACTTGGAGTACCCGAGAATATCAATAATAAACACAACCACAAGCAATCGAGATATTCATGAAAACCCTATTCATCAAGTCCATAGAAACTGCAGGTGCGTTGGTCAACCCAACGGCATCATAACAACTCATAGTGGCCGCAACGCGTACGAAGGGCTGTCTTATGAACATCCTTCTTTCAAATTCTCAACTAATAATAGCTACTCCTCAAGTCGAGCTTGGAATAAACAACTGAACCCCGAAGTGGATCAAAGAGATAATCAATGCGTGGCAAGGGATACATATTCTTGATAGTATTCTGGTTCAACTGTCGATAGTCTATGCAAAGTCGTAAACTACCACATTCTTTCACAAACAATACCGGTGCACCCCATGGGACACACTCGGTTAAATGAACTCTCTATCTTGAAGTTCTTGCAACTACTCTTTCAATTCTCACAACTCCGCTGGAGTTATTCTGTAAGGTGTTCTAGATATAAGCGAGGTCCCTGGCAATAGCTCAACGCAAAACTCTAATTCTCGGTCGGGAGGCAATGTGTAGTCCCAAAGTCGTGCTACAAGGACAAGGCAAGAAGAGGACAAGCACTTGCAAAACAGTGGTGTGAGTCGAATAGTTACTAACGAGCTCAATAAAGGTAGAGAAGTTGTATACAAAAATACGGGTCATGGAGAAACGAATCTGCGGAGGCGACAGGGAAAGAAATGCTTAAATATCATCTCCCATCGATTTCAAAGTCGAGTCATCTTGACTCTTGACAGGGTTCAAGGACATTATCGAGGTTTACTAGGTTCCAACAAACGTGGACAATGAGGTGAAAATTCTTCTTTATCAACTAAACAGGTGACTCGAATGCACGTGCAATAGTTGCACCAAGCTAACAACTTTCCCACAAAGAGTTTCCAGACTAACTAAATTATTCCGGTCACAACACGCATCTATAGGATCTAGCGTCTTAACAATAAAATCAAGTTAGTCAATCATCATGGACCACATATTCGCCTTTCAAAGAAGGCATTCAATACCAGGCAATTCATTCGATCATGACACAAGTTCAATTTATTCGTAGCATGATTTCAATATACACGTTGCACATATTTGCACAAGTAAAACAAGATGCCACTTTCAATTTCATTCCAGTTGGTCATGGGTTCAGTCAATTCCTATATCATATTATACCATTCTAGTTCTCGACGAATACCTCTTGATAATCAAGTCAGGGCCCTCTGAAGTGACTTCAAAGCTTCCGTTTAGGATGCGGGAGGAGTTACAAATCACATAAGAGCATCCTTTATGAAGGTCTCATGCACATATAATATAATTACACTTAGGCATGGAAATCAATATCATGTACATAGTATTTTAGTCTACCATGCAAGTATACCATGTATGGAACATTCATACCCTTAACGATTCACTAATGATGGATAAATCCTTTTACAAAATGCTAATACTCTATTAATGCATTAGTCGAATAACGGTACAAGACAATAACTTAATAGTCCTTGGCTAGCAAATAGTTATTAGCTAGAAAACCTCAAATCACTTTGGGTCAAGACGTAAACGAGCTAACGATTAACCAATCATCGGTCATGCGATCACCTATCGGGTACTCACCCAGTCTCAACTTGAAACCACAACGATACCTTGAGCATAAGGGTATCCCTTCAATCTCAATAATCTGAAACAGGAAAGAGTCCTCTAATTCCTGACACTATACAGTCCAAGTACTCACGATTAGGCACTACAGAAGATATATATACTTATGTAGGAATCAAGGAATACACTAGGTACTACGGGAGGCTTAGCCACGCCGCTCAAGAAGATGTAACATGTTCAAAGGCTCTACTGGACACCACGATGATTACGCTCGGAATCAACAACCTGAGCTTATAAGATCACTCACAACGGACAAGAAACAATAGCTCTACAAAGCAAAGAACACACACTCTTGATATAATCAAGCGCCTTGAAAGTAAAACGGGTGAAAGGTAATATTCCTCGGCACGAACACTGAACTTCACGAGAATCTAGATTACAATGAACTTAGGATTCTAAGTCCTATTCATTAACAAGAATTTGCCAATAAGGCACGAAAGAGAACACTCAACGTCATGATTCACACAAGAATTAACCCAACTAGGCCATGGAACCTATCCTGGCTTATAGCTAACGAGAGCTCTGATACCAACTGTGACGACCCGGCCCGGGCCCGAGATGGGACCGAGGGTCGGACCGCCCAAATAAGGAGGGAAACAAGTAGGCAATTAAACATGCAAGGACTAAATTTACAAAAACGACGTGACGCAACATTGGAGTCGCAGCACGCCTCGGCACCAAACGCAGTAGGATATTTTTAAAACTTTTAAACCCGATAAACGCTAAACAAATATAACCAAGTCTTCGGCGACACTACATGCCGGAACCCAAGCTAACAGTTCAAAGACAAGAATTAAAGAAGAGCTAAAAGCATGCTCAGCGGAAGACTAAAACGTGGAGGAATACTAACAAGTTAACCAAAGCTCGGCTTACACAATGCCTAACAAAGGGTTACAAGTACTACAAGTATTAAACTACTAGCAGTTAAGATTTACAATCAAGTTCTACACAAATACCCAAGCATAGTCTAGTTGACTTGCTTAACCCGTCGTCCTTACAAAAATATAAAACAAGGGAAAGAGGGCATCTAAACCACCTCTTCAAATAACATCGGCGCACCAAAAAGGGCACAAAGCACGGACACCGCGAGTCATCGAGCAGGACCTGTCTTGCTAGGATCTAAAGCAGTAAAGGGGAAAGGGTAAGTCATAAAGACTTGTAAGCTATCAATCATGCATGTCATGGCAATATGCATCATTCAAGGCAAGATATCATTTTCAGGCAAGATTTCATATTCAGGACAAGATATCATAGAGGTCATGTATTCAAAATGCACATTGTTTCACATAGGTGCTCGTAATTAAATCACATAGGATCAGGATATATCGAGAGCCGGCCGCCTCGTAGTTCACCGCATACAAGCGTTATCTGGAAAGTGCGGGTATCGAATGTGTGTAGTACATCGATCTTCCGAGGAGATGCCCGGGATAGTCCAATGGTGCTCTTAATGATTACAACAAGGGAGCTACTTCCCCACTGTGGCCACAGTGGAGGCGTGTGTGAACAAAGACAGGTATGCCAGCTGGACTCATGCAAATGCCAAGTAATGTTTACTTAACAAAAATTCTCAAGTATAGAACGAGGTCGACAAGAGCGATCTCGTTCAAGACAAGTAAATTATTCTCATCAATAACCAAGCAGGATAGAGTTCGTCAAGAGTAACTCACATGTCAATTAGTCATGCTATAATATGACATTCAAGATCAATCAAGGTAATCAGTTCAAGTCCAAGAGTCTCGAATTATTATTCTTAGGAAACGCGTTTAGAACGTCGGAGGGATTGGTCGGTGAGCCTGTATTATTCAATGGCTCGCTAAGCTTGACTCCGTTGAGTCATCTATAACAATTCATCCAAGATAGATAAGACGCTAAATGCATCATGAACCTTTTCTAAGTTTTCGTATATGATCGGCTAGGTCATTAATCTATTAAACAACCGTAGTTAAGAAATTTCATCAATAATCAAGCAGGAAGGAGTTCGACAAGGGCGAACTCAATATGTCAAATAGACATTCTATTTTATGACATCAAGAATCAAGCCAGGTAACCAATTCAAGTTTCAACAGTCTAGAATCATCATTCTTAGGGGAACGTGTTTAAGACATCGAAGGGATGATCATTGAGCCGGTATTGTTCGATAGCTCGCTTAAGTTTGACTCCGCTGAGTCGTCTCTACCAATTCATTCTAAGGGGTTAAGATGCTAGATGCATCCAAAATCCTTTTCTAAGTTCTCGTAGATGACCGGCTGGGTCATTAATCCATTAATCAACCGTAGTTAAGAATTATCGATAATTCGGATTCAAGGGCCTTAGAATCATTCTTTCAAGGTTATTAAAGTGCAAGGGTCCAAGAACATTATTTCCTCGTAAGGGAACATAGATCACAACTTATACTAGGCCTAGGACACAATCCAATAGGGTGATCAATACAAGGCATAGGAAACCCTAGAATCATAATTCCCAAGAGTTATCAAGAGTCGTAAATCCAAGGACATTTGTTATTCTTAAGAAGGCATAGAACGTATTCAATTCGAGGCGTAGGACTCACTCAATAGGATGGACAGTTTATAGCACGTGACACCCGAGAAGTCATTCTCTCCAAGAGTTATCAAAAGTTATTGGTTCAAGAACAATAGTTGTTCCTAAGGGGACATAGAACTCTTTTAATTCTAGGCATAGCTCTCAATCAACAAGATAGACAATTCATGGTATGTGGAACCCTAGAAATCCTAGTTTCCAAGAGTTATCGAAATATATTAATCCAAGGACATTAATTGCTCCTAAAGAAGCATAGAACATAATTAATTCTAGGCATAGACCTCAAGCAACAAGATAGACATATTAATTAAAATCTCAAGAGACCGAATCAATCTAGATCATGGCATGGGCATGGAGAAGCATGGGGATCAATAGACAAGGGGGATCATGGCAATTCTAGCATGTATCCTAAGGGGAAATCGATAGCTTACCTTCACCAAGGAAAAGGAGAGTTGAAGCACAAAGTAACCGGATGAAATCGTTCTCCTCGTCGGTAGCTTCACTCCGGTGGTCTTGGTTTGGCAATCGGATGTCGGGAGCTCAATCTAGAGGAATCACACACACCAATCTCACCTATTCTCTACACACACTAACATGGCAAGAGAGAGAGAGAAGAAATCTGATTATGGGAGGTTTAAGGGCAAAGTCAACAAGGGTGGCCTTTTATATCTTGCATGATCTTGGTGGAATTCCAAGTGTCAAGGGGAGAGGAGAGGTGGAATCCATGTGTCCAAAGGTGGTAGCTTGAGCTTAGGACTAATCTAGCTTAATTAGGGTTTAATGAGTTGGATTAGGGACAATTAGGAAGGGGGTTTAAGTGGTTAATCAAATCACAAAGGATTGAAGGAGGAAAAATCCCGTAGCTGATCAGGAAGTGAGGCGGGCGCCTCATGGAGGGCCATGCGGCCGCCTCAACAACTGGGACAGGTTCCATTTTTTTCAATTGCTCTCAGAACTTGATGCGCGCGCCTCGTTCGAGCCATGCGGCCGCCTGAACTTCTGGAGCACCAAAACTAGACCTAAACAAGTCCTAAATGGTCCCAAGCTCATGGGTAACCATTCTAGGGTCTAACACAACTCAAAACATGTCCGAAACACACCCGAACGTCACCCGGAACAAGGTAGAACAAGGCTCGAGTCAAGCGACGATTGGTTGACGAATCAAACCCGGATCAAAGGCCAATAAAATTAGGGTAACTTGGGCATGGAATAGGCTTGTTTAATCATGGTTATGACTTGAATACAAGTCCGGGAACTCAAGGAACAATTCGCACGTCGAAATACGCGCAAAACGGGAGACAGGTGAAATCGCTAAGGCCGAAACAAGGCAAGAAGGTTTCTAAACTCCCCAACAAGCTTACTATGATCAAGGCGAGCGTTCTAGGTCGTCTATGAAAGACAATCGAACCCTAACAAGTCTCGGTTGAGTGAAAATCAGGCTAAGGCAACACGCGAGGCGTAACGGGAAGGTATGCTAAGCATAGAAGGTATTCAAGCGACAAGGATCGAAATAACAACAATACGAGCTGAACATGGACAAAAGGAAGGTATTTAATCATGATAAGGCATAATATACCCAAGTTATTAAGGTATAAAACAAGTAATGCAAGTAATGGGTTTGGGTTCTCACAATGCAAGAGGAAAAACAATTGGGTATGGCTCAATCACTAGAGGAAGTCTCTCCATCAGCAAAGTTTCTCTAGCGAATTGCTTAAATCATAATCTTCTGAGCATATCCCAATTCTGTGACAAAGGTCTTATCTACCAATTCTCCTCTAACCAATGTCTCATCAAAGATCGTGAATCCTGCTCAACTCTACTGACCGGCAATAGACAAGGAAACGTCTCTGTCGTGGAATTAAAGGAATTAAACCTTCTAGGGAGATCCTCCAGCCTTTGCCTAGTTGCTAACAACATTCGTGACAACAGTTGGCTTTGGCACAAGCGTCTTAGTCACCTCAACTTCAAGTACCTCTCCAAGCTCTCCAAAGATGGGCTTGTAAAAGGTCTACCTACGGTGTCTACCGACCACGACAGAAGTTGCAAAGCTTGCCAACTAGGAAAATTCTCTAAGTCTTCCTTCAAAAGCAAGTCTGTTGTGTCAACTTTTCCAGACCTCTTCAACTTCTGCATATGGATCTCTTTGGCCAATCACTACCGTCAGTATCTCCAGAGACAAGTATACACTTGTAGTAGTTGATGACTACTCTGGATTCACTTGGTTCGAAACAATGAAATCAAAAGATGAGACCTATGATCTAGTCACCACTCTATTCAAAAGACTTCAAACTCAAAAGCTTGAAGACATAAATGACATCAGATCAGACAATGGCACCGAATTCAAAAACAACGGTGTTGAAAGATATTATGATGACCACGGGATCGGCCACAACTTCTCTGCTGCCAGAACTCCTCATAAAACGGTGTAGTTGAACGAAAGAACATATCCCTCATTGAAGCAGCAAGAACTATCTTTGGCGAGCTAATCTTCGAAATACTTACGGCGGGCCGTTAATTACGCATGTTTCACCTGAGAATCGATCCCTGGTAAACAAGTTTCATAATAAAACTCCATATGAAATATGGAGAGGAAGAGCCCCAAAATATAGGATTTTCAAAATCTTTGGCTGTAAATGTTTTATTCTTTATAATGGAAAAGAATATAGAAGCAAATTTGATTCAAAAATCAGACGAAGGAATTTTTCTTGGCTATTTCAATCATTCAAAAGCATTTCGCATATTTAACAAAACTTTTTTTGAAAATTTTAGAATATGTGCATGTTACTTTTGATAAATATGATTTATTAGAACCACGAGTGGCTCCGATTGTTACTGATGATTTTGATGATGTTGAGACAGGTACAAATCAGGCATCTATTTCTTCTCCACCTCAAAATCCTCCAACTGCAGACTCTTCGAATTCTGCTAATCCTACACCAGCAGACTTTAACTCTGCTGGTACCTCTTCAAACCCTTCTGTTGACCCAGATCATATCTCTTCTGTTTTACCCCAAACACCTTTGCAGATCACTCATCCTTCTTGTTCACAAGAAAATGAAGGTCTCGAAGATCCTATCTCTTCTGAATATGATTTTGGTGAATCACCTTCTCTACCCTCTCCATAATCTTTAAGGGACGAACTCACCAGAAGTGATCTTCCTCCAACTGTTATTGAAACAAGAGACAACCCATATCTCAAATCATTGGTGATCTTAACTCAGGAGTTTGTACGAGAAGTAGTGTTCGAAATAAGACTATGTTTGCTTTCGCATTCGTATCTGAAATTGAGCCTAAGAAGATTGTTGAAGCTATTGAAGACCACTACTAGATTGAAGCTATGCAGGAAAAGCTGAACCAGTTTGAAAGATGCAAAGTGTGGAGCTTAGTTCAAAGACCTACTGGCCATCCAGTCATAGGCACCAAATGGGTATTCAGGAATAAGATAGATGAAGATGGAAATGTCACCAGAAACAAAATTAGACTGGTTGCTCAAGGCTACCGATACGAAGACAGAATTGATTTCGATGAAACATTTTCTCCTGTTGCTAGATTAGAAGCAATCAGACTATTTTTAGCCTATGCGTCGTTCATGGACTTCAAAGTATATCAGATGGATGTTAAGAGTGCCTTTCTCAATGGTGATCTTCAAAAAACGGTGTATGTTGAACAACCTCCAGGTTTTGTCATCCAAGACAAACATGATCAGGTATACCGACTCAAGAAAGCACTTTATGGCCTCAAACAAGGTCCCAGAGCTTGGTACGAAACTCTATCCAAGTTCTTAATCGAACAAGGATTCGTGAGAGGAAGAATAGACACAACTCTGTTCATCCTCAAGCACAAAGGTCATTCTCTACTGGTACAAATCTATGTGGACGACATCATCTTTGGATCTATAAATCAAAGCATGTGCAAAAGATTCGAGAAGTTGATGCAAAGAAAGTTCGAGATGAGCATGTTTGGAGAGCTCACCTACTTTCTAGGACTTCATATTCAACAGACTTTGGACGGGATCTTCATCAGCCAAACCAAATATGCAAAGGAACTTATCAAGAAATTTGGTCTTGATTTAGCTAAAGGATTCGAGATACCAATTTCTACTAACTGCCATCTTGACAAAGATGAGAAGGGAAAGCAAGAGAACGTGACCAAGTATCGAGGAATCATAGGTTCACTTCTTTACCTTGCTTTCAGCAGACCTGATATAATGTTTGTTGTTTGTGTTTGTGCTTGATTTCAGGCAGATCAAAGGGAATCACACTTGCTTGCTGCTAAACATATCATCAGATATGTTTCAACAATTACAAATTTGGGTATTTGGTATTCAAGAAGAAACAACTTTGATCTAGTTGGATACTCGGATCTGAACTATGCGGCTGCATAGTAAGCAGAAGAAGCACTAGTGGGACTTGTCGATTTCTTGGAAATAGACATGTCTCATGGTCATGCAAAAAGCAAGGATCAGTTGTAAATTCAACCACAGATGCAGAATACATTGCTACCAGCAGCTGTTGCTCTCAACTACTTTGGATGAAGCAGCAACTTGTGGACTACAACATCAAGACTGCAAATTGTCCTATCATGTGTGATAACACTTCTGCAATTTCAGTCTCAAAGAATCCAGGGATGCACTCCAAGACAAAGCACATTGATATTCATTATCATTTCCTCAAAGATCATGTGGAGAAAGGTAACATCAGTTTGGAATATGTTCCAACTGATTATCAATTGGCTGACATTCTCACCAAGCCACTGGATGCTACCAGGTTTGCATACTTAAGGAGAAATCGTACAGTTTAAAATTTATTTTTAAGTTTAAAATTTTTTCTTTCATATCGGCAGACATTAACTGTTACTAACTTTGTTAGTATTTTAGCTCAACTTCGTTAAAGACCAGGTTAGTATTTCAGTTATCAGTCTTTTGAAGGGTAAAGGATTTTCTAAAAAGGCTAAGGGGTTAAAAGTCACTTTTCGCTGTTAAAATTGAAAATATCTTAAGCTAAAAGCCTTATGAAAGACACCTGTCAATCATTAAAGGCATCTTCGCTAAATTGGCTCTTCTCCTTCTTTAAAAAGACTTTGAACGGCCTTTTTCAAAACTTTCACAAACCCTCTCTCTCTCAAACATTCTCTCTCTACTCAAACCCCCCCATTTTTCTCTGCAACCACTTCATTTCTGCACATCGTTCTTCGATTCTTCTTCCTTACAGCAACAATGGTAAGCGTTACGATACTCATTAGTTTAGTATCTTATGATTCTTTGCTTAAATTTCTTCTTTTGAGTCGTTTCGTTGAGGAATCTGAAAGGACGCTCTGTGTATCCTGACGGTTTCCGCCATTGTTATTTATTTCAAAACCTTGAAACCAATGGTTTTCTCTGTGCTTCATATATTTATTTCTTCAAGAATTATCTGTTGATGTTTCTCTATAATTAACTTTCAAAACATTCAAGGGTTTCAATTTTCTATATGAAAATTTATTTTATTTTTTCTTAAAATGAAATCCTTAATTGTTTGTTTTGTTTGGGATAAAAGCCCTAATTGTTAAACTGCTTTTGTAGGTGAAATCTTCTGCAAAATCAGACTCCAGCAAAAGGAAGGTGCTCGACCCAGAGCAAGTCATTCATCCTAACCCCCCGTCAATCTTCCTGGGTTCCCCTTCTTTCCCACCGCTCATGACACTATCCAAGAGCTGCCGTAAAAAACATACCTCCTTGGTATATGCATTGATTTGAAGTCTGTCCACACATTTGCTGCCAGAGCAAAAATGTGTGATGACATGAATGAGTCAGGGATTCTCCCCCTCTTCACTTTTCATGACGAAGACTACAGCTACTGTCTCCTCGCTGAAGAATTCTACTAGCAGATGGAGATCAATGCCAAGATGCCTTCTGTCATCTGAGGGTGGATTCGTGGACATCCTTTCTCTCTGTTTGCCAAGGTGATATCCAAGGTCATTTGAGTTCACTATGGCGGAGACAGAGAACTATCCATTGCTGAGACTAACAATGCCTGGGAAGCAATGATGGGAGCCAATACTCCAAGGGAACCTCAAGGGAAAATGCTGTGGAACGTCTTTCCCTTGGACGTCTACTGTTTTAGTCATCTACTGAACAAGTTGCTCCTATTCAAAAACGGAGCTCATAAAATCTTCACCTCAACCTGTCAGGTGCCATCCACTAGAAGAAATGCCTCAACTACGGCGTTATCATCTTTAATGAGCTCTGCAACCACATTGAAACTGTAAAGGCCAGCCCTTACACCAAGAGGCCTTTCGTTCGGCTGATCAACTCCCTGCTAAGGGATATGCCAAAGATCAACTCTGTCGTTACGCCAGAAGAGCTCAAGGTGTCCAAGGATAAGCAACTGACTGCTACTTTCTTCTCCAAGTACATTAAGTACGAAAATAAGATGAGATAGAAAAGAGGACTTCCAGACATTGCCGCTGAAATGGTGGCCAACCTTGCTCTTATGGTTGTCATGCGGTTTAACATGGACACGTATGACGATGCCAGTGCTGCTATCCGTGCCTCCAGGGCAAAGATTCATAAGCAAACCTCTACCGTTGCTCGGGACATTCTGCAGGAAGCAAAGGTGCTGGCGGATGAGTTTGAGCACTTCTGGAAGAGGGTCAAAGTTGCGAAGACCCGAAAGAAGACTGGTTTCTCGCTAGATGAGACTGAGGTCTTGGCTGACATTCGTGCCAAGACCAAGGCGGATGTTGAAATAGAAAAGCTTCAAGCAGCTTGTATATGGAAGGAACTGAAGGCCAGTAGACATGCAAAGTCTGCTAGCGGCTCCTTTGCTGCTGCTGGATAATCCTCTTCTGCCCAACCATCCCAGCCTGAACCAACAACCTCTGCTGCCCAGCCATCCCCAACACCTAAAAGCAAGCCCTCCTCTGACGAACCCTCACCTTCACCTCAACCCAAACGTAGGCGTTTGCGTAAGGGTCTACCAACCTAGCCACCAGCAGACCCTATCATCTCTACCGATGAAGCCTTTAGATCTCCTATCCAGCCGTTAAGGCAGAAATAGAAGTCTGCTGGTACCCAACCATCTACCCCCTTTCAACCTATCCTACTGAGTCATCTACTCAGGAGGATCCAACTCCTCCGGAGGAGTCTATCCCTCAGGAGGAGCCCATAACTCTTGAGGAGTCTATCCCTCAAGAGGAGCATACCAGATCACCAACTCTAACACCTCCTTCTCTCTTCAACTATTCTCCAAACCCCTCCACTCCTCACTCACCCACTCCTATCACAACTACTCCTACCCAAACCATCCCTACTGCACCATCCGAACGAAACCAACCCATTCCCCTCATCCTAACCCCCTGGTTTCCCCTACCCTTTCCTCTTTCGCTACGAAGTTCATCTTTGAACTTTCGTCTGTAGCAGACCTTTTTGCCAAACCTACATCGTCTGTAGCAGACCTTGGGTTGAATTTGAATTAATAAATCGTCGCCTCTCCTGACTTCCAAGATACGCCTTTCCAGTTTTTTCGAAAAGCATGAAAACTTTCGCCTCCTGAAATTTGGCAGAGCAGGTGCACAGTCTAACACAAACAGACTGTACCAACAACTGCAGGTCTGCAAACTCTGTTTGTCGCCCACCTGCTAGTTGCTTCACCCACTCCTCTCCATACCTTGATCAGTCTCGGTTGAAGATGAAGTCAACAAAGCAGCTCCAGGCATTTAATGCAATTAACCTAATAGAGCTGTTTCTCACTTCGTCTTCCCCAATGGTCTCAAGGATGCTCAGATATAAATACTGCCATTGAAGACTGAAGAAAAACAATGCTCTGAATCTATTCAAAAACATTAAGTCTTTATACTCAGCGCATTCAAGAGATCATTAACTGATCAACGAAGTCCTCAACAACAACAAGAAGATCTGCATCAACTGTTAATCATTTGTTTTTTACTGTTGTACTCTTTAATTATTCTTCTGCACATTGAATATTCTGTTTTTTCCAGATATTCAATTCCCCACCCCCAAAACACAAGTCAAATATTTTGTACACGATCCATTAGATAATTTTGTAATAGAAGTAGTGGAAAATATAGTGCACATTCAAATCCAAGGTTGAGTGCCTTCGTAGTGGACATAACGTTCATTATAGTGAGAACCATCTCAAAATACATGTGTACATCTTCCTCTGTTGATTACTATTTTATATTGTCTTCATTCTCTTAACTTATTCCTTTAGAAGCAAACTTAAGTAATTAGCTAAGTCTACCGGTAGTGCTTCACCGGCAGACTTAATCTGTTTCTCCTTCCAAGTCTTCCTCTATTTCAATCTCGTCAATAGATTGCAAGTACTTGTTTTAGGAATTATTACGGAAAGTTTTAAGTGTTTAATAAGCTATTCAACCCCTCCCCCCCCCCCTCTAGCTTATTATTGTGCCATTTAGGACTAACACATCATATCCAGCCGAATCAAGCAGTTGCTTCGCCCGATTTCAGACTCAGAAAGCGCGCAAAGCAAACATGCAAAGCAAGCAGTTGTGCTACCCGGATCCCAAGGCAAAAGCAACAAAAGGAGCTGTTGTGCTACCCAAAACCCCGCAAAAGAAAAAAAACTCAATCTCCCTGAAGGACAGAACGATGGCACCCTAAAGCCTACCAGAATGAAGTTTGGTACAGGATAAAACCCTCACGCTTCAAGAGGTAGGTACCTTAAAAGTTTTATTTATTTTTATCGTTCAAAAGTGCTATTTAAAATAGTAATATATCATGAAATAATCAGTTATGTTGTCCAAAATTCTATAACAAATAGTACTAAAATAAGCAGTTATTATGGCGAAATTTTTATAAAATATATTTGCAACTCTAAAATGAGGATGCTATAAGTTTGTATTATTTCATAAAAGAGCATATTTAGCCCAAAAACCTATTTTGAGACCGAAAGGGCAAGTTGGGTGTCTAACCCCCTTCCCAACTCGTAACTTAGCCTCCGAAACCCTTTTACAAATCTGGTATTTTTTGTTTTTCTTTGTTTCTCCTTAAAATGAAGATGACGACTCTACTGTTTACATTTTGAGTCCACAATTGAGGTCGGACGTATTCCACGCGCTTGAAAGGTTTTGAAACCACCCGATTTTTAGTAGCGAGGGAATGGTTAAAATTAAAACGGGGCACTCATAGCTATGTGTGACGAGCATGTGTTGTCCTCGGTTGCACCGTCAGACATGGAAGATCCTTGATTTGATTGTTCATAGTCGCCTATTTTATCTGATATGACCTGACTGTTTCGTTGGTAGTCTACGTGGAGCCGTCATGGCTATGTTGTCGGCCACATGTCCTTATTCCACGTTAAAGGTGTTAGGTTGGGTCCCTTCACTAGCATGGTAATATTTTTTTCCAACTAAAAATGGTAGGCGTTCTTGTAAAATTGTATTTCCAACGTAGATTTTAAAAAAATCTCCTCTTTGGATTTGTGAGATGCACCACACTAGCTGGTTGACATGTGCATCTCATGTCCATGAACACATCTATATTATAGGTGATGTGCGTTGGAGCACCATCAATATTTTACAATAAATAAAATAAAATATTGTTTATTTTAAAAATATTAAACTTTTTTTTATAATTATGTATGTAGTGAGTTAGATTAATTAAGTTACCAACTATACATAAATTATTTTTTCGATTAATACAATTTTTTAAAAATTTCTAATCGGTGGTACCAACATTCTAGATTTTTTTTTTTTTGCATCGCAGGGGGGTCTCACGTGCCAAACAAACATGTGAAGACCGAAGAGGGCCGCATGGGAAGGTGTCTGGCAGCAAAGCATTACTGTTTTGTAGGCCTGACAATTGTAACTCATTATCCATTAACCCACCCAACCCATCCCATTAATATTTTTAGGTTGAAGCGGGTAACCAGTTTCGACCCAATAATATTAACGGGTTGTGTTTGGTTGGGTTAAAGCGGGTCGGACCCGATACTCATTTCGACCTATGATTTTTTATGCTATAAATTTATGTTTTTTGGGAGAATTTTTTTGGGTTGAGACGGATCGACCCGCTTTAACCCGTTACCCATTTCAACCCAACTCATTCCAAACCACACTCATTCCAACCCAACCAATTTCAACTCATTTAACATTTGGGTTCTAATGGGCTTCAACTTGTTTCAACTCATTACCCATTACAACCCAACCCAACCCACCCAATTGTCAAGCCTACTGTTTTGTTTTGTTTGCATTTGTGTGTTTTTTGACTTTTTCTTTATAATTAGAAGGGTGAAGTTATTCACACCCAAAGTTTGTTCTCCAACACTTGAATTTTTACAATTTTTAGCATAAGGTACAATACTTTTTATACATAAAATATAGTGTAGAGAGTAAATTTTAGGGTGCAAATAGCTCCATTATAATTAATTAATTACAAAGGTTAGTTTGGATTAGTGAAAGAATCGTTTCAACTTTCAATACAACTAAAAATGACTTAATTTTTTTACCTATATGAAAAAATCTTCAATCTTTCAAATTTTTTATTCGTCTCATTTCCTATAAATAAATTTAGGGCAAATTATACAATTGGTCCCTGTAGTTTTAGGTTTTTTGGAAATTTGTCCCTGCACCTCGCAAATGGTCCTCGAACTAAAAACTTTTACACAGTTGGTCCTTCTATAAACTTTTGGCCATTAAGTATGCTCACAAGACACGCACGTGCATTTGTAAAAGGGTAAAAAAGTCATTTTCTATTAAAAAATATAGGCATGAACCTTTTACTCTACTTCACCTACCAATAGGTAAGGTGTTACTTTGCTTTAATCTATTCCGGGAAAAGACGAAAGTGAGATGGATTTTGTTCTTTCAAATATAAGTCAATTCAAGGATTTTTTTTTTTTTGAATAAAGATAGGTTATTAAGTACTTGGCCCGTACCACTCCCTTTATTCTTTCGAAGGACCCCAATCGTGGCCCAGAAAAAAGAAGTGCCAATGGAATGCAGCCTGTCGAGCACATGTAAGGTAGATATCTGGCCCTAATCTAAGACGAAGTAAGAGGGCTCTTGATCCTTGAAAGAACGAAAAAGGGTCTCGTTTCCTCCTACGTGAAGAACTTCTTCGAGACCTTCGAATTTACTACTATCAAGTCGTTCAGCTTTCCCCTTCTCTATTAAACGAGGAATCTCATCAGAACTAGCAGCACGGATCAAGCTCCTACTCTTTTGGGAGGTAATGGGGTGGTGGCCTGAATTATTGGCCGACGTTGATGGGAGGTGGCCAGAATTCTATGTCGGGCTTCATCAAGATTTGTTTTTTTTTTTTGTTTTGTTTTGTTTTGTTTTGTTTTGTTTTGTTTTTTTTTTTCATATTTTGAAGAATGGTGGTTGTTGGTGGCGGATTGGGTGATGGGTGACGGCAAATCTAGAGCAAATCTTCAAGTTTTGGATGGTGGCTGGGATGATGGGTTGGTAACCGGAAGGATTGGCCGGCGATGATGGGAGGTGGCTAGAATTCTGGGTCGACCTTCAAAGATTTTTTTGGCGACAGAATGGGTGGCGGGTGGCGGCGGATATGGAACAGATCTTCAAGTTTGGGTGGTGACTGGGATGATCGGCCCACGTTCATGGATTGGTGACCAGAAGGATTGGCTGGCGACGATGGGAGGTGGCTGGAATTTTGGGCCTCCTTCCAAGATTTTTTGCAGATTAAGAATGGTGGTTCTGATCTCATTTTGAAAACAAGTGGTGTTTTTTTTTTCTTTCTAATGCATTGACTATTTTACCCTACCCAAAATGCACATGAGATGCACGTGTATTGATTTAACGTAAACAACATTGCTAGCCTTACAACTACTTCTACAACTTTTTCTACAACTAAGCTTTGAAGAAGGCTAAAGTTGTCTTTGCTCAAAACATTTTTTCCTAATTCAAGTCTTAGTTGTAAGGAAAGTTGTAGGATTAGTGATAAGGATATCATTTTCCTAACGGAAAAAAGATAATGGAACTAAACGGAATGATCAACTTTGTTGAAATTGATCGGTACGAGGACCAGCGACAAATGAATTTTTGTATAGGGACGAAAAACAAAAAAATCAGAAACTACAGGGACCAACGACCAAATAATTGTTTTTATATCTCTTTTGTCTTATAAAATAATTGTCTTCTTTCAAAACTTTCTTTAAGAAAACACGTTTACCACTTTATTCATACTTATTCTATCTACTTTAATTATAACCACATGCACATGAGCATTAATTTTTTTGGTCCCTCGACTTTACAAAATCATTGATTTGATCCCTATACTAAAAAAATAATTCGTTTGGTCCTACATGTCGACATTTATCATCAGATTCCCCTCCACTCCATCACCGTTACAATTTCCGTCAAATTCTTGATGCTGGTGAGGTAAATGTCAAAATGTAGGACCAAACAAATTAAATTTTTAGTATAGAGACCAAATAAATGATTTTTGTAAAGTCGAGAGACCAAAAAATTAATTAAATCTTAAAAAAAACCACACTTTATACCAATATCTATAATATAGTCAATAATTTTTCGTAAACATTAATGTCAAATAAAAAATAATCATTATTTAAAAACGGAAAAGGTATAAAAAAAACGAAAAAGTAAAAGTATAGTGGGGCTCATAAATAATGAGTATAGTGTTAATTGAATGAAAATATTTACTATTATATTCCATCCGTTTCGGATAAATAGTTAATTATTTTATTTTTAGATATTTTACTTAAAGAATTAACTTTCATAATTTATGACATAAAAATGTCATTTTGTTAGTAATAAACTATTAAAAATATCATTTTCTTACAATTTTTACCCAAAACAATGGAAGTAATAAATAATTACGTATATTAATTGTGATACGAGACACCAAAAAAATAAAAATAATTAAAAAGACAAAATGAGTCATTTTCAATGAACGAAAGTTACTTATGCTTTTTCTTCGTGGACGTCCAACTTTGTTGTTGACGTTGCATTTTTGTTTTTTCGGATTAGGAAAATTAAATTATGACTGGGCGATGATTAGGATAAAGACAGGATAACATAATCAAGAAAAAGCTGTATGAAGTATGAACTTATAGTTTTCACTAGGTGAGGTATATTAAATTGTTTGTTGTCTCGTATATGAGTAACTAAAGATATTAATTTTTTTTGTATCAAATGAGGTGTTATCTGATATGATATATTAAATTTTTTTGTTTTTACTTTTTACACCACATTAGGTAACATCTCATTTAGTGATTTTTTTTCTTTCTTATTCTTTAGATATTCATAACATTAGTCTTTTTTTTCTTTTTTAGTGTTTTCCTTAGACTATTTAGTTATTAAAATTTCCTCAAAATTATTTCTAAATTATTGTTATAAGATTTCAACGTTATATATTCATCCACCGATGTTATAAAAATATTGAAAAATAAGAGTATAATATTCCACAAGTGATTAGGGGTGTGCAGGATTTTTTAAGAATCGGACCTAACCAATCAAAACTGGAACGGATCAATACTTTGGTTTGGTCTTGGATCTAAATTTTCATAAAATTAGACATTTGGGTTGGTCCCGGTTCTCGAACTAAAAAAACACGGAACCGGACCGAACCGACCCAATATGTTGTTTATTTATATATTTTATTATATATATATAATATTATTATTATATAAGTATATATATTAATTCATAATATTTTCTTTGTTCTACTTTTTAATTGGTACTTTTTTATTATTTTGTTTCCACCGGTTTGTTATGCTATGAGTTTATGAGTTCAATATTTTTATTATTGAATGTACTTTTATCGAAGGTTTTTTAATTTTTTTTATGAAGTTTCAGTCTTAAAATTTTTATTATGTATTTGTATTAAACAGTTAAAAAGTGAAAAATCATAGTTATTGGTCCGGTCCTGGTTCTCATACATCTTTGATTGGTTCTGGATCGAACCAATGTTTTGGTTCTCATACATATTGGGTTGGTTTTGGTTTTAAATTTTTTGAGAACCAAACTATTGGTCTGGTTCCGATTTTTTTTTTTTTTCCAAAAAACTAAATCGAACCGGACCAAACTTTCCCCTACAAGTGATGTAGAATTTTTTATATACAAGCGACTTTTGTAACACACCACATGGACAATTTAAATATAAAACAATCAAGACAAAAAATTATAATTACCACGTGTCATATTCTTAAAACCGCTTGTTTTAAAAAGATTCTAAAGCGTTCATATAAAAATTTTACTCATATTTCAGTGTTGTCGTGGGAAAGTGGATAATTAGCTTTTATTAAATTATGTTTTGTGATAACTTTTATGGAAATTGAACGTCATCTTTTTGTCGATTATTCTAACGTGTCATGAATATTTGGTTATCAATTAGCTTTATATTTTTTCACAAATGATACAAATTACTCATTCCATCCCAAAATATATGATATTTTGGAAGAGTTTTTTGTTCTAAAGTAGATGACACTTTGTAATTTTCAAGAAAATTTTCCTTTTTTTTCTAATTTTACTCATATTTATTGATTTTGTAACTCGTATTTAACTCTTTAAACAAGAATATCATGACACCTCATTAATTTTTTGATAGAGACAATTTAATTTTTACAATATGTTTCCTTAATCTGTGTAAAAACCTCAAAACATCATATATTTTGGAACGACGGAAGTAGTAATATAGTTGTGAGTCAATAATTGTGTGTGAAAATCCAATACAAAGTATAATACGAATTTTGTCTAATTAGATAAAGAAAAGTAATTACTAATGCTTTTTCTTTAAATTTAAAATATATTTTTAATTCCATTCCTAATTAAGTAAATATATTTAAAAAATTGTTGGAAGTTAGTTGCCAATCAGGGAGTAACGATAGTTAACTCTATCTCCTCTCATTTAGTTAATTTTAATTTTAATTTTATGCGGCATAATTCTATTATTATTCTATTTTTCCAACGTGTATACTATTTTTTTTTCTTCTCAAAGTAGTCATAATTCAACTTCATTCTTATGGCTCGAACTCAAGAACAACTAGAACAACCCTCTGATCTACTCGTTTGGCGATTTCCAATATTTATGTTAAACATACATTAAACTATCCACATAAACATACATCATATACTCGCATCGTTCCAAATTATTGATTTATTTGATCTGATACATAAATCGAGAGAAAATAATTGATTTGATTATTTATATTGATTTGATGTATAGTTTTTTTTAAGTCGATATCTATGTGACTCATAATTAAAGAAGTAAGTCTCCTATAAGACTATCTTACGGATCTTAATTCGTAAGACGGAGCCCCGTTCTCTTACAGCTCAATCCAACAACACCGTCGGATAAACAAGATTCGTCTTACAAAAAATGACCGTAAAACTTAAGTACCTAACTTTTTGCCTAATTAAAGTATCATGAAAAAGTAATTGTAAAATTATAAAAATGATGTCCTTAAAAAAAGTTTCAAATAAGATAATTATTTTGGAATAAGAAAAAGAAAACATGGAAATAATTTTGAAATGGAAGGAGTTTTAACTTTACACATGACAAAGGAAGAATATTAATAAGAAATACTCCCCCGTCCCAAAATTAGGCTCCGTTTGTTTCTTGGAGTGTATGTAATATATGTAATTATGGAAGAGGATATAGGGGTGTCTGAACATTTGGAATATGATTTATGAAAAATGAATTCGTAAATTATTTTTCGAAAAAGAAACCTTTATTTTTCGTTGATTCGGAAAAACTTTTACACTGACTACATTTTCCTAAGGATACCAAATACCGAAAAATAAGGAAAACGTTTTCCAAATGTCATTTTTTTCGTGAAACAAACGTAGTATTGTCTTGCTTTTATTTTTCCTCTATTCTAAAATAATTGTCTAGCTAGAAACTTTTTTAGGACAACACTTCAACTATTTTATCCATATTTTTTCATCATACTTTTATTATAGGTCACATGCACATCAAACTAGATAATAATTTTGGGACGCAGGTAGTTGTTTTTTTTAAAAAAATTAAATTTTCATCCACTGACGATGTAGAATATTTTTACAATCGACCTTTAAATCATAATACGTGACCAACCGAAATCTTAATTAATGAAGATAAAAAATTTGATTGACATGTGTTATGATGGTAAAAAACTTAAATTATACGTCACTTTAAAAATATGATAATAAGTCAGTAAAACACACAAATGGACCACCTAATTTTTCAACTTTTTGCAATTCGGCCACCGAAACTTTCAAAATGTTGTTTGGGTCACCGAACTTTAGTTATGATGGAAGCGAGCCCATTTTTGGATGAACGTTAGATTTAACCTTTAAGTTATGTCAAATATCTATTTTAACCTTCTAAATACATTTTTTTTTTTTGTGATATTAGAAATCCAAAGGGAGACAACTGAAAAAATAATTACACATGCCATTTATATAAGAGTAATGCTAGAGCCACTCAATGAGCACTCAAATTTGTATATCAAATGATGTAGTTTCCAATGTGTCATCTTATTTAGCATTTTATGGGCTCCACTATAAGTTAAAAAGTTATGCTAACAATATAATACATAAGATGCCACATCATTTGGTACTAAAATTGAGTGCTATTAGAGTGGCCCTAGCATTACCCTTTATATAAAGAGAAGGGGTCAAATTATAATTAAATAAAGGATAATATAATTTTTTTGGTCCCTGAACTATACCAATACTATGCGTTTGGTCCATGTACTTTTTTTGTAATGTGTTTGGTCCTTAAAGTAGAGTTTTAGTAAGAGATTGCCCCCTGACGGGGTTACCGTCAGTTTTATCGTTATGTTTTTTTTTTTTTGAAAACCCAATTTTACCTTTAGTAATATTAGTGGTTCAAAATAAAAAAATGAAAAAGAAAAAAAAAAGGAAATCAGTAACATAACCATTTACAGTCTTCCTCCACAAACCCACAAACCCACCGTTCTACTCATTCCTTCCCTCTCCCAAGCTCTCGCCATTTACAGCCCCTGCTCCGGCCATCTCCATCTCTGGCCACCTTCTGCTCCGGCCATCTCCACCTTCTATATCTTTTTTTTTAAAATTAATTTCCCCCAATTTCAAACCCTAATTTTGAATAATTCGTATTTGATCTCATTTCTTGAAATTATTGCAAATGATTTTGGAAGCCGTTGATTCACTCAACAAGAAGGACGGCTCAAACAAATCCTCAATCTCGAACTACATCAAATCAACTTACGGAGAATCACCCGAGGGACACGCGGCCTTGTTGTCTTAAAATTTGACCAGCATGAAGGACAGCGGGGAATTGCTCCTGGTGAAGAACAATTACTTGAGACCCGACCCGAATTCACCCGTCCAGAAACGGGGCCGTGGGCGTCCTCCTAAGGTCAGAGATCCAGCGGATGTTGCTGCAGCTATGGAGAGTAAAGGTCCGTCTAGGGGTAGGGGTCGACCGAAGAAGGATCCGAATGCGCCTCCCGCACCGAAGCAGGCTAAAGCCGAGGCTGAACCAGGTCAGATCGATCGCTAGATTCCAGACATTGTCTTAACCCTAGCTCAGATCAATCGCGATTCAATAGAAAAATCCCAGGCTTCAATCAGTCGAAAGACGAAGCGATCCGAAGTACGGTACATCTAGGCATCGCATGAGAGGTACTCTGAGACTCCTTTCGTGTTTTGTATCCATTCTTGAAGATGGACGAAGCAGGGATATAGATGAGATGGAGATTGAGATGAGATGGCTAACCGATTCCCTTTTTCTCTTTTTCATTTTTCATTTTCATTTTTTTTATTTTGAACCACTAACATAACTAAGGGTAAAATTGGGTTTTCAAAAAAAACATAACGGCGAAACTGACGGTAACCCTGTCAGGGGGTAATCTCTTACTAAAAACCTACTTTAAGGACCAAACACATTACAAAAAAAAATACAGGGACCAAACGCATAATATTGGTATAGTTCAGGGACCAAAAATTATATTATCCTTAAATAAAAACTAAACAACTTTTGAATGTCTTCGAATAAAGATTTAGAGATTGGGAGGTGAGGCCAAGGAGGAAGACAACATTCAAGTCCTATTTATATATGAAAACTGTGGTCGGCTAATTATCCCCTCCCCCCTCTGACTGAGGAATCCTTGGCATATCCTCAAACCCGATGAAGTTCAATCCCCTTCCAAAGTTCCACCGCTTTTTGCGAAGGGGCTTTTCTTTTTTGCCCCAGCAGTCCCAGTAAGAGGGAGGATCCTAGGACAAATTGTTAAACCTAGTTAAGATCTCACCGAAGTTGTTTTGAGCGAGATCACTACAGCTCTGAGCTGGTTTCCTTTCACTGCTCGACCGATAACATTGTGCTATATCAGGAATGTGATTGGGACGCCCATGGTAGCTTTTGTCTCCGCCTTACAAAATTGTAACCCGGTGGAAGGGTTTTCTGGATATCCGTCGGCGGTTGAGCTGGCTTCGGCGTGGGGTATAGATTTGGTGGAGAAGTAGCCGAATTTGGCGGTGGGGTTGGTACAAAATTGGGGGTACCAGGATCTGAATGTGGATTCGTTGATTTATTAGACTAACTGCATAATGGTTGTGGCGACGCATGATTTGATGGTGCCGGATGATAATGCGGGGATGAATTATGTAGAAATGTTTAGGTCATCACCAAACCCATCAACACCATTTGTGTATTCTCAATTATGTTCTTGTTAACATTTCTATGTGTGTGTGTGTTTTTATGTTCTATGAGTTTTGCTTTTTTGGGGCTTGTATGAAGTTTGAATTCAACGGTAGAAAGCATAAATAGGAAAACAGGTTATATATATATATATATATATATATATATATATATATATATATATATATATATATATATATATATATATAGAGAGAGAGAGAGAGAGAGAGTGTGTGTGTGTGTGTGTGTGTGTGTTTGATTTGGCGAATTAATAACCCATCAGAGTCAATAGGGTGATGAACATTGGATCGAGTCAATAAGAATTCAATCAGCAGCAGCAACGACAACAACTACAAAGTATCTCAGATGTGTAACTGTCGATTAGAGAAGAGGAAGATGAAATTGACCTAGATATGTAACGTCTAAAGTTCTATTATATACGGTGGATCCCTTTGTAATCATAATTGTTCCTCCTTTCGTTTGTATTTTAAGTTGAACCCCTTTGAATATTTAATATCACATAGTTTTACTATCTACAGGGACAAAAAAAAGATTTCACTTAAATTTAACGTCCTGAACTAACGTTTGTCTGAAATTGAGCTCGCTTGCATTATAACTAAAGTTCAATAACCAAAATAACATTTTCAAAATTTTAGTAACTGAAACCAGGTCATTTCAGTAACCGAAACCAAAATAACATTATAACGTTTGTTGATCTGTAATGATAGTCCACCCATCTCCATCTCTCATTTCAAGGTCTTCAATCAAATTCTGAAGAAACCAGGTCCAGTTGTCCTTGTTTTCCACTTGAACTACAGCCCAAGCCACAGGATACATCTGATTATTTGCATCCTTGGCAACTGCAGATAACAATTCTCCTTTCTGTATTCCTTTCAAAAATGCTCCATCAATTCCCAACATGGGCCTACAAGTCTCCATAAATGTTGTCTTCACTTGATCAAAACAGACATACATTCTCCTAAAGAACAAACCTTTGGATGGGATAGGGTTGACATGCTCAATGATCATAGCACTACCAGGATTTCTATTCTCCAACTCATCTTTATAACTCCATAGCTTTGCATAATGTTCATACATTGATCCATCAAGTTCTTGCAATGCTTTCTTCCTTGCTCTGCTACACATGTAGTCACTCAATTCCACCCCAAATTGTTTCAAAACATCAGCCTTCGTATCAGTCAACTTATAAGCAGGGTTTCTTCTAAATGTTTCAAAGAATTCCTTAGCCAAAAATGATGCTGTGATTTGCTTGTTCTTAAGTGCCATCCCACAATCATGCTGAGGATTAAATGCAGTAATTTGCCAGAACTTCTTTTGATTCAATCCAGCCCAAACTCTCAATGGGCATACAGCTGAGTTCATGCACACTCCAGACATCCTCATCTGCGCATTCCTAATCCATTTAATATCCTTTTTTTTCATCCAATCCATACTTAACAACTGCAGCCTTAAAAATTTCTTTTGTTTCAAACTGAAGCCCAAGTTTTAATTGTACTACTTCCATGTTTGTGTTTGGATTGAAAACTGGAAATTTAAGACCTTGCTTATTCCTCAAAGTTAATTGTTCTCCATGAAATATTTTGTCATCTACCTTATCCTCTTCATCACTAGAATCATAATCACTATCAGAAGAAGTCAACCCACCATCATCATTTCTACTCTGAGTCTATGGTTGTCCCCTAGTAGGTGTAGGCTCAACTGGATCACCTTCTTGGGGTAAACTAACAGGATCAATCCCTTTATGTTTTTTGTTTCTTCTATTATTGTTCACAGCAACCCTAATTTCTACAAGTTCTTCATCACTTAGACATGGTTCTACATTGATCCCCACATCCTCTACCTCATATGGATATTCAAAAGCAATATCATCTTGAGCCATATCAGCCTCAGCACCTGTTTGTTCATTACTGTTTTCATGCCTAACATTATTCTGTTCTGTATTCTCATGTTCATTATTCTCAACCTGACTCTTTTCAGCCTCATATTGAACCATCACAACCTCATCCTCATCCCAATAAAAATCATCTTCAGCTTGACCCATATCAGTTTGACCCTTACCCTTTTCAGACTCATCTTGACCCACATCCTTACTCTTTTCAGACCCATCTTGACCCATATCAGGTTGACCCTTACCCTTTTCAGACTCATCTTGACCCATATCCTTACTCTTTTCAGACCCATCTTGACCCATATCAGATTGACCCTTACCCTTTTCAGACTCATCTTGACCCATATCAGTCTGACCCTTATTCTTTTCAAACTCATCTTCACCCATATTACCCTCACCCATATAAGCCTCACCCTTTTCAGGCTCATTGTAAACCTGACTCTTGTCAGGGTCACCATCATCCATCTCAACCTCCATCTCATCCTCACCCTTATTCAACAATTCATGTCCTTCTGTATCTCAATCTGCAATTACTGGTTCATCAGACTCACATACAACCACTGGTACATCAATACCATGCTCAACATACATATACACAAACCCTACATTCCTACATTCATTTACCATTCTTAACACTCCCTCATTAGTATCTATTGAGTACAATCCATTTTCAATAGTTTGTGTAGGCAACCTATACCATACTTGCTTCACATTTCCATACTTTAAATATGATTTAACATACTTTTCAACTTTGAAGTAATTTAGAGTATCCATACAAACTTCAAGAACAAAATCAACATTTCCTCCTTCATACTTCCATTTGTTATTAACCTTACGAAAAGCCCCACCATGATGTAAAAATATTCCAATTTCCTTTTCCATCCTGCATATAATAAGAAATGACACACTATCACTATTAGTGTCTATACAAATCACTATTTTAAAGCCCCACTATATGATATTAAAGCCCCACAATATGATAGTAAAGCCCCACACTTCAAAAGCCACATATAAGTAAAGCCTAATTTTTTAAGGTTTTGGGACCACCACTGAATATAAAAGACAAAAAGGCAAAAACAAGGCAAAATCCTACCATTAACAATCAATTACACCAACATGGACCATATAAAGTACTGATATAAAAACCCTAAAAGTATGACATGGATGAATTCAATAATTTTCAAGATATCATCACACACAATTGGACCACAGTGTATATAAAGGCAAAAGGCAAAGGCAAGTAAAACCTACCATTAACAATCAATTACACCAACATTGGAACACAACAGTGTATATAAAGCAAAACCAAAGACATAGACTGAAACATGTTCATTAACGAGAACATATTCAACGAGTAAGAACTAGGGTTATCGTACTCACCTTGGAGCTTCGAATCAATGTTAAAACATTAGATTCCAGTATCTTCTGGTGTTGATTGATGCCTAGAAGTCGGTTTCTTGCTACGGGATCGAAGAGATGTGAATTTCGATTCAAATCGAAAACCCTAGAATTTGGGAGTTTTTTTCTTCGATTTGTATCTGATTTGGAATGTATCCCCCGATCTGTCCAGTAATAGAAGGTATTAGGTGGTTTGTCTAATAACAGGGGCAAACTGTGGAAATCAGATAAAGTTAACACCATTTTCTAACGGGTGTTAGAAAATGGGCTCGCTTGCAACAGAATAAAAGTAGGGTGGCCAAAATAGTTGATTCAAAGTTTCGGTGACTGAATTGCAAAAAGGGGTAAAGTTGGGTGGCCCATTTGTGTATTTTGCCAAATAACTTTTGAATGTCTTCGGATAAAGATTTGGAGATTGGGAGGTGAGACAAAGGAGGAAGACAAACATTCAAGTCCTATTTATATATGAAAACTGTGGTCGGTCAATTATTCCCTCCCCCATCCGACTGAGGAATCCTGGGCATATCCTCAAACCCGATGAAGTTCAATCCCCTTCCAAAGTTCCAAAGCTTTTTGCGAAGGGGCTTTTCTTTTTTGAACCAGCAGTCGCGGTAAGAGGGAGGATCCAAGGACAAATTGTTAAATCTAGTTAAGATCTCACCGAAGTTGTTTTGAGCGAGATCACTGCAACTCTGAGCTGGTTTCCTTCCGCTGCTCGACCGACAACATTGTGCTATACCAGGAATGTGATTGGGATACCCATGGTAGCTTTTATGTCTCCGCCTCACACAATCGTAACCCGGTGGAAGGGTTTTCTGGATATCCGTCGGCGGTTGAGCTGGCTTCGGCGTGGGGTTTAGATTTGGTGGAGAAGTAGCCGAATTTGGCGGTGGGGTTGGTACAAAATTGGGGGTACCAGGATCTGAATGTGGATCTGTGGATTTATTAGACTGACTGCATAACGGATGCATCGACGCATGATTTGATGGTTCCAAATGATAATGCGGGGATGAATTATGTAGAAATGTTTAGGTCATCACCAAACCCATCAACACCATTTGTGTATTCTCAAAATGTTCTTGTTAACATTTATGTGTGTGTGTGTGTGTGTGTGTGTGTGTGTTTATGTTCTATGAGTTTTCCTTTTTTGGGGTTTGTATGGAGTTTGAATTCAACGGTAGGAAACATAAATAGGAAAATGGGTTATTGTCAAGTTTGGTAAAGGATGATGAATGGTTTGAAGAATGAAGGTAGCCGGACCACCACCATTGGCGGTGGTGGCCGGAGGTGAGGGAGAGAAGATCAAGTTCGCAGAATACACAAAATAAGAGCAAGAGAATTGTTATTGAATTGAATTAATTTTTCTAAAAAACTATTACACCAATTATTTATATCTAAAACAAAAGGTAAATGGGCTAACAAAGTAATTGGGCCCAAATGGGCTTACAAGGATTTGGCTTATACTTTTAACACTCCCCCTCAACTCGAACATGCAACTATTGTGAAATGATCGAGTTGGAGAGGTGCAAACAAATGAGCCACAATGGGCTGGGCCTCTTGGGCCAATACAATTCAAATGAGCCTTTACGGCAAATGTTGTTGTTGTGCCACTTTAGGCCTGAAACAAATGTTGTAGTTTGCCACTTTGGGCCTGAAGGTTGTTGTGTGCCACTTTGGGCCTGAATGTTGTTGTGCCACTTTGGGCCTGAATGTTGTTGTTTGCCACTTTGGGCCTGAACGTTGTTGCGCCACTTTGGGCCTAGATTTTGGGCCATGTCAAGATTGATGTTGGGTGTGAGACTGTTGGTGCTGCGTTGGGTCCTACAACCACTGTGCACACCATAATGTCGCTGAGGACAGCAAGTACATGAGCTTTCTTGAAGATATTGGCTGACCATTTCTTGAAAGACTGGTTAGGAATAGTTTGTAGGTCGTTTGTCAAAGCATAGACGGTGGAACGTCCGATTTCTTGTGTGTTTGTGATATTTCTGCTCTTGGGAGACTGACCTTTCATCTTCTTGCCAGCCATTGCTTCCTCTCTCTTCAGCCGGTTCGTTCTGGGATCCACCTCGGGTGCTCCCTCCGTTTTAATTGCGGAGATGGAACTCAAGCTTCTCATGTTGTTGAAATCCTGTTGTACGGAGGGAGGAGATCGGGATGAAGAGAGAAGGCGAATTCTGAGGAGGGAAGCGGCGCGAGAAATCACCGGATGACGAAGCCGTGACAGCGCCATCACTCATCCGCCGGAATCCTCCGATTTCAATACTGATCTATCGATTGATTGATTGATTTCGAGACTGAGAGAAACAGAGAGAGAGTTGGTTTGTGGAATTTGATTTCTTGAGCCTTACCAGACTTTGACTTCAAAAATTCAACTCTGTTTCTAGCCGCCTCTGCCTCTGCCAATACCTTTGCTGTTGTTGTTGATCTTGTTGCGAATTAAACGTATTCTTGAAATTGTTGTTGTTTCTGGGCTGGTTGATTTTATTCTTCTTCTTGATTTTCTACTCTTTTGTGTGCTTGACCCTCTTCTTGTTGCCGCCGATGGGAAAGTCTTATTTGGGAAATTGTGAGAGGGGGTTTGCGTTGCTGATGGTGTAGATATTGGCGACGCGATTGGAGTCGGTGGTTTGATTGGGGCCAGAGATTTGGCTGTTGGTATTTGTTGTTTGGGGTTTGCTTGTTGTGGGGTTTCTGTGAATTGGGTGAAGTCAAACCGGCAGGAGAGAATGTTGGAAGAACAAATAGGTGAGGGTATGTCGATGTGTTTGAGAAGGTTTTGGGGAGGGATTGATTATCAGAATCTTGGCTCTGATACCATGTCAAGTTTGGTAAAGGATGATGAATGGTTTGAAGAATGAAGGTAGCCGGACCACCACCATTGGCGGTGGTGGCCGGAGGTGAGGGAGAGAAGATGAAGTTCGCAGAATAGACAAAATAAGAGCAACATAATTGTTATTGAATTGAATTAATTTTTCTAAAAAACTATTACACCAATTATTTATATCTAAAACAAAAGGGAAACGTGCTAACAAAGTAATTGGGCCCAAATGAGCTTACAAGGATTTGGCTTATACTTTTAACAGTTATATATATATATATATATATATATATATATATATATATATAGAGAGAGAGAGAGAGAGAGAGAGAAAGAAAGAGAGTGTGTGAGTGTGTGTTTGATTTGGTGAATTAATAACCCATCAGAGTCAATAGGGTGATGAACATTGGATCAAGTCAATAAGAATTCAATCAGCAGAGGCAACGACAACGACTACAAAGTATCTCAAATCTATAACTGTTAATTAGAGAAGAGGAAGATGAAATTGACCTAGATATGTAACGTCTAAAGTTTTATTATATACCGTGGATCCCTTTTAATTATAATTGTTCCTCCTTTCGTTTTGTATTTTAAGTTGAACCCCTTTGAATATTTAATATCACACAAAGTTTTACTATCTATAGGAACAAAAAAAAAATTTCACTTAAATTTAACGTTCTGAGCTAACGTTTGTCTGAAATTGAACTCAATTACATCATAACTAGGGTTCAATAGCCCAAATAACATTTTCAAAATTTTAGTGACCGAAATGAAAAAAAATTGCAAAGTTCGGTGATTTAATTGCGTGTTTTACCTAATAAGTCCAAATGGGCAAATAAGTAAAAGTTTTTTAAAAAAAGGGGCACAGAAAACGAAGCAAGAGTTTCACTCACATGACTTGTTAGGGAAATAGTCAGAATAGTAATTGTAAATTTATGATTGAGACCTACGTTAGTACAAACCATGTGGGTCGGCTTGACTTGTGACGAGATGGTAAATGTTCGAAAGCAAAGGCCCAAAACGACCCATGCATGGCTTTCTCCCGGACCACGTGACGTGCACGCACTGAAATTGCGCCTGCGGTCACATTTTATTCATTTCTGAAAATCTTTCAAGCAAAAGCTCCACTTTTTAAAATGTTAATTAAGAATTGGATAAAAAATTTGGGTTAAAATTTTTTCTCCAATGGCAATAAATTTTTGAGCATAGGAGATGTTCTAAGATCATCTTCGATAGTTTTATTCTAAATATCAATTTTAAGTTGCGTCTCATTGTCTTCTACATAGAGCAGTCAAAATGGATTGACGGGACGAATCAACCCACAACCCACCATTTGAGGGGGCGGGGCGGGCCAGCCCAAAAACATGACGGGCCTAAGAAATACCAACCCAACCCACCACTTTTAGTGGGGCGGGCTAACCCAACGGGCCCAAGCCTTTTTGACACCTTTAGGCGAGCCAACCCACAACCTACTTCAATCCGTCATTTGGCGGGTGCGGGACGGGCCAGCCCAAAAAAGTGGCGGGGCTAAGAAATACCAACCCAACCCACCTCTTTTAGGTGGCGGTGCGGGCTAACCCAACAGGTCCAACCCATTTTGACAGCTCTACTTCTACACATTTTAAAAATATTTTTTAAAAAAATTTCTCTCCAATGGTTTTCACTCTTTCTCAATTCTTACATGGGTCTATTATCAAATCATTCACTTTACTCCTACTACTTTCTTATTTTTATACTTTTCAAATAAATAAATTTATTTAACTTTAATTATTATATTTCATATTTAAATATTTCGTTTAAATAATAAAATAATTTATAAATAATATGTAACTCATAAATTATTTCATTTAATTTTAATTGATAAATATTTTATATTGTTCAAAACTGACCAAATCATAAAACAATTAAAAATTTACATAAAAAATTAAAATTAATAACTTAAATAATTTGAAAGTTACATAAAAACGTGAATAATTAAAGAAATACATAAAACAAGGAAAATTATATCTAAAACCGTTCATTATAAAAAAAATGATTTTTTTGAAAAAGTCCGAACGGTCAAAAAAATAATCAACGACCAATTGATTTAAAAAAAAAAAAGAGTCTGAACTCATACAGGTCATTTGGAAAAAGTTGACAAAAATAAATTTGTGAACACTTTTTGTAAAAGCGCACAGCACAGTAGGGGTGTGCACGGCCCCTAAACCCGTGGGCATTGTCAATGCCCAGTGTGGGCCCATCAAGTAGCGATCATTATATTTAAAAGTCCAGTACTATTGATCGGCCCACGGACATTAGTGGACGGGCTTCAGACAGGCATTGGGCAGGCACGAGTTTCAGCCCATTTGTTTATGTTTTTAAATAATTTTATTGTTTTCTCATTCAAGACAAAACACAAAAGGAAAGTGACGACTCGATGAAGTGTGAACTGAACGAAGATGATGAAGACGAAGTAACGAACTTGAAAGGGGCAATAAACGATCGAAAAAGATGAAGAAGGCGTTGGATGTGTGAGTCGAGAACGTCGTTGGGCAGGATTTGAGAGTCAGAGCGTCGCTGTTTTTCAAGAAGATGAAGAAGACAATTGCCACACCTTGCTAATACTATATTTAATACTGATGTCAAATTTTAATCTTGCATGTGATGAGATTGAGAATATAATATCAATAGATGTCTAGATGATTGCGTAATTAATTATTAAAACAATAGAGTTTGACTTTTAGGCTTTTATTTTTAGCAATAGTCTTATTAGTTTAAGTGTATTATACTATTACTATATTTATATATAATAATTTATAACTTGTAATATATAAATATAGTAATAATATAATACACATAAATTAAATATATAGGATTTGGTCAAAGATCTATAATTAAAAAAAAATTAAAAAGTCATCATAGAAGAGGCCGGGCTGGGCATAGCATAAGCGGCCCAGAAGCATGAGACCACGGGCATTTGACTCATCTAAAGCCCAGTACTATGTATAGCCCATGGGCACGGGCTCCATGGGCCGGGCACTGACGGGCTTTAACGGGCTTGATGGGCATTGACGGGCCCTGCTCACCCCTACAGCACAGCAACAATTAAATTTTAAAAAAAAATGAATTCAACAAAAGTGAGTGGGAAAAGGTGGGACCCATCACATTTCAGAGCGCACCAAAGATAGCTGCATGACGCACGCGCTCATTGGGAGCCGGAGGTGCACCACATTCTCTCCCTCTCCGTCCCTTTCTCTCTTTTGGCTGAATAATTCTTAATCAAGAATCGACTAAGAATTTTTTGGGAAGAATTTCTTCTCTAATGGTGTAGAATTCTTGTCTTACTAAGACAATGGCTAAGAATCTCCAATTGGAGATGCTCTAATGAATTCTTTAAGAGCATGAACAACCAATAAATCATACAACTCAAATCAAACACCAAATCAACCACTACTCAATTAAAAACCAATAAAATAATTCATTTGATACTAATTTGATTCAAAATCACAAAACACATACAACTGTGGCACAAAATCCAATATTTTTTCATACTCAACAATCTTTATCACTAACAACTTTACATATCTCATCATCTTTATCTACATTAATTTAATATATTTTTTCAATTTATATTAACAATTAATAATAATATTGTTGGACATTAATTTAATATTCATTGGCAAATTAAAAATAACTACAATAATTTGAACATTAAATAAAAATACAACGATTCAAAGGGAAAATACGACAATAGTACAACAACTTTAATGCAAATTATGGAAATACAATGACAAATAAATAACCACAATAGTACAACAATTGTAATGCAAATTATATCTCCCACCTAGTTCTTGTAATTTTCCCATTTTGAGGAGTGGTTTTATCGGCCAACTCATCTTCAAAATCAACCTCAACTTCAATGTTTTGTTCTGGTTGTGTTGAAGAAACATATATATTCGATGATAGAGGACTAGCTGGCATATGTTCTGATGAAGAACCTCATGAAACACTCATAAGGAAATACCCTTGGCTGAAATGTGATTGTTGTGTTGAAAAAGAGGAAAATTTTGAAAGAAACCGAGCATTCCACGGAAAGGTTTGTTGTGACATGATAAATTGTGAATACATTGAGTTGTTCACAAATTGTGTAGAAGTTGGGTTTTGGAAATTCAGAATTTCTCAAGTCCAAAGAACATTTTGTGAATCATAAACATTAGGGTAATAGGATGGTTGGTTTTGTGGAGTAGGTTCAGGAATTTGGTTTTGTGGAGTGGGATTTGAAATTTGACGGGAAGATGGTTCATTTGATGGAGATTTAATATTTTGAGTTTTTTTTGGTTTTACAAGAGGGAATACGTGAAGCTATTGACAATAATAATATTACTTAGTAATAATATTAACAATATTAAACAGCTAATTAACAATAATAATATGAAAATTAACAATAAATAATGATAATAATAATAAAAATTAACAATACTGACAATAATATTAATAATTTGTAATACTAAAAATTAAAATATTTAAGTAGCTATTTAGTTAATAAAAACAAATTTAAAAAAAAGTTAATTATATGAAATTTAGAGAGAGAAAGGATTGAGAGAAATAAGATAAATATCAAATTTTCCAAAAAAATTGTTTAGTGTCCAAATGAGGTAAACCTAGTCTCTATTTATAGATAAAAATGTGAACTTTAAAAAAAAACATTTTTTAATATCGAAAATGCCCAAAAATGGTGGATAATTATGAAATTTACCGTACCAACCAGAAGTTGACATGCGGAATGCGTGCCAGCCCCAAACGTCAGCCGGCGTCAGATGCGTGATCACCCTTGTTGGCCACTTTGTGTTTTTTTTTTTTTTTGAATTTCTGGTATTGAAACGATGCTGTTTAGCTAAGATTTGGGCAAAAACGCGGTAGTTTTATGCCATCGTCGATTGGTTTGATTTTTTTTAATTTGTTGATTTGTAGCCTATATTGATCTGAATCAAACCAAATCAAATAAGAATTAATTTAGATTTTATTTAGATACTTTGTTGTAAGTTAATATTTGGTTTGATTCAGTTTGATTCACTCTATGATACTCTTTTGTTCATGCTCTAAGGGTGGTAATTGAACCATATAATGAGTAAATCTTTTCTAAGACCATTTTACAAATTTTAATTTGTAAGACGGAGTCTTAGTCACTTATAACTCAATCAACTAACGCACGGTAGGTCGGGTCAAGGTCACCAGTCTTACATAAAACAATCGTAAGACCGTCTTATATAAGTTTTTACTAGTGGTGGCAAATTCTGTTCATGCTCATATGCCCCTCCAGACCGCTGACGAGTGTCAATTCGTCAAAATTAATTCACCTACTTCCCTAATAACGAGTATAAGGTAAGTCGGGATCGTATCCACAGGGAACGTTGTACTTATTCCTTTTTAGAATTTTACTAAGTAAATAATGCATATGAATTTATATTTTTTAATTAACTAAAAATAAACTAATTAACTAATTAACTGAAAATTAATGCTTTTAATTAAACTAACAAATTAATGTTTGACTTAATTCAATAAAATAAATTCCAGCCAATGATTCAATTTCGTCTCGCATTTTATTTCTGATCATCGATGCAAAGATATCTTGTAGGATTTCAAATAAACCGGTTAAAAGTGTCGACGAACGCCTAACACTCAATCTCTCCTTACCGAATTGATAATTAAGAGACGCTCGTTAATTACCGTCTAACCGAATTACAACCTCCGAGACGCTCGTAAGATTTAATAACCCGGTTGCATTAAGAAGAGAGAGACCCGATTCAAAGCCATGCATATTGAAGCAATAACATGTAACTAAGATTATTCGTTCCCGTAATACGGTCCGATTATGCTTGTGATGCCTAAAAGGTGTATTACTCGCCACTTTGTTAAAACCGAGGACAATTACGGATCAACAGTGTTAACTAGCTATAGACTATTATGTTAATTAATATTCTGGCCACAAACATTAATTAGACACAACAATCTTTCAACGCGTTAAACGGAGAACGAATAAATATTCGTAACCCACACAAGAATTAGATCAATTAGATCTCACAGAAATGAAAAGCTTGAGACTTAATCTCTCATTGACTGGAAGAAGAACCTTAGCTATTAAACATGAATTAAAAACAACTTACAAGAATAAACAAATCGTTTGTTCCAGCAGATATGAATTTGAAGGAAAGATCACAAGTTCTTTACACTTTTCTCCACACAATTGTTAGTGACTATCTATCTCTCAAGCTACTGTATGATCCTCCCCAATACTCCCTGGACGAATTCTCCCTTTCATTGTTCAGGAAATACACACATAAATATCACTCCACTCTCCCATTAAACCACTACTCGGTAGTTTTAAAACTACCGGTAACTTCCTAAAACCGCCCACTACTTGCAAATCAATATTTTAATTTAATACATAAACTGAATTAGACAGAAATAACTGCATTGTCTAACTGTCTAACAAGTCTGCCCAAAACTTCAGTGACTAGCCAAACTCAAATGTGGATATCACGTGCCCATGTGACATCCCAAGTTTTCCTCTTGTCGATATCGGCATTTTCCTCTTTGCGCTACCTTTGCACCTGCATCACAATCAACACAAACCAACCAAAAGTGTAATATTTTACTCTAAAATAAATCATAAAACCGGCTACATTTATCACACTTTTGGGTTCCCATCAAAATTCCCCCACACCGAATCGATGCGTGTCCTCAAGCATCTTCAAACCAGACAAGAATGCATGTTTTTATCTGTACAACTTATGAAGATATGATTTTTCTTGAATGCAGGTATTTCAATGTGCATGACCATAGGAAAAATCAAAATTAAATCAAAATAATGGAATTCTTAAAATGTGTCATCTAACTTAACTAACATGTTTCCAAAAGAATCTTCAACCTTCACATATGCATGTCTCAACCATCCTCACGGAGACACTCATCCACTCAAGTGTTTAGATAAGGATATGTAATTAAGCACTCGACTCAGCACAACGGAATGCAATTACCATAAGCTTGCAAGTTGATCAAATCTCCATCACTAAGTATGATTTTAAAGCACCAATCAAAAGGTCTTTTAAAGGTTGTAACGGGGCTATGGGTTAATAAGGTATGATATAGGGATATAAGGTGAATTAAAATGTCAAGGAATTGTGGAAATAACACATTACTCACAGCTCAATTATCACTGATTAATGTCCTCATGAAGCTCAAATCCTTGATCACAACACTTTTGCACAACTGAAAATAGATATTAAGATTTTTACTTCAATTCTGCTTCTTCGAACTTTTATTCTTCTTCTTCTTTTTCTTTTTTTTTTCTTTTTTGCTTTTTTTTTTTTTTCTTTACAAACTCTTGGCCTGCTGCCACTACTTTTGTGCTGCTGCTTTTTTTTTACAGCCACTGGATGAACTGAAGCTCTTATTTGGCACACTTCTTAAAGCAGAACCACATTCAATGCACAACTCAAAACCAAATATCTCATATTCTGGTACAAAACAAGATGTATTTCATCTAATGTTCAACTCACAGACTGAATTAAAACTATGATTCACATGTAATTCCTACAATTCTTGACATTGGTAATGAAAAAGAAAGTTAAAAAGGCTAAGGTTCATTTAAATCTGGTTGAGTGAAAGAAATAGGTAAGCTCAAAAGGGTTAACTAAGGGTTAATATTGAAAAGGGTCGGATAGAAAAAAGATAACCAAAATTGGGCAAATCCTAAATGCCTTAATCATATCAGTGCATAAACTCATTAATGTGATCTCAAGATGTAAGCAAACATGCAAGTTCTAGAATTGGCATTCGAGTGCGAGTAAACACACAAGAAGAACTGAGAGCACAATGAATTGAATGCTCCAAAAATGGCCCAAAACCTCACTTTAAATGGCTATAAGTCAACACATACATATCCAAAGGTTGAAGAAATTTTTTTTCTGAAAACATGCAATTTAAATTAGAACATAAACATTTCAAAAAGAATTCCATCATATATCAAAAATTCCTATTTTACCATGATTATGCACATTAAAATACCAAACATCCCAACATCAAAAATCATATCCTCATATCCAACCAGAATACCCATCAACAACAAAAAAAACATGCATCCAAGATTTCAAGATTCACCAAAATCCAAAATCCCTCCCCCACACCAAAACTGTGCATTGTCCCCAATGAACAAATAAGTACCAAAATAAAAAGGGAGAAGAACTTCCCTAATCAGGAGGACGGAGGAGGAGGCGGCGGGGTGTTCGTTGATCACGAGGGACCGGCCGCTGACACCTGAATCGATGGGGTAGAGCTCGCCGCAACTGAAGAAATTGAAGAGGCCGGCGGCGCATAGGACTCCGGCGATGAATGCGAAGAGGCCGCCGAAGATGAAGAAGAGGTTGAAATTTCAACCGGCTCTGACGAAGCTACGACCACTCGACGTGGCATAATTGCAAGCAACCAATTCGACCGTCGTCGTGGAGCATGAGGTGAAGCGACGTGGTGCTTGGGAGCCATTGAAACAGATGGACAACCACAACAATGGCAGCCGACGGCGTGGAGAAGACGAAGGATTCGCACGATGTCGGGAAAAAGATGGACTTTGGCGCTCAATTTCTTTGGAATTAAGAGAGTTAGGTCAAAAATCCCCAAATTAGAATTTGGGATTTCTATTTGAGCGGCCTAACGTCCACTATTCAGCCGCTTCTTTTCCTTCTTTGTGACCTTGACACTTAACCCCCTGTAGTTAGTCTGCACGCCTTAAAGAAAATTTTTTTTGCTCTCAGTATCTCACCCAATTCACTTTGCACTTTCTTCTGTACATGCTCAAAACCTGCTGTCACAAACCAAACTTAAAAGAACATTAAAACAACAGAGAAATTAATTAAAACTAAGAAAACTAGAAATTAAAATAACAAAAAAAAACAATAAAAAAAAACTTTGGGTTGCCTCCCAATTAGCGCCGCTATTTAACGTCTGTAGCTAGACCCAACGCCTACTCTTCCTACAACTCGGTCAAATTATTACCAATAATAATTGGCAATGGAGGAAGAATTTTTTCACTTGAAAATGGTAATGAAAAAGAAGCAAAATCAAACATGGGGGTTACCTCCAGTGTGGAATATAATGCCATAGTATTTCCTTGTACCTCCTCACTGCCTTGGAAAGGTACATTTGTCAAACATTTTACCTGCACTAATTCCAGCTTCTCATCATTTTCCTTCTTTTGTAGTGAAAATTTTCCTAGAAAAGGTTGAAGAATGACAATTTTCTTATTTTGTGCACCAAATTCTTCAGCTTCTTTCTTCGACGAATCATGTTGCACACTTTCTTCATTGTTGTTGCTATCAACAGAAATTTTCTCTTGTGCAATTTCTTCATTTTCTCGAGGATTATTTTCAACTTGAAAAGGTAATCTTTCTTGGTTTACCTCCATCTTGCTCATGGACACGGCTAGCTGCGAAATTTGATTTTCAAGATATTTTATTCTAGCCTTGGTTTCCTGTCTATCTTGTTGAATCGTGTCAGCCAAACTTTTGATTAAACTCTCAAGCGGAGTTCCTGAACTAGTAAAGGGCTGTGATGGTGGAGATGGTTGGAATGGTGGCCGAATTTGTTGCTGCCATTGAAACCCTCCTACAACATTTACATGTTCATTCAAATCCTCTTGTAACATTGGACACATATCAGTTGGATGACCAACATTCGCGCAGATTCCACACGCCTTGACTTGCTGAACTTGCCCTGAGACAAATTTCTCCAAAACAGAAGTTAAAGTGTCTAATCTACGATCAATAGAAAAAACATTTACCTCATTAATCTTGCTCGGATCATACTGCCTTGTCCCAAACAGTTGAGCATTTTCAGCCATAACATTACAATAAAATTCTTAAAAGGAAATAAATAACAAAGCCGTTCCCCGGCAACGGCGCCAAAATTTGACGAGTGTCAATTCGTCAAAATTAATTCACCTACTTCCCTAATAACGAGTATAAGGTAAGTCGGGATCGTATCCACAGGGAACGTTGTACTTATTCCTTTTTAGAATTTTACTAAGTAAATAATGCATATGAATTTATATTTTTAATTAACTAAAAATAAACTAATTAACTAATTAACTGAAAATTAATGCTTTTAATTAAACTAACAAATTAATGCTTGACTTAATTCAATAAAATAAATTCCAGCCAATGATTCAATTTCGTCTCGCATTTTATTTCTGATCATCGATGCAAAGATATCTTGTAGGATTTCAAATAAACCGGTTAAAAGTGTCGACGAACGCCTAACACTCAATCTCTCCTTACCGAATTGATAATTAAGAGACGCTCGTTAATTACCGTCTAACCGAATTACAACCTCCGAGACGCTCGTAAGATTTAATAACCCGGTTGCATTAAGAAGAGAGAGACCCGATTCAAAGCCATGCATATTGAAGCAATAACATGTAACTAAGATTATCGTTCCGTAATACGGTCGATTATGCTTGTGATGCCTAAAAGGTGTATTACTCGCCACTTTGTTAAAACCGAGGACAATTACGGATCAACAGCGTTAACTAGCTATAGACTATTATGTTAATTAATATTCTGGCCACAAACATTAATTAGACACAACAATCTTTCAACGCGTTAAACGGAGAACGAATAAATATTCGTAACCCACACAAGAATTAGATCAATTAGATCTCACAGAAATGAAAAGCTTGAGACTTAATCTCTCATTGACTGGAAGAAGAACCTTAGCTATTAAACATGAATTAAAAACAACTTACAAGAATAAACAAATCGTTTGTTCCAGCAGATATGAATTTGAAGGAAAGATCACAAGTTCTTTACACTTTTCTCCACACATTGTTAGTGACTATCTATCTCTCAAGCTACTGTATGATCCTCCCAATACTCCCTGGACGAATTCTCCCTTTCATTGTTCAGGAAATACACACATAAATATCACTCCACTCTCCCATTAAACCACTACTCGGTAGTTTTAAAACTACCGGTAACTTCCTAAAACCGCCCACTACTTGCAAATCAATATTTTAATTTAATACATAAACTGAATTAGACAGAAATAACTGCATTGTCTAACTGTCTAACAAGTCTGCCCAAAACTTCAGTGATTAGCCAACAGCTCAGCTCCGAAACTGTGGATATCACGTGCCCATGTGACATCCCAAGTTTTCCTCTTGTCTGATATCCAGCATTTTCCTCTTTTGCAGCTACCTTTGCACCTGCATCACAATCAACACAAACCAACCAAAAGTGTAATATTTTACTCTAAAATAAATCATAAAATCGGCTACATTTATCACACTTTTGGGTTCCCATCAACCGCTCACTAAAATATGGGCATGAGCATACTTCAATTTTAATCTGGGCACAAATGGGTATGCCCACTTAGACAATTAAGTTTTATGGGCATAATATGGTCACAAATGGACGCCCACATTTTCACCTCTCACTCTCATGTTCAATTTTTTTCCTGATAATTCAAGGTTGTTTCTTTCTCTATATTTACATTTCTATCAATAATCATTCATTAAGACATAGAGAGTGTGGGGGTAGAGAGAGAAACTAGAGAGAGATGGCTGCTACTTGTTCTTCTGGTTTGGTTTCAGAACCAAAGAAATAGTCACCAATGGTATGAGTAACCGTTATTTTTTAAGAATAAAAAATTGACATTTTTATTTTTATTTTTTTTGATATCATATTACTTTTTATACACGGTCAATTACGTATTTTCTAGTTATGAAAAAAAATAGATTTTCATTTAAAAACAATCGATTTAACGTAAAAATTAAGGAATTAAGAGAGTATTTTATTTCAATTAATATACGACAAAAGTGAAAATATGTTCTTATTTTGATATTATTAGTGGTTCTGCCAAAACTAGCACGTCATGTAAAGTTTTTGAGGTCTTTTTAGAAATTTAGTTGCATTGGATATGGTGACATAAGTTAAAATGTTACAAAAAATATTGACATTTTTCCAATTATTGTGGTTGTAATTATATATATATATATATATATGTGTGTGTGTGTGTGTGTGTGTGTGTGTGTGTGTGTGGTTAGTTGTGATTTTTGATAATTTTTTTGTAAAAGCAATTTTTTTTTTTGTAATTCTTGTGTTTATTTGATAAGTGTATGTTAATGAGTAAATGAGTATCCATACCCATTTAGTGCTCGCTCATATATACTCATATTATTATATGAGCACGTATTTGCTTACCTATTTAAACCTACTGCCCATTTAGGCCCATCTATACCCACTCATACCCATCCATTTACGACCTCTAATTTTCACCTTAACGATATGCTAATAGAAGAAAAAAAGGGGTGAGATCACCAACAATAAAAGAGCAAAAGACAATAACTATTCAAACATAGTCATATAATCATGGGGCTCACTTAGGTAAAAGACATTACAAACTAAAAAACACGAGATTTGTGAAGATAAATTGTGTCGATATATATTACAGGGATACTTAATACAGCACCTATAAAATACTTAATACAGCACTTTTTAAAAAAAGTAGACCAAATTGCCCTTAGCCATTTTATGAGTAAATGAAAAAAAAAAAAAAAGTAAATTTTTTTCTTTGTTTGGGACTGCCCAGAAACCAGTCCAAAAAACCAAAAAAAAAAATTTTCTTTGTTTGGGACTGCCCAGAAACCAATCCAAAAAACCAAAAATTTTTTTTTTTTTTGGGACTGCTCGGGAAACCAATCCAAAAACCAAAAAAATTTTTTTTGGGATCGCTTGGGACTGCCAAACCGGTCAAAAACCAAAAAAATTTTTTTTGGGACTGGAAAAAAAAGGGACGCTGGGGAAAAACCCAAAAAAATTTTTTTTTTGGGGCTTGAAAAAAATTTTTTTTTGGGGCTTCCAAAAACCAAAAAATTTTTTTTTTTTTTGGAACTGCTCGGGGACTGCCCAGAAACCAGTCCAAAAAACCAAAAAAAAAATTTTTTTTTTTGGGACTGCTCGAAAACCAGTCCAAAAGTGCAAAAAAAAAAAAAAATTTGGATTGCTCCGAAACCACTCCTAATGCCCAGAATTTTTATTTTTTTTTGGTTTGGACTGCTGCCAAACCAGTCCAAAAGTCCAAAAAAAAAATTTCTTTTTTTTGGACTGCTCCGAAACCAGTCCTGATGCCCAAAAAATTTTTTTAAAAAAACATTTTTTTGTTAAGGGCAATATAGTATTTTTACAACAAAAAGTGCTGTATTAAGTATTTTATAGGTGATGTATTAAGTATACCCCTATATATTAAATCTAGCTCTTTTACATGATAAAGCTGATTAATTGACGGAATTTTTTTACTTTTTTTTGGGGGCAAACAAAGGGATATTTTTATTTGTTTCCAAAGATAGATAAGTGGGGTGAGTCGTATACTTGTCTAAAAAGATAGATTAAGTTAAAGTATGTAAAAGTTGGTTCAAACGTACAACTTTGAAGAGTAACTCCTTGGGAATACATAATAGTTTTTAGATCCCTTCCCATGCCCCCCTTAGGAGGGGGAAAAAAAAAATTTCAAAAAAAAAAAAAAATACACAATAGTTTTTAAAATCAAGCCAAACCACCTTTAAAAGAAATGTATAACTATACATTTATATTAAGTTGGTTAGCTTTATCCAAAAAGGGGAAACTCTCTCCCAGAGAGCCCCTACACCCCAGCCCTATGAGAATGTGAAAAGAAAAATCACGGTGATTCAACGATGAAGTAGTTAGGAGGACCAAGACTGCGAGGAGGATGAAACTCCCAGGTTGTTAACTCGATCTCTTGTATCCAAATCTCTTAACTAAATTGAGCTAACTCTACCAACTCGATCCTTGGTTAGCTCAGTCTACCAACATGGAATCCGTTACATGCGATCCGTTTGTATAAAAATACTTGTAAAACGATTTTTCCTAACATAGTAAAACGAACTTTCCTAACTTTCAGGTCTTATATTTACCTTATTTATTAGAAACAAAATCAATGAATGATAGTTGATCTTATCTTGTTTGCTCGGATATGAATCACAAATTTAAGGGCTAACTAGAATTGTTTTGACTTCAACCGGTAGGGGCCGCGCGAACACAGGCCCCCACTATCACAAATTATGACGTAGGCTCGACCACTTGGGCCGACCTTAGGCGGGCACCCCTCCTAAGTGCAATGGAAGTCACCAGCCTAAGCCATGGGCCTTTCAGATCACCCATTGACCCCGTCCAGGTAAGTATGTTTTAGAGTGGCTCTACCTTCTTGTTAACTAGCCAATCGTTTATTCCCTTCCTCTTTTAACAAATCGATGCGGGAATCATCTACAATAGCTGAACCAATGAACACTAAGAAAGAAAAAAAGTCCAAGTCCTTGAACATCTGCAATTTCCTACAATTTTTTTTAACTTTTTTCTACTTAATTATACCTGCAGCTTGTCTAAGTGCTCATCAACCTAAATTCTAACAGCCCCCTTTTGGGAATTTAGATGACTCAGCTAGCCTAATTGCAAACAATTATGCTGTTATCCCAAAGAAAATATCAGCTCAATTCAGAGAGATGAAAAGAATGCAAGTGACATTGAAATGTTACAGCCCAATGGCGAAGAATTTGGTGGTATGGATGGAGGCATGCTAAATACGGACCAGATCACTAGTCAAGAGAAACCGTATTGAAAAAATATATTTTTTCGTTCAGAATTAAGGCTGGTCAGCGGGAATCAAACTGGGGGAGAAAACAGGAAATTGCAGAAGAAGAGTAGGGCAGTTGGAAAATCGAAAGAAAGGAGAGTGCGAAGAAGAAAAGTGAGATTATAAAGACGGGAGAATAAAAGAAGATTGCTAAGAAAACAAACGAAAGTAAGACACATCTGAAACGTGTGTGGATATAATGAAGCTGGAGATACAGCAACGAGTGCTGATACTGGAAAAGATGTTAAGAGCAGAAATGAAGATGTCGATTCATGTGATGAAGAACTGAAGAAGTGAAGTCTAGAGCCAAGGCGGTCATGAATGACCGAAGAAATGTGTGGGATTTTTGAGAATGGATTGGAATCCGTGCTAAGGAAGTAATCAAGGAGTTGGTGGATAGAGACAAAGACGGAGACGGAAAGAGTGCCAAAAGCCGACCACAAAACAATGGAAGTGTTGGTCTTTCTTTCTAGTCAGATGAATATAGGATTGGGACTGTAAAGACAATTGTTGCTTGGAGTTTGATAAAGGGATTTCATCTATAAGGTGTTGAGTATTCAAGAAATAGAATAGGGAGCTGGTGTTTCCAGTTTACGCCTAATAGAGGGCTTATCAAGTTGTCGCAGAAGTTTGATAAGCTTGCAGACAGTGCAGTTATATTGTCCTGCTTACTAAACCTCTTGAAGCACTAAAAAGACCAAACCAAACAGGGCTTTAACATATTCTTATTTTGCGTTGTTGCTATGTGGATATCTATGAGAAACGGGATCGAAGTTATGGGAAGAAGAAAAAGTATAGAGTAATTGAAGTTAATCCCAAGTAACAACATATTTGTTATTCATTGTAGACTCGCATATTGGGTAGTACAAAGGGGTAGACGCCACTCAATGGTGCAGAAAACTTGAGCTAGTGTGGGGGGCTTGCGCCAGGCCCTCATTTCCACAAATTACAAATGCTTTTCCCGTCAAAGAAATATGACTCAAAAGAGCAAACAGGGAACTCGACTGGATTGCTCAGAGCCAGGGATCACAAAAATGATACAAACAACAGAAATACTTTGACTAGAATTGATAGAGGTCGCGTGAACGCAGGTCCCGTTACCACAAACTCTGACATAGGCTCAACGACTTGGGCTGAACTTAGGCAGGCATCCCTCCTAAGTGCAATGGAGGTTGCCAAGACGCCAACATAGGACATGGGCCTACTTGATTACTAGCCAATCGTTTAGTCCTTTCCTTTTTACCGATCAATGTGCAAATCAATTTTTCCCAAAACTTGATATTACAGATGTTCGCTTACCCTACAATCTTTTTCTGGAAGCAGGAAAAACTTTTAACCAATTTCAAAAAGTGGGAGCTTAAAGCAACATTGGCTGCTCGAAATGTCAGAGCCCAATGGTGAAGAATTTGGTAGGATGGATGGAGGCCATGTTAAATATGGGCCAGAAGAAGGCAAGCAGAATTAAATCGGGGGAGAAAATAGGAAATTGCAGGCAGAGGATTTGAAGATCTATATATGGTTTGGGGTTATAAGAACATCAATGGGATTTCATGGTAGAGAGTAGATAAACTTATGCATTTCTTGTCCTTAATCAGCTGTAATTCCCACCAATTCTTTAGTCTTTGCTATTTATTAATACCAGCCTTGTCCAATAGCTTCATAAGCTTTTCTTTCTCAAGATTGATCTTCATTTCATTTCATCTCCTTCAACAACCCCTCTTTGCAATCTCTTCCGAAAATTCTCAATGTAACTATTAAATCGTAAATATATAAGTATAACCAACTAATAAGAAGTAGTCCCAACAAGAACAACCCATCGTTCCGTGAACATCGAGAGCAGGAACTCCTCGAGGATACGAGTGGTTCTTCAAATCAAGCAAACCTCCTTGAAGAGAAATGTATAACACCTATGAATGATTGTTGAAAATATATGTGGAACAAATGACGCTCAGAGTTGAGGATTACAAAACTGAGTTAAGCCTTAGTTATTTTTCAACTAGAATGAGTAGGGGCCGCGCGAACGCAGGCCCCTGCTACCACAAATTATGACGCAGGCTCGACCACTTGGGCCGACCTTAGGCGGGCACCCCTCCTAAGTGCAATGGAGGTCACCAACCTAGGCCATGGACCTTCTTGATCATCCATTGACCCTGTCCAGGTAAGTAAGTTGGCTCGTTGCCCAGCCTTTGAGTTAACTAGCCAATCGTTTATTCCCTTCCTCTTTAAAGAATCAATGTGGGAATACTCTTTGCTCGAGACTCAATATATACTATACGTACTTGCCTGCCACAATCACGTTTAGGAGGTAGGAAAAATTGTTAACCAATTTCAAAAGGTGGGAGTTTAAAGCAACACATGCTGGTTGAAGAGTGTCTTATGCAAAGAATCATATATCCATGTCTCTAATCATCATCGCTTTTGCTGTTACAAGTTCATAATGTACAGTTTCAAGTACACTTTTTAGATTTTTCTCTTCCAAAAAAACCCAAGATATATAGTCTATAATTATGCCTAATTGAGGGCTTATCAAGTTGTCGCAAAAGCTCAATAAGCTTGCATACAATGCAGCTATATTTTCCCAGACTCTTGAGCACTAGAAAACTAAGCTTTGAGCAAGCCTATACGAAGCATGGCTTTAATGGGATCGAGGTTGGAAGAAGAAAGAGTATAGAAGACTTAGCAACGACAAATTTGTAATGCATAGCGTAGACTTGCTGTACAATAAACTAAAAGTACATAAACATTACAGAAAACTTGAGCAACCCTAAGTGGCAAACGAGTCTGCAGTTCATATTCAGATTATACATCAATTCAATGTGGATAAAAGTCGTTTTACAAATCAAGCTTAACCTCATTTATATATTCACCACAACAACTTTGCAATTATCATTTATTAAACACAATATCACAGTACAAACAAACACATTAACCAGTAAAGGCTTAGAACCATGCATCAAAACCAATACAAGCTACAGAAAGGTTTCAACTTGAAAAGGTAAGGGCCGCGCGAACGCAGGCCCCCACTACCACAAATTATGACGTAGGCTCGACCACTTGGGCCGACCTTAGGCAGGCACCCCTCCTAAGTGCAATGGAAGTCACAAACCTAGGCCATGAGCCTTTTTGATCACTCATTGACCCCGTCCAGGTAAGTATGTTGTCTGGCTGCTCAACCTTCTGGTTAACTAGCCTACTGTTTATTCAATTTCTCTTCGAACATCAATGTGGGAATCAACTCTCTCCTCAAGACCCAACATTATAGTCTACAGATGTTCGCCTAACCTACAATCCTTTTCTCGAGACAGGAAAAGTTATTAACTCGGTAAAAGCTTGGAGTTTAAAGCAATGCAGGCTGGTAGAAGGCAGTGGCTAATTGAAATAATCCCATATCCAAGCCACCAAGTGTTGGATTATTTTGAAGATCCGACTTGCTAGCTGAACTATAGAACACTGAAAATAAAAAAAAATAAAAACTGAAATCCAAGTCCTTAATCAGCTGAAATTTCCCGCCTTGTCAAGCGCTCATCAACCTAAATTCTAACAGCCCCTCTTTGGAAATTTAGATGATTCAGATAGCCCAATTGCAAAGATTTATGCTGCTATCCCAAAGAATTTTAGCTCAACTCGGAGAGGTGTAAAGGAAGCAAGTGACATTGAAATGTCAGAGAGCCCAATGGATGGAGGCATGTTAAATAAGGACCAGATTTAGGAATATCTTTAGAATCACTAGTAAAGAGCATCGTGATTTTTATTTTTTTTAATCTTTTGACCAAGGTTAAGGCAAGCGGATCCAACTGGGAGCGAAAACAGGAAATTACAGAAGAAGAGTAGGACTGTCCTTAATCAGCTGCAGTTAGATCGTATAACCAATTAATAACAAGTAGTCCCAACAAGAACCACCCCTCGATCAGTGGCAAGCACAACTCCACACATTTATATTTCTTTGAGTAATTCCAGAATAGGTGATGCAAATCAAAGAACTGGGGCAGTTGTTTCGGCATAATGAAGCTTGCACTGTCTTTTCCCACTTAGGCGCAGAATGCGCCATTGGTAATGATTCGACTACAGTCCCACAAATTCACAAGCTGGTGCCAAGTACGTAATCGTTGTTCTTCATTCGTTTCCAGTAAACCGACTTCGTTAGGATTGAGGAATTGTTTTGTTCTTCATTCGTTTCCAGTAAAACCGACTTTGTTAGGATTGAGGAATTCTTCCTGAATCCCGTCTAGAGTCTCTTTGAGAGTCTGACCTAAACTCTTCTGACATATTAAGATTATACATAGAGAGGAGGATGAATTATCAATATTATCGTGCAGAGATATATCAATTCATGCCTCTACAAACAATGAAGGTTTACCTACTATATTTAGAAAACTTTACCTCCAAAATATATATTTAAATGAAAATTTGAACTAAAAATTGTAGGGCCTTACCCTGGTTAGAGGGAGCCCTTCCAGAAATTCTCGATGGCCTCAGGTTGAACCAAAGGCCAAAGAGGGGGTTTGGAAATAGTTTTCAACCAGCAATTGACGCGCCTCGGTTATTACCTCACTAGCTGCGTCATTGCCCCAAGCGCAAAGATAATCTTCATTGTCGATCAACATCTCCTTTAATATCTGACATCTGTTTATTTTGTGCTTATTGTTCAATGTGGGATTTGTGAAATCTTATTTCCACCTAAATTGACTTCTTCCTATGAACCAATACAGTACTTATTTAACCTTTATTTCCTTGTGAAAGAACTCTACATCTAATTGTATGCATTAACAAACGTCAGTTCTATAATCTCTTCACTTTCAAATACAGTTTTCAGTTTTATATCTTCAAAAAATACCCATGATAAATAGCTTTCCTTTGCCTGCAAGACTGCCAAGAACCAAAGTATTAGAGACTGTGTTAAAAGGTTAATAGAAGGAAAACTACTAATCCCTGCCCAGGTAGTCTTTTTCCCAATCGGAGCTAATCAGCTATTTCCCGCTTCATGGGGCTTAGTCCCTTCCAATTCCAATATACAATATCTTATTAGAGTCTATTCTTGTCCTTCCTTGGAAGCTATATTCTTCTATTCATCTCACTTTCTTTTCTTATTGGTTTATTCATCTCACTTTCTTTTATTGGGGTTTAGTATCTTTATCACTTGTGATAAATGGTGTTAATTACTCATAGTCTCATAGAAACAAATCCACAGTTGCATTTATGATGCTCAAATTGTTTATGAGGGATAATAGTTACTTTTTTTTGAAACAGATTATCGATCTTATGTTCACAAAAATTCTTTTTACACAAAGCCTAATGAATTCGGCGTATAAACTTTGCAACATCAAAACCTAATCAATACAAGGTCCTACTCCTAGATAATGGCTATCTCACGACATTTAACACAGAAAATGCCAAATAAATATTTTTCATGTATATCTATTCCTAACATCTTTTATATACCCAAACAAATTTCATCAATGATTTTTATTGTATAGCTAAAAGATTATCTAATCCCTTTTTATTTAAGAGGATCAAATTCTTAGCCTTTGTATCTTAACTAAAGATGATCATATTATCATTAATTTTCCTTCAAAATATAACAAAATGGTCACGCTCACTATATAATAGAAAGAAGTTTAGACATATCTGCATAATTTTATATCAAATCATCAAACACAAAATCCTCCATATTCTAAATTGATTTTCAATGGCAATGTTTCTTCAACCTACATTGATTAATGTTGTTGTTATTGTTATGTTGATCATGATAACTAGCATTATGGCAACCGTGGTAGCACAACCTACGACAAGTAGTGGTTCCATGAATTCTAGGGCTTTTCGTGTGGCTAGTAAAGATTTTATAGGTTGTCCTTGCCCACAGATTCATTTTTGTTGCTATCCTAAGTAGTTGTGATTTTGGTTATGAGAAAATCGAGTTGTACTACCATTACATTTGTATCGTACAACTAAATAAAAACTTCCATCTTCATTCTAATGTTATAAGTATTTAAGTCAAAATGAAAGTTGCGACATTTTCATCTTTTTGTGTGTGCAATGATTAAGTTTTATTTGGATTCAACATATTGGTTCGATCAACCTTTGGCAGGTGCCTCTCCTTAGGTCCAATGGAGGTCGCCAACCTAGGCCATGAGCCTTGTAGATCACCCATTGACACTGTCCAGGTAAGTATGCTTTCCAGTAGCCCAACCTTTAACCATCAATGGTTAAAACTGAAGACTCGATATACATTACAGATGCCTGCGTACGTTTCAAAAGCAACACATGCACTTGTGTTGATATTCTGAGTGTTGAAGACTCACCAATTAAGGGATTGGATTCTTTTGCATTCATATTCTACATCTCTGATAATACACTATGAAGTAGTTTTTATTAGAAATGATATCTATGGATGCTTGTTGAGCGTATATCTTAAGTGTTATTGACATTCCATTAATTTAGAATTATAGTTTGTTCAAACTTTAACTTTCGTTCTGGAAAAGCATGAGAATTAACGGATTGTTTCAAGATAACAAGATTCCAACCATTAACTCATTCCAATTTCCAAGCAACAAGCATCTTTTAAAAAAAATGAAGTCGCGAAGTTTGGGTGTAACTAGGCCCTTGTCGAGTTGAAGGATAAAATGGAAGTAGGCAAAGGATGATGGAAATGGAAAAGGCACTTCAAACCCCAATATAGATTATCAAAGAGGCAGGAAATCAGTGTGAAATTACGTAAATAATTAGAAAATAGAAATCCATGAGTATGAAATGTAGAATGCAACTTGGACTGCACAGAAGATTTTAGCTGTTGTGATACAAATTCGTTTATAGTTTGTTCTGATGTCTCAAATGTTGGATTTATTTCGTAATGTGACCCATATGAACTAATGGTAAATAAGTTTTAATAATAAAGTGTCCCACTTTGATGTTAAATGAGAATAAGATTATGTTATAGATTTGGAGTTTTAAAGTGGTCCTCCATCTTCCTGCGTCTTCAATAGTTGTGCATAGTATATACATAATAATAAACACATGTATATATATATTCCCTTTGAAGAGTCAATGATGTTTATCAACTCATCATTACATTAAGGCGGTGGAACCGGCTTGGACCAAGGAAGGTTTGTTTGGTTTTCTTCTTTGTGAAGAAACAACGTACAACTCTAATCTCTATATAAAGCATCCAAACCAATTGAAAGACACTAAGTGAGATACAAGGTTCTACTAAAAAGAAAAGTGAAGGTAATTAAAGGGAAACTAAAGGGAATCCCTTCTCAGTTCTCACAATCTAAGAGGAATTAAAGAAAATGCAAGGTCGAAAATTCTACTTTTCGTAACAGTTGTGAATCTATTAAATCGTGAGAATTATGTGTTCCAATATTTTTTTGAATATATTAAAGTATCATGAGTTTCTTGATAATGATTGATGTTTGTAATTTATGCATGTATAAAAGTATAACATCAAAGATTTTGATATACATATAGGAAATCAAAGAATTTGGAAATGTCTCAGGGACTAAAAAGGTAAATTGACTAATAATGCTCGAAGCCAAGGATCACCCGAATCATACATACAACAAGAACACTTCAACTAGAATGGGTAGGGGCCGTGCGAACGCCGGCCCTGCTACCATGAATTGTGACGAAACATATATACAAAAAATACACTTCAACTAGAATGTGTAGGGGTTGTGCTAACGCAGGGCCCTGCTACCACAAATTATGACGTACGCTCGACAACTTGGCCGACCTTAGGCGGGCGCCCCTCCTACTTGTAATGGAGGTCGCCAACATAGGCCATGGGCCTTCTTGATAACCCATTGACCCTGTCCAGGTAAGTATGTTGCCCAGAGGCCCGACCATCAAGTTAACTAGGCAATCGTTTATTCCCTTCCTTTTTAATGATCAATGTGGGAATCAACCTTGCTGAAGACTCGATATTATAGGTACTCGCATAGCATACAATCTTTTTTGTGGAGGCAGCAAAAGCTATTAATTAACCAATTTCAAAAGATGGGAGCTTAAAGCAACATTGGGTACTACGAGTGGAGGCCACAATTATTTTTAATCTTTCCAGCCTTGTCCAATTGCTCATGAACCTATATTCTTATAGCCCCTCTTTGGTAGTTGGCAAGAAGCAATAGTTTCAAAAGCTCTTTTTTTTTTTTTTTTTGGCTCCAGGTGGATCTCCTTTTCATTTTATATGATGTTAACTATTAGAGCATAACTATACAATATAACTAATTAATAAGAACCACCCCTCATTCACAGGCAAATACAACTCTACTCGTTTATATTCTGATTAAACATCGAGAGGAGCCAATTAGCCAAGACTTTCACTTTTATCTTTAAAAGTTCTTGGGCAGAAATTTCCAAGTATATTGAATTCTTCCTTTGAACCAATACAATACTTTTTTAACCTTTCTTTCCTTGAGAGAGATGTAAAAACAAACATCATTTATAAAATCTTTTTCCCTTTCAAGTATAGGTTGCCAGTTTTTTATCATCCAAGATTACCCAAGATGAATGAGCTGTAATTATGCTTCATTGAGGCCCAAATCCTCATTGATTTGATGCGACAAGACATGTAGTGTTAAAACTCGTATCTGGATGAAAGTTGAAGGGTGGTGGACCACCACCATTGACGGTGGTGGCCGGAGGTGAGAGGGAGAGGAAGTACTCTAAACAGAATACGACCAAGGAGATTGAGAGAAAATAGAATGTTTATTATGAATTAAGTTCCATAATTGAATTTTCTAAAACTATTACATGAGATATTTATATCAAATAAACCCTATTGGGCTACAAAACTAAAATCTAATGAATTAGGCCTCTTGGGCTGATATACTATCTTTAACACTCTCGTTCAACTCGAATGCGCAACTATTGTAAGATGTTCGAATTGGAGAGCTAAAAAACAAATGAGCCTCAATGGGCCGGGCCACTTGCGCGAATACAAATAAAATGACCCCCAATGGGTTGGGCTTCTAGGACCAAATAGAAACAATTATTAACAAGAAGTCAAGCAAGATGACCGGAGCTCAAAAACGGATCACCACGAACACTTATAGTAGATGCTGAGAAGCCCCTATCCCCGAAAAGCTTACTCGATAAAAGACTAGTAGAAGACGAAGGAGTATCCCAAATCGAACTTTCCTATCTGTAAGAGTACATCCTTAATCCAATAATATTTTGATACCAAATTGTAAAGTTTTGTGCATTTTGTCTACCATAACAATTGATTCTAAATATTAATCGATAATCAATTCAATACCTAGCATATTATTATTATTAAATTTATATAAATGAAAAATAATGTTTAAATCAAATTAATCTTTTATTATCGTATTGAAGTATCACATGTTATCTTAGATTTTGGTAGATATATAAATACTTTAATAAATTATTTATTTTCTAATGAAACATGAAACGAGGCATCAACATGATTGAAATAATATATAAATTTAATAAAAAAGAAAAAAAATCAAGTTTGTTCATTTATTGAAAATTAAAATATAAAAAAAATAAGAAATATATTTCTCATCTTCAAATGACAAGTAATCAATTAATGGGTAGTTTTTTTCCAAACATACATAAGTTAAAAGCAATAATTAATAATGTAGTGGATAAGTAAAAAATTTTTGTAGATATAACATATTCCTAAACAATCATTAACAACAAGTGCAACGCATATGCCTTGGACTAGTACCTAATAAGTGTTCTTCATCTATATATATTCCTTACATCTTTTATACACCAAAACAAATTTCATTAATAATTTTATTGTTGTACAAATAATTGATTATCTAAAACAATTTTAAAATTTGGTGCCCATTATTGGTATTTTTTTAATTAAAAGGGATTTAAAGAATATTTTAAAAGATTATCTAAATCCCTTAGTATCTTATCACTTGTGATAAATAGTGTTAATTACTCATAGTCTCATAGAAACAAATCCACAATTGTTTTTATGATGCTCAAATTGTTTATGTGGGATAATAGTTACTTTTTTTTTTTTTTGAAACAGTTTATCGATCTTATGTTCACAAAAATTCTTTTTACACAAAGCCTAATGAATTCGGCGTATAAACTTTGCAACATCAAAACCTAATCAATACAAGGTCCTACTCCTAGATAATGGCTATCTCACGACATTTAACACAGAAAATGCCAAATAAATGTTTTTCATGTATATCTATTCCTAACATCTTTTATATACCCAAACCAATTTCATTAATGATTTTTGTTGTATAGCTAAAAGATTATCTAATCCCTTTTTATTTAAGAGGATCAAATTCTTAGCCTTTGTATCTTAACTAAAGATGATCATATTATCATTAATTTTCCTTCAAAATATAAAAAAATGGGCGCGCTCACTATATAATAGAAAGATGTTTAGACATATCTACATAATTTTATGTCAAATCATCAAACACAAAGTCCTCCCTATTCTAAATTGATTTTCAATGGCAAAGTTTCTTCAACCTACATTGATTAATGTTGTTGTTATTGTTGTTGTTATGTTGATCATGATGACTAGCATTACGGCAACCGTGGTAGCACAACCTACGACAAGTAGTGGTTCCATGAATTCTAGGGCTTTTCGTGTGGCTAGTAAAGATTTTATAGGTTGTCCTTGCCCACAGATTCATTTTTGTTGCTATCCTAAGTAGTTGTGATTTTGGTTATAAGAAAATCGAGTTGTACTACCATTACATTTGTATCGTACAACTAAATAAAAACTTTTATCTTCACTCTAATGTTATAAGTATTTAAGTCAAAATGAAAGTTGCTACATTTTCATCTTTTTGTGTGTGCAATGATTAAGTTTTATTTGGATTCAACATATTGGGTCGATCAACCTTTGGCAGGCGCCTCTCCTTAGGTGCAATGAAGGTCGCCAACCTAGGCCATGAGCCTTGTAGATCACCCATTGACACTGTCCAGGTAAGTATGCTTTCCAGTAGCCCAACCTTTAACCATCAATGGTTAAAACTGAAGACTCGATTTACATTACAGATGCTCGCGTACTGATGGTAGGAAAAGTTGGTAATCCATTTCAAAAGCAACACATGCACTTGTGTTGATATTCTGAGTGTTGAAGACTCACCAATTAAGGGATTGGATTATTTTGCATTCATTTTCTACATCTCTGATAATACACTGGGAAGCAGTTTTTATTAGAAACGATATCTATGGATGCTTGTTGAGCGTATATCTTTAGTGTTATTGACATTCCATTAATTTAGAATTATATCTAGTTTGTTCAAACTTTAACTTTCGTTCTGGAAAAACATGAGAATTAACGGATTGTTTCAAGATAACAAAATTCCAACCATTAACTCATTACAATTTCCCAGCAACAAGCATCTGTTTAAAAAAATGAAGTCGCAAAGTTTGGGTGTAACTAGGCCCTTGTCGAGTTGAAGGATAAAATGGAAGTAGGCAAAGGATGATGGAAATGGAAACGGCACTTCAAACCCCAATATAGATTATCAAAGAGGCAGGAAATCAGTGTGAAATTACGTAAGTAATTAGAAAATAGAAATCCATGAGTATGAAATGTAGAATGCAACCTGGAGTGCACAGAAGATTTTAGCTGTTGTGATACAAATTCGTTTATAGTTTGTTCTGATGTCTCAAATGCTGGATTTATTCTGTAATGTGACCCATATGAACTAGTGGTAAATAAGTTTTAATAATAAAGTGTCCCACTTTGATGTTAAATGAGAATAAGATTATGTTATAGATTGGGAGTTTTAAAGTGGTCCTCCATCTTCCTGCGTCTTAAATAGTTGTGCATAGTATATACACAATAATAAACACATGTATATATATTCCCTTTGAAGAGTCAATGATGTTTATCAACTCATCATTACATTAAGGCGGTGGAACCGGCTTGGACCAAGGAAGGTTTGTTTGGTTTTCTTCTTTGTGAAGAAACAGCGTACAACTCTAATCTCTATATAAAGCATCCAGACCAAATGAAAGACACTAAGTGAGATACAAGGTTCTACTAAAAAGAAAAGTGAAGGTAATTAAAGGGAAACTAAAGGGAAGCCCTTCTCAGTTCTCACAATCTAAGAGGAATTAAAGAAAATGCAAGGTCGAAAATTCTATTTTTCGTAACAGTTGCGAATCTATTAAATCGTGAGAATTATGTGTTCCAATATTTTTTTGAGTATATAAAAGTATCATGAGTTTCTTGAAAATGATTCATGTTTGAAACTTATGCATGCATAAAAGTATAACATCAAAGATTTTGATACATAGACAGGAAATCAAAGAATTTGGAAATGTCTCAGGGACTAAAAAGGTAAATTGACTCATAATGCTCGGAGCCAAGGATCACCCGAATCATACATACAACAAGAACACTTCAACTAGAATGGGTAGGGGCCACGCGAACGCCGGCCCTGCTACCATAAATTGTGACGAAACATACATACAAAAAAACACTTCAACTAGAATGTGTAGGGGTTGTGCTAACGCAGGGCCCTGCTACCACAAATTATGACGTAGGCTCGACAACTTGGGCCGACCTTAGGCGGGCGCCCCTCCTACGTGTAATGGAGGTCGCCAACATAGGCCATGGGCCTTCTTGATCACCCATTGACCCTGTCCAGGTAAGTATGTTGCCTAGAGGCCCGACCATCAGGTTAACTACGCAATCGCTTATTCCCTTCCTTTTTAATGATCAATGTGAGAATCAACCTTGCTGAAGACTCGATATTATAGGTACTCGCATAGCATGCAATCTTTTTTCTGGAGGCAATAAAAGCTACTAATTAACCAATTTCAAAAGATGGGAGCTTAAAGCAACATTGGCTTGTCTAATGTTAGAGCCCAATGGTAAAGAATTTGGTACTACGAGTGGAGGCCACCAATTTTTTAATCTTTCCAGACTTGTCCAATTTCTCTTGAGCCTAAATTCTTAAAGCCCCTCTTTGGCAGTTGGCAAGAAGCAATAGCTTCAAAAGCCTTTTTTTTTTTTTTGGCTCAAGGTGGATCTTCTTTTCATTTTATATTATGTTAACTATTAGAACATAACTATACAATATAACCAATTAATAAGAACCACTCCTCATTCACAGGCAAATACAACTCTACGCGTTTATATTCTGATTAAACATCGAGAGGAGCCAATTAGCCGAGACTTTCACTTTTATCTTTAAAAGTTCTTGGGCAGAAATTTCCAAGTATATTGAATTCTTCCTTTGAACCAACACAATAATTATTTAACATTTCTTTCCTTGAGAGAGATGTATTAACAAACATCATTTATAAAATCTTTTTCCCTTTCAAGTATAGTTTTCTAGTTTTTTATCATCCAAGATTACCCTAGATGAATGAGCTGTAATTATGCTTCATTGAGGCCCAAAACCTCATAGATTTGATGCGACAAGACGGGTAGTGTTAAAATTCGTATCTGGATGAAAGTTGAAGGGTGGTGGACCACCACCATTGACGGTGGTGGCCGGAGGTGAGAGAGAGAGAGGAAGTACTCTAAACAGAATACGACCAAGGAGATAGAGAGAAAATAGAATGTTTATTATGAATTAAGTTCCATAATTGAATTTTCTAAAACTATTACATGAGATATTTATATCAAATAAACCCTATTGGGCTACAAAACTAAAATCTAATGAATTAGGCCTCTTGGGCTGATATACTATCTTTAACACTCTCGTACAACTCGAACGTGCAATTATTGTAAGTTGTTCAAATTGGAGAGATAAAAAACAAATGAGCCTCAATGGGCCGGGCCACTTGCGCCAATACAAATAAAATGACCCTCAATGGGCTGGGCCTCTAGGGCCAAATAGAAACAATTATTAACAAGATGTCAAGTAAGATGATCAGAGCCCAAAAACGGATCACCTCGAACACTTAAAGTAGATGCTGAGAAGCCCTATCCTTGAAAAGCTTACTCAATAAAAGACTAGTAGAAGACGAAGAAGTATCCCAAATCGAACTTTCCTATCTGTAAGAGTACATCCTTAATCCAATAATATTTTGATACCAAATCGTAAAATTTTGTGCATTTTGCCTACCATAACAATTGATTCTAAATATTAATTATGAATAGATTAACCGATAATCAATTCAATACCTACCATATTATTATTATTAAATTTATATTAATGAAAAATAATGTTTAAATCAAATTAATCTCTTATTATCGTATTGAAGTATCGCATCTTATCTTAGATTTTGGTAGATATATAAATACTTTAATAAATTAATTATTTTCTAATGAAACATGAAATGAGGCATAAACATAATTGAAATAATATATCAATTTAAAAAAACCATGTTTGTTGATTTGCTAAAAATTAAAAAATTAAAAAATAATAAGAAATATATTTCTCATCTTCAAATGGCAAGTAATTAATTAATGGGTAGTTTTTCCCAAGCATACATAAGCTAAATGTAATAATTAATAATGTAGTGGATAAGTAAAAAAATGTTGTAGAAATAACATATCCCTAAAAAAATCATTAACAACTCGTGCAACACACATGCATTTGAGTAGTACCTAATAAGTGTTCTTCATCTATATCTATTCCTAACATCTTTTATACACCAAAACAAATTTCATTAATAATTTTTTTGTTGTACAACTAATTGATTATCTAAATCCGTTTTAAAATTTGGTGCCCATTATTTGTTTTTTTAATTAAAAGGGATTTAAAGAATATTTTAAAAGATTATCTAAATCCCTTAGTATCTTATCACTTGTGATAAATAGTGTTAATTACTCATTGTCTCATAGAAACAAATCCACAGTTGCATTTATGATGCTCAAATTGTTTGTGAGGGATAATAGTTACTTTTTTTTTTTGAAACAGTTTATTGATCTTATGTTCACAAAAATTCATTTTACACAAAGCCTAATGAATTCGGCGTATAAACATTGCAACATCAAAACCTAATCAATACAAGGTCCTACTCCTAGATAATGGCTATCTCACAACATTTAACACATAAATGTCCAATAAATGTTCTTCGTGTATATCTATTCCTGACATCTTTTATATACCCAAACAAATTTCATTAATGATTTTTGTTGTATAGTTAAAATATTATCTAATCCATTTTTATTTAAGAGGATCAAATTCTTAGCCTTTGTATCTTAACTAAAGATGATCATATTATCATTAATTTTCCTTCAAAATATAACAAAATGGTCACGCTCACTATATAATAGAAAGAAGTTTAGACATATCAGCATAATTTTATATCAAATCATCAAACACAAAGTCATCCATATTCTAAATTGATTTTCAATGGCAAAGTTTCTTCAACCTACATTGATTAATGTTGTTGTTGTTGTTGTTATGTTGATCATGATGACTAGCATTACGGCAACCGTGGTAGCACAACCTACGACAAGTAGTGGTTCCATGAATTCTAGGGCTTTTCGTGTGGCTAGTAAAGATTTTATAGGTTGTCCTTGCCCACAGATTCATTTTTGTTGCTATCCTAAGTAGTTGTGATTTTGGTTATGAGAAAATCGAGTTGTACTACCATTACATTTGTATCGTACAACTAAATAAAAACTTTCATCTTCATTCTAATGTTATAAGTATTTAAGTCAAAATGAAAGTTGCTACATTTTCATCTTTTTGTGTGTGCAATGATTATATTTTATTTGGATTCAACATATTGGGTCGATCAACCTTTGGCAGGCGCCTCTCCTTAGGTGCAATGGAGGTTGCCAACCTAGGCCATCAGCCTTGTAGATCACCCATTGACACTGTCCATGTAAGTATTCTTTCCAGTAGCCCAACCTTTAACCATCAATGGTTAAAACTGAAGACTCGATATACATTACAGATGCCCGCGTACGTTTCAAAAGCAACACATGCACTTGTGTTGATATTCTGAGTGTTGAAGACTCACCAATTAAGGGATTGGATTCTTTTGCATTCATATTCTACATCTATGATAATACACTGGGAAGTAGTTTTTATTAGAAATGATATCTATGGATGCTTGTTGAGCGTATATCTTTAGTGTTATTGACATTCCATTAATTTAGAATTATAGTGTGTTCAAACTTTAACTTTCGTTCTGGAAAAGCACGAGAATTAACGGATTGTTTCAAGATAACAAGATTCCAACCATTAACTCATTCCAATTTCCAAGCAACAAGCATCTTTTAAAAAAATGAAGTCGCAAAGTTTGGGTGTAACTAGGCCCTTGTCGAGTTGAAGGATAAAATGGAAGTAGGCAAAGGATGATGGAAATGGAAAAGGCACTTTAAACCCCAATATAGATTATCAAAGAGGCAGGAAATCAGTGTGAAATTACGTAAGTAATTAGAAAATAGAAATCCATGAGTATGAAATGTAGAATGCAACCTGGACTGCACAGAAGATTTTATCTGTTGTGATACAAATTCGTTTATAGTTTGTTCTGATGTCTCAAATGTTGGATTTATTCTGTAATGTGACCCACATGAACTAATGGTATATAAGTTTTAATAATAAAGTGTCCCACTTTGGTGTTAAATGAGAATAAGATTATGTTATAGATTGGGAGTTTTAAAGTGGTCCTCCATCTTCCTGCGTCTTAAATAGTTGTGCATAGTATACACATAATAATAAACACATGTATATATATTCCTTCTTGAAGAGTCAATGATGTTTATCAACTCATCATTACATTAAGGCGGTGGAACCGGATTGGACCAAGGAAGGTTTGTTTGGTTTTCTTCTTTGTGAAGAAACAAAGTACAAGTCTAATCTCTATATAAAGCATCCAGACCAAATGAAAGACACTAAGTGAGATACAAGGTTCTACTAAAAAGAAAAGTGAAGGTAATTAAAGGGAAACTAAAGGGAAGCCCTTCTCAGTTCTCACAATCTAAGAGGAATTAAAGAAAATGCAAGGTCGAAAACTCTACTTTTTGTAACAGTTGCGAATCTACTAAATCGTGAGAATTATATGTTCCAATATTTTTTTGAGTATATTAAAGTATCATGAGTTTCTTGAAAATGATTCATGTTTGAAACTTATGCATGCATAAAAGTATAACATCAAAGATTTTGATACATAGACAGGAAATCAAAGAATTTGGAAATGTCTCAGGGACTAGAAAGGTAAATTGACTCATAATGCTCGGAGCCAAGGATCACCCGAATCATACATACTACAAGAACACTTCAACTAGAATGGTTAGGGGCCGTGCGAACGCCGGCCCTGCTACCATAAATTGTGACGAAACATACATAAAAAAAAAAACACTTCAACTAGAATGTGTAGGGGCTGTGCTAACGCAGGGCCCTGCTACCACAAATTATGACGTAGGCTTGGGCCGACCTTAGGCGGGCGCCCTCCTACGTGTAATGGAGGTCGCCAACATAGGCCATGGGCCTTCTTGATCACCCATTGACCTGTCCAGGTAAGTATGTTGCCTAGAGGCCCGACCATCAGGTTAACTACGCAATCGCTTATTCCCTTCCTTTTTAATGATCAATGTGAGAATCAACCTTGCTGAAGACTCGATATTATAGGTACTCGCATAGCATGCAATCTTTTTTCTGGAGGCAATAAAAGCTACTAATTAACCAATTTCAAAAGATGGGAGCTTAAAGCAACATTGGCTTGTCTAATGTTAGAGCCCAATGGTAAAGAATTTGGTACTACGAGTGGAGGCCACCAATTTTTTAATCTTTCCAGACTTGTCCAATTTCTCTTGAGCCTAAATTCTTAAAGCCCCTCTTTGGCAGTTGGCAAGAAGCAATAGCTTCAAAAGCCTTTTTTTTTTTTTGGCTCAAGGTGGATCTTCTTTTCATTTTATATTATGTTAACTATTAGAACATAACTATACAATATAACCAATTAATAAGAACCACTCCTCATTCACAGGCAAATACAACTCTACGCGTTTATATTCTGATTAAACATCGAGAGGAGCCAATTAGCCGAGACTTTCACTTTTATCTATAAAAGTTCTTGGGCAGAAATTTCCAAGTTTCCAAGTATATTGAATTCTTCCTTTGAACCAACACAATAATTATTTAACATTTCTTTCCTTGAGAGAGATGTATTAACAAACATCATTTATAAAATCTTTTTCCCTTTCAAGTATAGTTTTCTAGTTTTTTATCATCAAAGATTACCCGAGATGAATGAGCTGTAATTATGCTTCATTGAGGCCCAAAACCTCATAGATTTGATGCGACAAGACGGGTAGTGTTAAAATTCGTATCTGGATGAAAGTTGAAGGGTGGTGGACCACCACCATTGACGGTGGTGGCCGGAGGTGAGAGAGAGAGAGGAAGTACTCTAAACAGAATACGACCAAGGAGATAGAGAGAAAATAGAATGTTTATTATGAATTAAGTTCCATAATTGAATTTTCTAAAACTATTACATGAGATATTTATATCAAATAAACCCTATTGGGCTACAAAACTAAAATCTAATGAATTAGGCCTCTTGGGCTGATATACTATCTTTAACACTCTCGTACAACTCGAACGTGCAATTATTGTAAGTTGTTCAAATTGGAGAGATAAAAAACAAATGAGCCTCAATGGGCCGGGCCACTTGCGCCAATACAAATAAAATGACCCTCAATGGGCTGGGCCTCTAGGGCCAAATAGAAACAATTATTAACAAGATGTCAAGTAAGATGATCAGAGCCCAAAAACGGATCACCTCGAACACTTAAAGTAGATGCTGAGAAGCCCTATCCTTGAAAAGCTTACTCAATAAAAGACTAGTAGAAGACGAAGAAGTATCCCAAATCGAACTTTCCTATCTGTAAGAGTACATCCTTAATCCAATAATATTTTGATACCAAATCGTAAAATTTTGTGCATTTTGCCTACCATAACAATTGATTCTAAATATTAATTATGAATAGATTAACCGATAATCAATTCAATACCTACCATATTATTATTATTAAATTTATATTAATGAAAAATAATGTTTAAATCAAATTAATCTTTTATTATCGTATTGAAGTATCACATGTTATCTTAGATTTTGGTAGATATATAAATACTTTAATAAATTATTTATTTTCTAATGAAACATGAAACGAGGCATCAACATGATTGAAATAATAAATCAATTTAATAAAAAAGAAAAAAAATCAAGTTTGTTGATTTGTTGAAAATTAAAATATAAAAAAAATAAGAAACATATTTCTCATCTTCAAATGACAAGTAATCAATTAATGGGTAGTTTCTTCCAAACACGCATAAGTTAAAAGCAATAATTAATAATGTAGTGGATAAGTCAAAAAAATATTGTAGATATAACATATCCCTCAACAATCATTAACAACACGTGCAACGCATATGCCTTGGACTAGTACCTAATAAGTGTTCTTCATCTATATATATTCCTTACATCTTTTATACACCAAAAGAAATTTCATTAATAATTTTATTGTTGTACAAATAATTGATTATCTAAATCAGTTTTAAAATTTGGTGCCCATTATTGGCTTTTTTTTTTAATTAAAAGGGATTTAAAGAATATTTTAAAAGATTATCTAAATCCCTTAGTATCTTATCACTTGTGAGAAATAGTGTTAATTACTCATAGTCTCATAGAAACAAATCCACAGTTGCATTTATGATGCTCAAATTGTTTATGATGGATAATAGTTACTTTTTTTTTTTGAAACAGTTTATTGATCTTATGTTCACAAAAATTCTTTTTACACAAAGCCTAATGAATTCGGCGTATAAATTTTGCAACATCAAAACCTAATCAATACAAGGTCCTAGTCCTAGATAATGGCTATCTCACGACATTTAACACAGAAAATGTCAAATAAATGTTTTTCATGTATATCTATTCCTACCATCTTTTATATACCCAAACAAATTTCATTAATGATTTTTGTTGTATAGCGAAAAGATTATCTAATCCCTTTTTATTTAAGAGGATCAAATTCTTAGCCTTTGTATCTTAACTAAAGATGATCATATTATCATTAATTTTCCTTCAAAATATAACAAAATGGTCACGCTCACTATATAATAGAAAGAAGTTTAGACATATCTGCATAATTTTATATCAAATCATCAAACACAAAGTCATCCATATTCTAAATTGATTTTCAATGGCAAAGTTTCTTCAACCTACATTGATTAATGTTGTTGTTGTTGTTGTTATGTTGATCATGATGACTAGCATTACGGCAACCGTGGTAGCACAACCTACGACAAGTAGTGGTTCCATGAATTCTAGGGCTTTTCGTGTGGCTAGTAAAGATTTTATAGGTTGTCCTTGCCCACAGATTCATTTTTGTTGCTATCCTAAGTAGTTGTGATTTTGGTTATGAGAAAATCGAGTTGTACTACCATTACATTTGTATCGTACAACTAAATAAAAACTTTCATCTTCATTCTAATGTTATAAGTATTTAAGTCAAAATGAAAGTTGCTACATTTTCATCTTTTTGTGTGTGCAATGATTATATTTTATTTGGATTCAACATATTGGGTCGATCAACCTTTGGCAGGCGCCTCTCCTTAGGTGCAATGGAGGTTGCCAACCTAGGCCATCAGCCTTGTAGATCACCCATTGACACTGTCCATGTAAGTATTCTTTCCAGTAGCCCAACCTTTAACCATCAATGGTTAAAACTGAAGACTCGATATACATTACAGATGCCCGCGTACGTTTCAAAAGCAACACATGCACTTGTGTTGATATTCTGAGTGTTGAAGACTCACCAATTAAGGGATTGGATTCTTTTGCATTCATATTCTACATCTATGATAATACACTGGGAAGTAGTTTTTATTAGAAATGATATCTATGGATGCTTGTTGAGCGTATATCTTTAGTGTTATTGACATTCCATTAATTTAGAATTATAGTGTGTTCAAACTTTAACTTTCGTTCTGGAAAAGCACGAGAATTAACGGATTGTTTCAAGATAACAAGATTCCAACCATTAACTCATTCCAATTTCCAAGCAACAAGCATCTTTTAAAAAAATGAAGTCGCAAAGTTTGGGTGTAACTAGGCCCTTGTCGAGTTGAAGGATAAAATGGAAGTAGGCAAAGGATGATGGAAATGGAAAAGGCACTTTAAACCCCAATATAGATTATCAAAGAGGCAGGAAATCAGTGTGAAATTACGTAAGTAATTAGAAAATAGAAATCCATGAGTATGAAATGTAGAATGCAACCTGGACTGCACAGAAGATTTTATCTGTTGTGATACAAATTCGTTTATAGTTTGTTCTGATGTCTCAAATGTTGGATTTATTCTGTAATGTGACCCACATGAACTAATGGTATATAAGTTTTAATAATAAAGTGTCCCACTTTGGTGTTAAATGAGAATAAGATTATGTTATAGATTGGGAGTTTTAAAGTGGTCCTCCATCTTCCTGCGTCTTAAATAGTTGTGCATAGTATACACATAATAATAAACACATGTATATATATTCCCTTCGAAGAGTCAATGATGTTTATCAACTCATCATTACATTAAGGCGGTGGAACCGGATTGGACCAAGGAAGGTTTGTTTGGTTTTCTTCTTTGTGAAGAAACAAAGTACAAGTCTAATCTCTATATAAAGCATCCAGACCAAATGAAAGACACTAAGTGAGATACAAGGTTCTACTAAAAAGAAAAGTGAAGGTAATTAAAGGGAAACTAAAGGGAAGCCCTTCTCAGTTCTCACAATCTAAGAGGAATTAAAGAAAATGCAAGGTCGAAAACTCTACTTTTTGTAACAGTTGCGAATCTACTAAATCGTGAGAATTATATGTTCCAATATTTTTTTGAGTATATTAAAGTATCATGAGTTTCTTGAAAATGATTCATGTTTGAAACTTATGCATGCATAAAAGTATAACATCAAAGATTTTGATACATAGACAGAAATCAAAGAATTTGGAAATGTCTCGTGGACTAGAAAGGTAAATTGACTCATAATGCTCGGAGCCAAGGATCACCCGAATCATACATACTACAAGAACACTTCAACTAGAATGGTTAGGGGCCGTGCGAACGCCGGCCCTGCTACCATAAATTGTGACGAAACATACATAAAAAAAAAAACACTTCAACTAGAATGTGTAGGGGCTGTGCTAACGCAGGGCCCTGCTACCACAAATTATGACGTAGGCTTGACAGTTTGGGCCGACCTTAGGCGGGCGCCCCTCCTACGTGTAATGGAGGTCGCCAACATAGGCCATGGGCCTTCTTGATCACCCATTGACCCTGTCCAGGTAAGTATGTTGCCTAGAGGCCCGACCATCAGGTTAACTACGCAATCGCTTATTCCCTTCCTTTTTAATGATCAATGTGAGAATCAACCTTGCTGAAGACTCGATATTATAGGTACTCGCATAGCATGCAATCTTTTTTCTGGAGGCAATAAAAGCTACTAATTAACCAATTTCAAAAGATGGGAGCTTAAAGCAACATTGGCTTGTCTAATGTTAGAGCCCAATGGTAAAGAATTTGGTACTACGAGTGGAGGCCACCAATTTTTTAATCTTTCCAGACTTGTCCAATTTCTCTTGAGCCTAAATTCTTAAAGCCCCTCTTTGGCAGTTGGCAAGAAGCAATAGCTTCAAAAGCCTTTTTTTTTTTTTTGGCTCAAGGTGGATCTTCTTTTCATTTTATATTATGTTAACTATTAGAACATAACTATACAATATAACCAATTAATAAGAACCACTCCTCATTCACAGGCAAATACAACTCTACGCGTTTATATTCTGATTAAACATCGAGAGGAGCCAATTAGCCGAGACTTTCACTTTTATCTATAAAAGTTCTTGGGCAGAAATTTCCAAGTATATTGAATTCTTCCTTTGAACCAACACAATAATTATTTAACATTTCTTTCCTTGAGAGAGATGTATTAACAAACATCATTTATAAAATCTTTTTCCCTTTCAAGTATAGTTTTCTAGTTTTTTATCATCAAAGATTACCCGAGATGAATGAGCTGTAATTATGCTTCATTGAGGCCCAAAACCTCATAGATTTGATGCGACAAGACGGGTAGTGTTAAAATTCGTATCTGGATGAAAGTTGAAGGGTGGTGGACCACCACCATTGACGGTGGTGGCCGGAGGTGAGAGAGAGAGAGGAAGTACTCTAAACAGAATACGACCAAGGAGATAGAGAGAAAATAGAATGTTTATTATGAATTAAGTTCCATAATTGAATTTTCTAAAACTATTACATGAGATATTTATATCAAATAAACCCTATTGGGCTACAAAACTAAAATCTAATGAATTAGGCCTCTTGGGTGATATACTATCTTTAACACTCTCGTACAACTCGAGCGTGCAATTATTGTAAGTTGTTCAAATTGGAGAGATAAAAACAAATGAGCCTCAATGGGCCGGGCCACTTGCGCCAATACAAATAAAATGACCCTCAATGGGCTGGTCCTCTAGGGCCAAATAGAAACAATTATTAACAAGATGTCAAGTAAGATGATCAGAGCCCAAAAACGGATCACCTCGAACACTTATAGTAGATCCGAGAAGCCCTATCCTTGAAAAGCTTACTCAATAAAAGACTAGTAGAAGACGAAGAAGTATCCCAAATCGAACTTTCCTATCTGTAAGAGTACATCCTTAATCCAATAATATTTTGATACCAAATCGTAAAATTTTGTGCATTTTGCCTACCATAACAATTGATTCTAAATATTAATTATGAATAGATTAACCGATAATCAATTCAATACCTACCATATTATTATTATTAAATTTATATTAATGAAAAATAATGTTTAAATCAAATTAATCTTTTATTATCGTATTGAAGTATCACATGTTATCTTAGATTTTGGTAGATATATAAATACTTTAATAAATTATTTATTTTCTAATGAAACATGAAACGAGGCATCAACATGATTGAAATAATAAATCAATTTAATAAAAAAGAAAAAAAATCAAGTTTGTTGATTTGTTGAAAATTAAAATATAAAAAAAATAAGAAACATATTTCTCATCTTCAAATGACAAGTAATCAATTAATGGGTAGTTTCTTCCAAACACGCATAAGTTAAAAGCAATAATTAATAATGTAGTGGATAAGTAAAAAAATATTGTAGATATAACATATCCCAACAATCAACAATCATTAACAACACGTGCAACGCATATGCCTTGGACTAGTACCTAATAAGTGTTCTTCATCTATATATATTCCTTACATCTTTTATACACCAAAAGAAATTTCATTAATAATTTTATTGTTGTACAAATAATTGATTATCTAAATCGGTTTAAAATTTGGTGCCCATTATTGGCTTTTTTTAATTAAAAGGGATTTAAAGAATATTTTAAAAGATTATCTAAATCCCTTAGTATCTTATCACTTGTGAGAAATAGTGTTAATTACTCATAGTCTCATAGAAACAAATCCACGTTGCATTTATGATGCTCAAATTGTTTATGATGGATAATAGTTACTTTTTTTTTTTGAAACAGTTTATTGATCTTATGTTCACAAAAATTCTTTTTACACAAAGCCTAATGAATTCGGCGTATAAATTTTGCAACATCAAAACCTAATCAATACAAGGTCCTAGTCCTAGATAATGGCTATCTCACGACATTTAACACGTAGAAAATGTCAAATAAATGTTTTTCATGTATATCTATTCCTACCATCTTTTATATACCCAAACAAATTTCATTAATGATTTTTGTTGTATAGCGAAAAAGATTATCTAATCCCTTTTTATTTAAGAGGATCAAATTCTTAGCCTTTGTATCTTAACTAAAGATGATCATATTATCATTAATTTTCCTTCAAAATATAACAAAATGGTCACGCTCACTATATAATAGAAAGAAGTTTAGACATATCTGCATAATTTTATATCAAATCATCAAACACAAAGTCATCCATATTCTAAATTGATTTTCAATGGCAAAGTTTCTTCAACCTACATTGATTAATGTTGTTGTTGTTGTTGTTATGTTGATCATGATGACTAGCATTACGGCAACCGTGGTAGCACAACCTACGACAAGTAGTGGTTCCATGAATTCTAGGGCTTTTCGTGTGGCTAGTAAAGATTTTATAGGTTGTCCTTGCCCACAGATTCATTTTTGTTGCTATCCTAAGTAGTTGTGATTTTGGTTATGAGAAAATCGAGTTGTACTACCATTACATTTGTATCGTACAACTAAATAAAAACTTTCATCTTCATTCTAATGTTATAAGTATTTAAGTCAAAATGAAAGTTGCTACATTTTCATCTTTTGTGTGTGCAATGATTATATTTTATTTGGATTCAACATATTGGGTCGATCAACCTTTGGCGGCGCCTCCTTAGGTGCAATGGAGGTTGCCAACCTAGGCCATCGCCTTGTAGATCACCCATTGACCTTGTCCATGTAAGTATTCTTTCCAAGAGCCCAACCTTTAACCATCAATGGTTAAAGCGAAGACTCGATATACATTACGGATGCCCGCGTTTTCAAAAGCAACACATGCACTTGTGTTGATATTCGAGTGTTGAAGACTCACCAATTAAGGGATTGGATTCTTTTGCATTCATATTCTACATCTCTGATAATACACTGGGAAGTAGTTTTTATTAGAAACGATATCTATGGATGCTTGTTGAGCGTATATCTTTAGTGTTATTGACATTCCATTAATTTAGAATTATAGTTTGTTCAAACTTTAACTTTCGTTCTGGAAAAGCATGAGAATTAACGTATTGTTTCAAGATAACAAAATTCCAACCTAACACATTCCAATTTCCAAGCAACAAGCATCGTTTTTAAAAAATGAAGTCGCGAAGTTTGGGTGTAACTAGGCCCTTGTCGAGTAGAAGGATAAAATAGAAGTAGGCAAAGGATGATGGAAATGGAAAAGGCACTTCAAACCCCAATATAGATTATCAAAGAGGCAGGAAATCAGTGTGAAATTACGTAAGTAATTAGAAAATAGAAATCCATGAGTATGAAATGTAGAATGCAACCTGGACTTTAAGATTTTATCTGTTGTGATGTTGTGATACAAATTGTTTATAGTTTGTTCGATGTCTCAAATGTTGGATTTATTCCGTAATATGACCCATATGAACTAATGGTAAATAAGTTTTAATAATAAAGTGTCCCACTTTGATGTTAAATGAGAATAAGATTATGCTATAGATTGGGAGTTTTAAAGTGGTCCTCTATCTTCCTGCGTCTTAAATAGTTGTGCATAGTATATACATAATAATAAACACATGTATATATATTCCCTTTGAAGTGTCAATAATGTTTATCAACTCATCATTACATTAAGGCGGTGGAACCGGCTTGGGCCAAGGAAGGTTTGTTTTGTTTTCTTCTTTGTGAAGAAACAACGTACAAGTCTAATCTCTATATAAAGCATCCAGACCAAATGAAAGACACTAAGTGAGATACAAGGTTCTACTAAAAAGAAAAGTGAAGGTAATTAAAGGGAAACTAAAGGGAAGCCCTTCTTAGTTCTCACAATCTAAGAGGAATTAAAGAAAATGCAAGGTCGAAAATTCTACTTTTCGTAACAGTTGCGAATCTATTAAATCGTGAGAATTATGTGTTCCAATATTATTTTTGAGTAAATTATTAAAGTATCATGAGTTTCTTGAAAATGATTCATGTTTGAAACTTATGCATGCATAAAAGTATAACATCAAAGATTTTGATACATAGACAGGAAATCAAAGAATTTGGAAATGTCTCAAGGACTAGAAAGGTAAATTGACTCATAATGCTCGGAGCCAAGGATCACCCGAATCATACATACAACAAGAACACTTCAACTAGAATGGGTTGGGGCCGTGCGAACGCCGGCCCTACTACCATAAATTGTGACGAAACATACATACAAAAAAAAACACTTCAACTAGAATGTGTAGGGGCTGTGCTTACGCAGGGCCTTGTTATCACAAATTGTGACGTAGGCTCGACAACTTGGGCTGACCTTAGGCGGGCGCCCCTCCTACGTGTAATGGAGGTCGCCAACATTGGCCATGGGCCTTCTTGATCAACCATTGACCCTGTCCAGGTAAGTATGTTGCCCAGAGGCCCGACCATCATGTTAACTAGGCAATCGCTTATTCCCTTCCTTTTTAATGATCAATGTGGGAATCAACCTTGCTGAAGACTCGATATTATAGGTACTCGCATAGCATACAATCTTTTTTCTGGAGGCAGCAAAAGCTATTAATTAACCAATTTCAAAAGATGGGAGCTTAAAACAACATTGGCTTGTCTGATGTTAGAGCCCAATGGTAAAGAATTTAGTACTACGAGTGTAAGCCACCAATTTTTTAATCTTTCCAGCCTTGTCCAATTGCTCATGAACCTAAATTCTTACAGCCCCTCTTTGGAAGTTGGCAAGAAGCAATAGCTTAAAAAAAAAAATTCTAATTTTTTTTTTTGGCTCAAGGTGGATCTCCTTTTCATTTTATATGATGTTAACTATTAGAGCATAACTATACAATATAACCAATTAATAAGAACTACCCCTCATTCACAGGCAAATACAACTCTACGCGTTTATATTCTGATTAAACATCGAGAGGAGCCAATTAGCCAAGACTTTCACTTTTATCTTTAAAAGTTCTTGGGCAGAAATTTCCAAGTATATTGAATTCTTCATTTGAACCAATACAATACTTATTTAACCTTTCTTTCCTTGAGAGAGATGTAAAAACAAACATCATTTATAAAATCTTTTTCCCTTTCAAGTATAGTTTTCTAGTTTTTTATCATCCAAGATTACCCAAGATGAATGAGCTGTAATTATGCTTCATTGAGGCCCAAAACCTCATAGATTTGATGCGACAAGACAGGTAGTGTTAAAATTCGTATCTGGATGAAAGTTGAAGGGTGGTGGACCACCACCATTGACGGTGGTGGTCGGAGGTGAGAGAGAGAGGAAGTACTCTAAACAAAATACGACCAAGGAAATAGAGAGAAAATAGAATGTTTATTATGAATTAAGTTCCATAATTGAATTTTCTAAAACTAGTACATGAGATATTTATATCAAATAAACCCTATTGGGCTACAAAACTAAAATCTAATGAATTAGGCCTCTTGGGCTGATATACTATCTTTAACACTCTCGTTCAACTCGAACGCGCAACTATTGTAAGATGTTCGAATTGGAGAGCTAAAAAACAAACGAGCCTCAATGGGCCGGGCCACTTGCGCGAATACAAATAAAATGACCCCCAATGGGCTGGGCCTCTAGGACCAAATTGAAACAATTATTAACAAGATGTCAAGCAAGATGATCGGAGCCCAAAAACGGATCACCCTGAACACTTATAGTAGATGCTGAGAAGCCCCTATCCCCGAAAAGCTTACTCGATAAAAGACTAGTAGAAGACGAAGGAGTATCCCAAATCGAACTTTCCTATCTGTAAGAGTACATCCTTAATCCAATAATATTTTGATACCAAATTGTAAAGTTTTGTGCATTTTGCCTACCATAACAATTGATTCTAAATATTAATTATGAATAGATTAATCGATAATCAATTCAATACCTAGCATATTATTATTACTAGTAAGATTCACGTGCGTTGCACGTGGTGTTAATGATTTTGTTAAAAGTGATTTGTTGGTTCCTTCATTTTTTTGTTGACTTTTAATTATTAGATTTTTGTGTGGTTTAATATTTACAGTTTTTGAGACTTATAAATTATGTTGTTGTGTGTTTAGCATTTATGATAGTTTGTTTTTCGGTCATTTATAATGTATGCTTTTAGTCATTGTATAGCAACTTATCCTATACATTTGTCTTTTTTGTTGGTTATTTTTAAATCTCTTTTTTTAATATCAAACATGAGTTCATTCATTTTTATCAGTTTGTAAATTGAAAACAATTCAAACTTACTATCTTAGATAAGCACATTGTTGTTGGAGACTTTGCTTATGTCGTTTATAGAATTTATAGCCCTTTAAAAAAAATTGTGTTGGAGAATCAAACTCTCAACCCCAAAGTATATAGTTACACTAAAAAATATAAAATTCCACCAAAGTATCTATGAAGTCCCACTTTGCCACACACAACCTAAGTTTTGCGTCATTTGCATATCATTTTATAATTTTTTTTCTAGTTTACTTGATCAGATTCAGCTCCAACGAAAGGATATAGATCAGCAACATTGAAAGTTGATGAAACACCATAATTATCCGGTAATTATACTTCATAAGTATTGCCACCAATCTTTTTCAAGATCCTGAACGGACCATCAGCCATTGGTTTCAACTTTCCATGACGCGTCACGAGGAATCGCTCCTTCCTCAAAGTAATCCAAACCAAATCTCCCTCCTTGAAAGCCGATTGCTTCGATGCTTATTTGCACTTCTTTGGTACTTTCCATTTTGCTTGATAATTTCTTGTCGAACTGCTCATGCATCTTCTTGATGTACTTAGCACGTTCTTCACCATCACCACTAAAATGTTGAGTGGTAGGAAGGGAGCTAAATCCAATGGAGTAATTGGATTATGACCATACACAACTTCGAATGGGCTCCTACCAAGAGTTTGGCTAGAAGATCGATTATACGCAAACTCTGTTTGAGCTAATATTGCATCCCATTGATGTGCATTTTGCCAATCATACTGTAAAAGATTTCCCAAGCTCCTGCTCACGGACTGTTTGTCCCGTGGATGATGAGACGAACTAAATTGAAGTTTAGTTCCAAGCTTCCTCCAAAGTGTACGCCAAAAATGACTCATAAATTTTGAATCCCGATTAGATGTAATTGTCCTTGGAATACCATAAAGCTGCACAATTTCCTTGAAGTAAAGATCAACGACATGTGTAGCATCCAAAGTCTTTGTGCAAGGGACAAAATGTGTCATTTTTGAGAAGCGATCAACCACCACCATGACTGAATCTTTCTTTCTTTGAGTGCGAGGCAACCCAACAACAAAATCCATGCTAACATCCTCCCATGGACTCATTGGTACAGGTAATGGAGTGTACAAACCAGTATTTTTTCCATGACTTTTAGCAATGTGACAGGTCTTACACCGCTCGATACACTTTTTGACATCTCGATCCATCCTTGGCCAATAATAATTTTCCTGAACAAGTGCAAGAGTCATCTCTACCAAAATGTCCAGCAAGTCCTCCATGGTGAGCTTCATTGATAAAAGCTTGTCGCAGAGAATATTCAGGAATACACAAAAGTTTATCTATAAAGAAAAACCCATTGTGAATCAAAAAAAGTTTAAATGGAGTCTTCAAGCATTCTTCCCAAATCTTTCCAAAATATGGATCATCTTTGTAAAGATATTTAATTACCTCCAACCCAACCACATTTACTTGCAAGCTAGACAACAAGGAATGTCGTCTACTAAGCGCATCCGCTACACGATTTAAAACTCCATATTTATGTTTGATAACAAAATTAAATGCTTGCAAAAATTCAACCCATCCAGCATGACAAGAATTCAGTTTTTGTTGAATATTCAAGTACTTCAAAGTTTCATGGTCCGAGAAAAGAACAAACTCCTTCTACAAGAGATAATGTTGCCAATGATCCAAGGCGCGAACAATAGCAAAAAATTCTTTGTCATAAGTAGAATAATTGCACCGAGAATGATTCAACATCTCACTAAAGAAAGCAATGGGTTTACCTTCTTGGCTAAGAACACCCCCAATTCCTATATTTGAAGCATCACAATCTACTTCAAAGACCTTGTCAAAGTCTGGTAGCTACAATATTGGGCTTCAGACCTTTTTTTTAAGAAGTTTGAAACTCTTTTGAGCTTCTTCTGCCCATTTGAAACTGCCACCCTTCAAGCATTCAGTTATAGGAGCAATAATGTTACTGAAGTTTTGAATAAACTTGCGGTAAAATGAAGCTAGGCCATGAAAACTCTGAATATCATGAATAGATTTAGAATTGGCCGCTTAGGATAGCTTCAAGCTTATTGTCATCCATCTTGATGCCATCCGAGGAAATGATATAGCCTAAGAAAATCAAAGCTCTTGTAAAAGAAATGACATTTCTTTAAATTGGCATACAACTTCTGCTCTCTTAACACTTCAAATACCTTTCGAAGGTGCTCCAAATGTTCTTTTGGCTAGAGGTAAACAAGAATATCATCGAAATACACCACAACAAACTTTCCAATGAAGGGGCTTAAAATTATGATTCATAAGTCGCATAAAAGTAGAGGAGCATTAGAGAGACCAAAATGGCATAACCAACCATTCATAAAGACCATCTCTTGTTTTGAAGGTTGTCTTCCATTCATCTTCTGCCTTATGTGAATTTGATGGTAGCCACTTCAAGATCAATTTTAGAACCAATCTTGAAACCATGAAGTTGATCAAAAAGATCATCAAGGTGGAATAGGAAAACGATGCTTGATAGTAATTTTGTTTACCGCTCTACTATCAATGCACATGTGCCACGAACCATCTTTCTTCTAAGAAGAAGGGCCGAACCGCACAAGGACTTTTACTTTCTTGGACAATACTCTTCATGAAGATCTTCAACTTGTCGTTGTAACTCTTCATGCTCCTTTCGATTCATTCGATAGGCCCTTTGTTTGGAAGTGAGGCACCGAGTCAAATCAATGCAATGTCAATACTTCGCATTGAGGGAGACCCGAGGGAAGTTCTTCAAAATTACCACATCATGAAATTCTTGGAAGAAGTGGGCTAAACTTGAAAAAGGGACAGCATTTCCTCTTCATTCTCCTCCAAAACTACCAAAACAAATGCTTCCATGGATTCACAAATTACTTTTTCAACTTGAGACTTAGAGAGTAAATTATTTCCCTCCCCTTGAAGGTTTAGAACACTCTCCAACTTGGATGGACCCAAAATAATTTTCTCACCATTTTTAATAAAAGTATACGTGTTCTTGAAACCATCATGATGTGTCTTCCGATCAAATTGCCAAGGTCTACCAAGAAGTAAATGACAAGCATCCATAGGAATAACATCACACCAAACTTCATCTTTATACTTACTACCAATCGAAAATTGAACAAGACACCTTTTTATTACATTCACATCATTACCTTTACAAAGCCATGATAGTCCATAAGGTCGAGGATGATCTTCGGTCTTCAATTTCAACTTCTCCACCATTGTAGTGGAAACAACATTTTCACAACTTCCTCCATCAATAATGACATTGCACACCTTGTCATGAGAAGTGCACTTGGTGTGGAATATATTGTTACGAAGCCATGAGTCGCCTTCTAAGGAAGTGGCATCGAGTGAGACGTCGCACCACCAAAGATTCTCCATGATCTTCATATGTAATTTTTTCCTCATCATCTAATCTATCATAGATAGGTGCAGCCTCGCAATACTCCTCGTCCTCTTCGCCTCTAAGGGAGTGATAATCTTGCGATTAGGACAATCCGCAATGAAATGTCCAAACCTTGCATTTGAAACATGCTTTCTCGATTGTTTTAACCACTTGGCTTCACAAAACCAAGATTGTTTTCCATACTTGCATCAGCTTGCCATTGCTTTCCGTTTCCCCGTGTTGTTGTCGTGTTCTTGGAAGTGGCCGCACTCCCCTGCTGGAAATAGCACCACTTGGAGAAAATCCCACCAAACCGACGCGGCTTTTTGTTGTTTTTCAACTTGAGAGACGCTTTATAACATCGTCAGAAGTCCAATATGGCCGCAATTGGACAACATTTCCACCTCAGACGAATCCCTCCAAGGAAACAAGCAATAGTTTGTTTCTTCCTGCCCACAATATCACATCTCATCATGAGATTCTCAAACTCAAATATAATCTTCCACGCATGTGTCTTTTGCTTAAAAATTGGTATTTGAGAAAAGCTTCATGCCGTTAATTGTTTGCAAAAAAATAGTTCCTTCTTCATCTTGTCCCACGCTCGATCCCTTGCTTGCCATCACGAGCACGTTGTTTCTTCAAATGCTCCCACCACATTGATGCATATTTTTCAACTTAATCAACGAACTTGACC
>CM028382.1:16873173-16913489 GCA_013146195.2 Codonopsis lanceolata | reverse complement strand
TGGTATCTCTTTTCACAAAAAGAGTTGAATATGCACGAGGCGATGGATGGAGAAACTTAAGGATCATGACTCCACTATTTCGCGTCATCATCCGGGAAAGCTAATGTTGTCATGGATGCCTCGAGTAGTAGAAGGCGTATATATGTCTTGTTTAATGATGAAGGAGTGAAGATGCTGAGGACGTCCCGAGAATGGAGTCGGGGCTTGAAGTGAGCATAGGGTTATCTTTGCTAGCGTACGTGCTACGCCCCGCATTGTTTGAGGTTGATTGCTAAGGCTCAAGTTTCGATTACGAGTTGAAGAAAATTTTGATGGCTTGGGTGATGGTAAGACAGGAGTTTGCTTTGAACACCGATGGGATTTTGACTTTTCGAGGTAGAGTTTGTGTGCCTTCTAGATGGGGTTAAGCGCATGGTTCTTGATGAGGCTCACAAGGCCAAGTATACTATACATCCGGGGAGTACCAAAATGTATAGGGATTTGAAGAGCAGATTTGCGGTGGAGCGGGATGAAGCGAGAAATAGCGAGACTATGTATCTAGATGTTTTGACGTGTCGGCGGGTTAAGGCGCCGGGTTAAGTGAACACGAGAGACTGCTTGGGTTTACTTGACCACTTGAGATACCGGAGTGGAAATGGGAGCATATCACCATGGATTTCGTGACGAGATTGCCACGTACTACGCGAGGTTTTCGATGCGGTTTGGGTTGTTGTGGATAGGTTGACCAAATCTTCACATTTTATTCTGTTGCGATGACTTATAGTTTGAGTCGGTTAGCGGCATTATGTCAGGACATCGTGAGATTGCGCGGCATTCCGATTAGCATTGTTTCGATAGAGACCCGGGTTCACTTCTAGATTTTGGCATTCTTTGCGAGGAAGCTTTGGAGTGCAGTTAAACTTTAAAGTACGGCTTTTCACCCTTGATCGGAGGCGGTCGGTCGAAGAGATTGATTCGGGTATTGGAGGATTTATTGCGTGCTTGTGCCATGGATTTCAAGGTAGTTGGGATTCCCATTTACGTTGCGCATTTGCATACAATAACGATTACCGATCCGATATTGAGATGGCGCCATATGAGGCTTTATATGGGCGCAAGTGTCGTTCACCGATTTCTTTGGGATGAGGTTGGTGAAGCTAAACTTTGGGGTTCGGAGATGGTACAATCGGTGAGGCGTGAAGCTTATTAGAGATAGATTGCTTCTGACCAGAGTAGACAGAAGAGCTACGCGGATAGCAGGAGGCGTGACTTAGAATTTCAGGTTGGTGACTCTGTATTCTTGAAGGTATCGCCCCGACGCGGTACTAAGCGATTTGGGAAGAAAGGTAAACTTACACCTAGATTCATTGGACCATTCGAGATCCTAGAGAGGATTGGAGCTTTGGCGTATCGGTTAGCATTGCCACCTTCTATATCGGATGTTCATGACGTATTTCATGTCTCGATGCTACGCAAATACTTGAAGGATGAATCGCATGTCTTGACCTATGATGAGATTTCTTTTGAGCCTGACCTTTCATACGATGAGAAGCCGGTGAGGATCCTTGATACAAAAGAGCAAGTGTTGAGAACAAAGAAAATTCCCTTGGTGAAGGTCTTGTGGAAGAATCATGATATTGAGGAAGCCACGTGGGAGACCGAGCTTGATATGAGAGAGAAGTACCCTTTCCTATTCGATGACTTCGGTAAGAATTTAGGGACTAAATTCCTTTAAGTGGGGGAGGATGTGAGAACCCAAACCCATTACTTGCATTACTTGTCTTATGCCTTAATAACATGCTTGTTTCATGCCTTAACATGTTAGATAATTCTAATTGTTCATGTCATACTCACGTGAGAGTATTATGTGCCTAGTTGCTTGAATACCTTCCTTGCATTGCTTGCCTTGCCTTGTACCGTGAGTGTTTGCCTTAGCATGATAGCACTCAACCGAGACTTGTTATAGTTCTATTGTCCATCATAGATGACCTAGAACGTTCACCTTGATCATAGTAAGCTTAGTTGGAAGTTTGGAAACCTTCTTGCTTTGTTTTGGCCTTAGCGATTTCCCTCTTCTCCCGTTTTTGGCGTATTTAGGTAAATGCGATATGTTCGTTGAGTTCCCGGCCTTGTATTGAACTCTTAACCATGGTTAAACAAGCCTTTTCCATGCCCAAGATATCTTAGTTCATTGACGTTTGATCCGGGTTTGATTCGTCAACCAATCGTCGCATGATTCGAGCCTTGTCCTACCTTGTTCCGGGTGTTGTTCGGGTGTGTTTCGGACTTGTTTTGAGTGGTGTTAGACCCTAGAATGGTTGCCCACAAGTTTAGGACCCTTTAGGACATGTTTAAGTCAAGTTTTGGAGCCCCAGTAGTTCGAGCGCCGCATGGATCGAGTGAGGCGCGCCAGCGAGAGCAAATGAAAAACGGAAACTAACTCAGTTGGGCGGCCGCATGGCCATCTTGAGGCGCCCGCCTCCTTCTCCGGCCTACGGGAAATTTTCTCCCTCTTCCTATGTCCGACCTTTGACCCCTTTAACCCCTTCCTAATTGGCCCTAATCCTACCTATTAAACACTAATCAAGTTGGATTAGTCCTAACCTCAAGCTACCTCCATTTGACAAGTGTATTTTGAGGCCCTCTCCTTGTGCCAAGTGGATTTCCACTCATTCCATGCAACATATATAAGCCTTCTCTTGTTGATCAGCCATTAAGCTTCCATTCAGATTTCTCTCTCTCTCTTGCCATATTAGTGTGTGTAGAGAAAAGGTGAGACTAGTGTGTGTCTACTCCATGGATTGAGCTCCCGACCTCCGTTTGCCAAACCGAGACCACCGGAGTGAAGCTACCGACAAGGAGATCATTTCCATCCGGTTACTTTGCTCTCCAACCTTCCTTTTTCTTGGTGAAGGTAAGCTATCGATTCCCCTTAGGATGTATGCTAGATATGCCATGTCCCCCTCTTCTTGTAAATCCCATGCTCCTACCATGCTCTTGCCATGATTATTGATGAATTGGTCTTTTGGGATTTTTGATTAATATGATCATCTTGTTAAATTAGTCCTATGCCTAGAATTAAATATGTTCTATGCCCTCTTAGGAACAACTAATGTTCTTGGACTATTGGATTTTAATGACTTTTGGGAACTAAGAATTCTAGGGTTCCATATGCCATGAATTGTTCATCTTGTTGAATTGGATCTTATGTGTAGAATTAAATGTGTTCTATACCCTCCTACGAATAATTAATGTTCTTGGACTATTGTAAATTATCAACCTTTGAAATAATAATTCTAAGGCTCATTGAAATTGAATTGATGACAATTCCTAACTACGGTTGTTAAATGGATTAATGACCTAGCCGATCATGTACGCGAACTTAGAAAAGGGTTTATGATGCATTTAGCGTCCTAACTCTATTGGATGAATTGTTAGAGACGACTCAACGGAGTCAAGCTTAGCGAGCTATTGAACAATACCGGCTCACCGATCAATCCCTACGACGTTCTAAACGCGTTTCCCTAAGAATAATAATTCTTGACTTTGAACTTGAATTGATTGCCTTGCTTGATCTTGAATGTCATATTATAGAATACTAAATTGACATGTGAGTTCGCTCTTGTCGGACTCAATCCTACTTGATTATTGATGAGAATAATTTACTTGTCATGAACGAGATCGCTCTTGTCGACCACGTTCACTACTTGATATTTTTGTTAAGTATACATTACTTGGCATTGCATGAGTCGATGGCATCTGTCCTTGTTCACCACACACGCCTCCACTGTGGCCACAGTGGGGAAGTAGTTCCCTTTGTTGCATCAATACGAGTACCATTGGTTCTATCCCGAGCATTCCCTCGGAAGGTCGATGTACTACACGCATCTGACACATGCACGCTCAAGATAACGCTTGTATGCAGGAACTACGTAGCGGCCCGGCTCTCCATATATCCTTATCCTATGTGATTTAATTATGCGCACTTATGTGAAACAATGTGCATCTTGGATATATGATCTCTATGCTTATGTGACTATAACTTGCCTTGTATGTTGCATATTGCCATGACATGCATGATTGATAGCTTACGAGTCTTTATGACTTACCCTTTCCCCTTCTTGCTTTAGATCCTAGCAAGACGAGGTCCTTCGTTGAGACTTCTTTGTGTTCGCGCTTTGTACTCCTTTTGGTTCGCCGTCGATATTTGAAGAGGTGGTTTAGATGCCCTCTTCCTCTTGTTCATGTTTTGTAAGGACGACGGGTTTAAGCAAGTCAACTAGACTATGCTTGGGTATTTGTATAGAACTTGTTTTGTAACTCTTGTTAGCTACTGGTAGTTATATCACTTGTAGTACTTGTATCCCTTTTGTGCCGGCATTGTGTAAGCCGAGCTTTAGTTACCTTGTTAATATTCCTCTACGTATTAGTCTTCCGCTGAGCATCCTATTAGCTCTTATTTAATTCTTGTCCATAAAATGTTAGCTTGGGTTCCGGCATGTAGTGTCGCCGATGATTTGGTTTAACTGTTATATCAGGTTTGAAAAGTTTTAAAAATACCGGCCCTTTGGTGCCGAGGCGTGTTACGTCTCTAATGTTGCGTCACGTCGTTTTTAAAAAATTAAGCCCTTGCATGTTTTATTGCCTTCTTGTTTTTCCCTCCTTATTTGGGCGGTCCGACCCGCGGTCCCATCTCGGGCCCGGGCCGGGTCGCCACAGCTTATTCCCTTCCTTTTTAATGATCAATGTGAGAATCAACCTTGCTGAAGACTCGATATTATAGTTACTCACATAGCATGCAATCTTTTTTCTGGAGGCAGCAAAAGCTATTAATTAACCAATTTCAAAAGATGGGAGCTTAAAGCAACATTGGCTTGTCTAATGTTAGAGCCCAATGGTAAAGAATTTGGTACTACGAGTGGAGGCCACCAATTTTTTAATCTTTCTAGACTTGTCCAATTTCTCTTGAACCTAAATTCTTAAAGCCCCTCTTTGGCAGTTGGCAAGAAGCAATATCTTCAAAAGCCTTTTTTTTTTTTTTTTTGGCTCAAGGTGGATCTTCTTTTCATTTTATATTATGTTAACTATTAGAAAATAACTATACAATATAACCAATTAATAAGAACCACTCCTCATTCACAGGCAAATACAACTCTACGCGTTTATATTCTGATTAAACATCGAGAGGAGCCAATTAGCCGAGACTTTCACTTTTATCTTTAAAAGTTCTTGGGCAGAAATTTCCAAGTATATTGAATTCTTCCTTTGAACCAACATAATAATTATTTAACATTTCTTTCCTTGAGAGAGATGTATTAACAAACATCATTTATAAAATCTTTTTCCCTTTCAAGTATAGTTTTCTAGTTTTTTATCATATAAGATTACCCGAGATGAATGAGCTGTAATTATGCTTCATTGAGGCCCAAAACCTCATAGATTTGATGCGACAAGACGGGTAGTGTTAAAATTCGTATCTGGATGAAAGTTGAAGGGTGGTGGACCACCACCATTGACGGTGGTGGCCGGAGGTGAGAGAGAGAGAGGAAGTACTCTAAACAGAATACGACCAAGGAGATAGAGAGAAAATAGAATGTTTATTATGAATTAAGTTCCATAATTGAATTTTCTAAAACTATTACATGAGATATTTATATCAAATAAACCCTATTGGGCTACAAAACTAAAATCTAATGAATTAGGCCTCTTGGTGATATACTATCTTTAACACTCTCGTACAACTCGAACGTGCAATTATTGTAAGTTGTTCAAATTGGAGAGATAAAAAACAAATGAGCCTCAATGGGCCGGGCCACTTGCGCCAATACAAATAAAATGACCCTCAATGGGCTGGGCCTCTAGGGCCAAATAGAAACAATTATTAACAAGATGTCAAGTAAGATGATCAGAGCCCAAAAACGGATCACCCCGAACACTTATAGTAGATGCTGAGAAGCCCTATCCTTGAAAAGCTTACTCAATAAAAGACTAGTAGAAGACGAAGAAGTATCCCAAATCGAACTTTCCTATCTGTAAGAGTACATCCTTAATCCAATAATATTTTGATACCAAATCGTAAAATTTTGTGCATTTTGCCTACCATAACAATTGATTCTAAATATTAATTATGAATAGATTAACCGATAATCAATTCAATACCTACCATATTATTATTATTAAATTTATATTAATGAAAAATAATGTTTAAATCAAATTAATCTTTTATTATCGTATTGAAGTATCACATGTTATCTTAGATTTTGGTAGATATATAAATACTTTAATAAATTATTTATTTTCTAATGAAACATGAAACGAGGCATCAACATGATTGAAATAATAAATCAATTTAATAAAAAAGAAAAAAAATCAAGTTTGTTGATTTGTTGAAAATTAAAATATAAAAAAAATAAGAAACATATTTCTCATCTTCAAATGACAAGTAATCAATTAATGGGTAGTTTCTTCCAAACACGCATAAGTTAAAAGCAATAATTAATAATGTAGTGGATAAGTAAAAAAAATATTGTAGATATAACATATCCCTCAACAATCATTAACAACACGTGCAACGCATATGCCTTGGACTAGTACCTAATAAGTGTTCTTCATCTATATATATTCCTTACATCTTTTATACACCAAAAGAAATTTCATTAATAATTTTATTGTTGTACAAATAATTGATTATCTAAATCAGTTTTAAAATTTGGTGCCCATTATTGGCTTTTTTTTTTAATTAAAAGGGATTTAAAGAATATTTTAAAAGATTATCTAAATCCCTTAGTATCTTATCACTTGTGAGAAATAGTGTTAATTACTCATAGTCTCATAGAAACAAATCCACAGTTGCATTTATGATGCTCAAATTGTTTATGATGGATAATAGTTACTTTTTTTTTTGAAACAGTTTATTGATCTTATGTTCACAAAAATTCTTTTTACACAAAGCCTAATGAATTCGGCGTATAAATTTTGCAACATCAAAACCTAATCAATACAAGGTCCTAGTCCTAGATAATGGCTATCTCACGACATTTAACACAGAAAATGTCAAATAAATGTTTTTCATGTATATCTATTCCTACCATCTTTTATATACCCAAACAAATTTCATTAATGATTTTTGTTGTATAGCGAAAAGATTATCTAATCCCTTTTTATTTAAGAGGATCAAATTCTTAGCCTTTGTATCTTAACTAAAGATGATCATATTATCATTAATTTTCCTTCAAAATATAACAAAATGGTCACGCTCACTATATAATAGAAAGAAGTTTAGACATATCTGCATAATTTTATATCAAATCATCAAACACAAAGTCATCCATATTCTAAATTGATTTTCAATGGCAAAGTTTCTTCAACCTACATTGATTAATGTTGTTGTTGTTGTTGTTATGTTGATCATGATGACTAGCATTACGACAACCGTGGTAGCACAACCTACGACAAGTAGTGGTTCCATGAATTCTAGGGCTTTTCGTGTGGCTAGTAAAGATTTTATAGGTTGTCCTTGCCCACAGATTCATTTTTGTTGCTATCCTAAGTAGTTGTGATTTTGGTTATGAGAAAATCGAGTTGTACTACCATTACATTTGTATCGTACAACTAAATAAAAACTTTCATCTTCATTCTAATGTTATAAGTATTTAAGTCAAAATGAAAGTTGCTACATTTTCATCTTTTGTGTGTGCAATGATTATATTTTATTTGGATTCAACATATTGGGTCGATCAACCTTTGGCGGCGCCTCTCCTTAGGTGCAATGGAGGTTGCCAACCTAGGCCATCGGCCTTGTAGATCACCCATTGACCTTGTCCATGTAAGTATTCTTTCCGATGTGACCTTTAACCATCAATGGTTAAAGCGAAGACTTCGATATACATTACGGATGCCCGCGTGCGTTTCAAAAGCAACACATGCACTTGTGTTGATATTACGAGTGTTGAAGACTCACCAATTAAGGGATTGGATTCTTTTGCATTCATATTCTACATCTATGATAATACACTTGGGAAGTAGTTTTTATTAGAAATGATATCTATGGATGCTTGTTGGCGTATATCTTTAGTGTTATTGACATTCCATTAATTTAGAATTATAGTGTGTTCAAACTTTAACTTTCGTTCTGGAAAAGCACGAGAATTAACGGATTGTTTCAAGATAACAAGATTCCAACCATTAACTCATTCCAATTTCCAAGCAACAAGCATCTTTTAAAAAAATGAAGTCGCAAAGTTTGGGTGTAACTAGGCCCTTGTCGAGTTGAAGGATAAAATGGAAGTAGGCAAAGGATGATGGAAATGGAAAAGGCACTTTAAACCCCAATATAGATTATCAAAGAGGCAGGAAATCAGTGTGAAATTACGTAAGTAATTAGAAAATAGAAATCCATGAGTATGAAATGTAGAATGCAACACGCCTGAGAAGATTTTATCTGTTGTGATACAAATTCGTTTATAGTTTGTTCTGATGTCTCAAATGTTGGATTTATTCTGTAATGTGACCCACATGAACTAATGGTATATAAGTTTTAATAATAAAGTGTCCCACTTTGGTGTTAAATGAGAATAAGATTATGTTATAGATTGGGAGTTTTAAAGTGGTCCTCCATCTTCCTGCGTCTTAAATAGTTGTGCATAGTATACACATAATAATAAACACATGTATATATATTCCCTTCGAAGAGTCAATGATGTTTATCAACTCATCATTACATTAAGGCGGTGGAACCGGATTGGACCAAGGAAGGTTTGTTTGGTTTTCTTCTTTGTGAAGAAACAAAGTACAAGTCTAATCTCTATATAAAGCATCCAGACCAAATGAAAGACACTAAGTGAGATACAAGGTTCTACTAAAAAGAAAAGTGAAGGTAATTAAAGGGAAACTAAAGGGAAGCCCTTCTCAGTTCTCACAATCTAAGAGGAATTAAAGAAAATGCAAGGTCGAAAACTCTACTTTTTGTAACAGTTGCGAATCTACTAAATCGTGAGAATTATATGTTCCAATATTTTTTTGAGTATATTAAAGTATCATGAGTTTCTTGAAAATGATTCATGTTTGAAACTTATGCATGCATAAAAGTATAACATCAAAGATTTTGATACATAGACAGGAAATCAAAGAATTTGGAAATGTCTCAAGGACTAGAAAGGTAAATTGACTCATAATGCTCGGAGCCAAGGATCACCCGAATCATACATACTACAAGAACACTTCAACTAGAATGGTTAGGGGCCGTGCGAACGCCGGCCCTGCTACCATAAATTGTGACGAAACATACATAAAAAAAAAAACACTTCAACTAGAATGTGTAGGGGCTGTGCTAACGCAGGGCCCTGCTACCACAAATTATGACGTAGGCTTGACAGTTTGGGCCGACCTTAGGCGGGCGCCCCTCCTACGTGTAATGGAGGTCGCCAACATAGGCCATGGGCCTTCTTGATCACCCATTGACCCTGTCCAGGTAAGTATGTTGCCTAGAGGCCCGACCATCAGGTTAACTACGCAATCGCTTATTCCCTTCCTTTTTAATGATCAATGTGAGAATCAACCTTGAAGACTTCGATATTATAGGTACTCGCATAGCATGCAATCTTTTTACGGAGGCAATAAAAGCTACTAATTAACCAATTTCAAAAGATGGGAGCTTAAAGCAACATTGGCTTGTCTAATGTTAGAGCCCAATGGTAAAGAATTTGGTACTACGAGTGGAGGCCACCAATTTTTTAATCTTTCTAGACTTGTCCAATTTCTCTTGAGCCTAAATTCTTAAAGCCCCTCTTTGGCAGTTGGCAAGAAGCAATAGCTTCAAAAGCCTTTTTTTTTTTTGGCTCAAGGTGGATCTTCTTTTCATTTTATATTATGTTAACTATTAGAACATAACTATACAATATAACCAATTAATAAGAACCACTCCTCATTCACAGGCAAATACAACTCTACGCGTTTATATTCTGATTAAACATCGAGAGGAGCCAATTAGCCGAGACTTTCACTTTTATCTATAAAAGTTCTTGGGCAGAAATTTCCAAGTATATTGAATTCTTCCTTTGAACCAACACAATAATTATTTAACATTTCTTTCCTTGAGAGAGATGTATTAACAAACATCATTTATAAAATCTTTTTCCCTTTCAAGTATAGTTTTCTAGTTTTTTATCATCAAAGATTACCGAGATGAATGAGCGTAATTATGCTTCATTGAGGCCCAAAACCTCATAGATTTGATGCGACAAGGCGGGTAGTGTTAAAATTCGTATACGGATGAAAGTTGAAGGGTGGTGGACCACCACCATTGGCATTGACGGAGGTGAGGTGAGAGAGAGAGGAAGTACTCTAAACAGAATACGACCAAGGAGATAGAGAGAAAATAGAATGTTTATTATGAATTAAGTTCCATAATTGAATTTTCTAAAACTATTACATGAGATATTTATATCAAATAAACCCTATTGGGCTACAAAACTAAAATCTAATGAATTAGGCCTCTTGGGCTGATATACTATCTTTAACACTCTCGTACAACTCGAACGTGCAATTATTGTAAGTTGTTCAAATTGGAGAGATAAAAAACAAATGAGCCTCAATGGGCCGGGCCACTTGCGCCAATACAAATAAAATGACCCTCAATGGGCTGGGCCTCTAGGGCCAAATAGAAACAATTATTAACAAGATGTCAAGTAAGATGATCAGAGCCCAAAAACGGATCACCCCGAACACTTATAGTAGATGCTGAGAAGCCCTATCCTTGAAAAGCTTACTCAATAAAAGACTAGTAGAAGGCGAAGAAGTATCCCAAATCGAACTTTCCTATCGTAGAGTACATCCTTAATCCAATAATATTTTGATACCAAATCGTAAAATTTTGTGCATTTTGCCTACCATAACAATTGATTCTAAATATTAATTATGAATAGATTAACCGATAATCAATTCAATACCTACCATATTATTATTATTAAATTTATATTAATGAAAAATAATGTTTAAATCAAATTAATCTTTTATTATCGTATTGAAGTATCACATGTTATCTTAGATTTTGGTAGATATATAAATACTTTAATAAATTATTTATTTTCTAATGAAACATGAAACGAGGCATCAACATGATTGAAATAATAAATCAATTTAATAAAAAAGAAAAAAAATCAAGTTTGTTGATTTGTTGAAAATTAAAATATAAAAAAAATAAGAAACATATTTCTCATCTTCAAATGACAAGTAATCAATTAATGGGTAGTTTCTTCCAAACACGCATAAGTTAAAAGCAATAATTAATAATGTAGTGGATAAGTAAAAAAATATTGTAGATATAACATATCCCTCAACAATCATTAACAACACGTGCAACGCATATGCCTTGGACTAGTACCTAATAAGTGTTCTTCATCTATATATATTCCTTACATCTTTTATACACCAAAAGAAATTTCATTAATAATTTTATTGTTGTACAAATAATTGATTATCTAAATCAGTTTTAAAATTTGGTGCCCATTATTGGCTTTTTTTTTTAATTAAAAGGGATTTAAAGAATATTTTAAAAGATTATCTAAATCCCTTAGTATCTTATCACTTGTGAGAAATAGTGTTAATTACTCATAGTCTCATAGAAACAAATCCACAGTTGCATTTATGATGCTCAAATTGTTTATGATGGATAATAGTTACTTTTTTTTTTTTGAAACAGTTTATTGATCTTATGTTCACAAAAATTCTTTTTACACAAAGCCTAATGAATTCGGCGTATAAATTTTGCAACATCAAAACCTAATCAATACAAGGTCCTAGTCCTAGATAATGGCTATCTCACGACATTTAACACAGAAAATGTCAAATAAATGTTTTTCATGTATATCTATTCCTACCATCTTTTATATACCCAAACAAATTTCATTAATGATTTTTGTTGTATAAGCGAAAAAGATTATCTAATCCTTTTATTTAAGAGGATCAAATTCTTAGCCTTTGTATCTTAACTAAAGATGATCATATTATCATTAATTTTCCTTCAAAATATAACAAAATGGTCACGCTCACTATATAATAGAAAGAAGTTTAGACATATGCATAATTTTATATCAAATCATCAAACACAAAGTCATCCATATTCTAAATTGATTTTCAATGGCAAAGTTTCTTCAACCTACATTGATTAATGTTGTTGTTGTTGTTGTTATGTTGATCATGATGACTAGCATTACGGCAACCAGTGGTAGCACAACCTACGACAAGTAGTGGTTCCATGAATTCTAGGGCTTTTCGTGTGGCTAGTAAAGATTTTATAGGTTGTCCTTGCCCACAGATTCATTTTTGTTGCTATCCTAAGTAGTTGTGATTTTGGTTATGAGAAAATCGAGTTGTACTACCATTACATTTGTATCGTACAACTAAATAAAAACTTTCATCTTCATTCTAATGTTATAAGTATTTAAGTCAAAATGAAAGTTGCTACATTTTCATCTTTTTGTGTGCAATGATTATATTTTATTTGGATTCAACATATTGGGTCGATCAACCTTTGGCGGCGCCTCTCCTTAGGTGCAATGGAGGTTGCCAACCTAGGCCATCGGCCTTGTAGATCACCCATTGACCTTGTCCATGTAAGTATTCTTTCCATGGCCAACCTTTAACCATCAATGGTTAAAAGCGAAGACTCGATATACATTACGGATGCCGTGCGTTTCAAAAGCAACACATGCACTTGTGTTGATATTACAGTGTTGAAGACTCACCAATTAAGGGATTGGATTCTTTTGCATTCATATTCTACATCTATGATAATACTTTGGGAAGTAGTTTTTATTAGAAATGATATCTATGGATGCTTGTTGAGCGTATATCTTTAGTGTTATTGACATTCCATTAATTTAGAATTATAGTGTGTTCAAACTTTAACTTTCGTTACGGAAAAGCACGAGAATTAACGGATTGTTTCAAGATAACAAGATTCCAACCATTAACTCATTCCAATTTCAAGCAACAAGCATCTTTTAAAAAATGAAGTCGCAAAGTTTGGGTGTAACTAGGCCCTTGTCGAGTTGAAGGATAAAATGGAAGTAGGCAAAGGATGATGGAAATGGAAAAGGCACTTTAAACCCCAATATAGATTATCAAAGAGGCAGGAAATCAGTGTGAAATTACGTAAGTAATTAGAAAATAGAAATCCATGAGTATGAAATGTAGAATGCAACTTTGATTGAATGAAGATTTTATCTGTTGTGATACAAATTCGTTTATAGTTTGTTCTGATGTCTCAAATGTTGGATTTATTCTGTAATGTGACCCACATGAACTAATGGTATATAAGTTTTAATAATAAAGTGTCCCACTTTGGTGTTAAATGAGAATAAGATTATGTTATAGATTGGGAGTTTTAAAGTGGTCCTCCATCTTCTGCGTCTTAAATAGTTGTGCATAGTATACACATAATAATAAACACATGTATATATATTCCTTGAAGAGTCAATGATGTTTATCAACTCATCATTACATTAAGGCGGTGGAACCGGTTGGACCAAGGAAGGTTTGTTTGGTTTTCTTCTTTGTGAAGAAACAAAGTACAAGTCTAATCTCTATATAAAGCATCCAGACCAAATGAAAGACACTAAGTGAGATACAAGGTTCTACTAAAAAGAAAAGTGAAGGTAATTAAAGGGAAACTAAAGGGAAGCCCTTCTCAGTTCTCACAATCTAAGAGGAATTAAAGAAAATGCAAGGTCGAAAACTCTACTTTTTGTAACGACGGTTGCGAATCTACTAAATCGTGAGAATTATATGTTCCAATATTTTTTTGAGTATATTAAAGTATCATGAGTTTCTTGAAAATGATTCATGTTTGAAACTTATGCATGCATAAAAGTATAACATCAAAGATTTTGATACATAGACAGAAATCAAAGAATTTGGAAATGTCTCGGGGACTAGAAAGGTAAATTGACTCATAATGCTCGGAGCCAAGGATCACCGAATCATACATACTACAAGAACACTTCAACTAGAATCAAGAAGGTTAGGGGTTGCGGCATGGCCTGCATAAATTGTGACGAAACATACATAAAAAAAAAACACTTCAACTAGAATGTGTAGGGGCTGTGCTAACGCAGGGCCCTGCTACCACAAATTATGACGTAGGCTTGACAGTTTGGGCCGACCTTAGGCGGGCGCCCCTCCTACGTGTAATGGAGGTCGCCAACATAGGCCATGGGCCTTCTTGATCACCCATTGACCCTGTCCAGGTAAGTATGTTGCCTAGAGGCCCGACCATCAGGTTAACTACGCAATCGCTTATTCCCTTCCTTTTTAATGATCAATGTGAGAATCAACCTTGCTGAAGACTCGATATTATAGGTACTCGCATAGCATGCAATCTTTTTTCTGGAGGCAATAAAAGCTACTAATTAACCAATTTCAAAAGATGGGAGCTTAAAGCAACATTGGCTTGTCTAATGTTAGAGCCCAATGGTAAAGAATTTGGTACTACAGTGGAGGCCACCAATTTTTAATCTTTCGGACTTGTCCAATTTCTCTTGAGCCTAAATTCTTAAAGCCCCTCTTTGGCGGTTGGCAAGAAGCAATAGCTTCAAAAGCCTTTTTTTTTGGCTCAAGGTGGATCTTCTTTTCATTTTATATTATGTTAACTATTAGAACATAACTATACAATATAACCAATTAATAAGAACCACTCCTCATTCACGAGGCAAATACAACTCTGCGTTTATATTACGATTAAACATCGAGAGGAGCCAATTAGCCGAGACTTTCACTTTTATCTATAAAAGTTCTTGGTAAATTTCCAAGTATATTGAATTCTTCCTTTGAACCAACACAATAATTATTTAACATTTCTTTCCTTGAGAGAGATGTATTAACAAACATCATTTATAAAATCTTTTTCCCTTTCAAGTATAGTTTTCTAGTTTTTATCATCAAAGATTACCGAGATGAATGAGTGTAATTATGCTTCATTGAGGCCCAAAACCTCATAGATTTGATGCGACAAGGCGGGTAGTGTTAAAATTCGTATCGGATGAAAGTTGAAGGGTGGTGGACCACCACCATTGACGGTGGTGGCCGGAGGTGAGAGAGAGAGAGAAGTACTCTAAGCAGAATACGACCAAGGAGATAGAGAGAAAATAGAATGTTTATTATGAATTAAGTTCCATAATTGAATTTTCTAAAACTATTACATGAGATATTTATATCAAATAAACCCTATTGGGCTACAAAACTAAAATCTAATGAATTAGGCCTCTTGGGCGATATACTATCTTTAACACTCTCGTACAACTCGAGCGTGCAATTATTGTAAGTTGTTCAAATTGGAGAGATAAAAAACAAATGAGCCTCATGGTAGGGCCACTTGCGCCAATACAAATAAAATGACCCTCAATGGGGTGGGCCTCTAGGGCCAAATAGAAACAATTATTAACAAGATGTCAAGTAAGATGATCAGAGCCCAAAAACGGATCACCCCGAACACTTATAGTAGATGCTGAGAAGCCCTATCCTTGAAAAGCTTACTCAATAAAAGACTAGTAGAAGACGAAGAAGTATCCCAAATCGAACTTTCCTATCGTAGAGTACATCCTTAATCCAATAATATTTTGATACCAAATCGTAAAATTTTGTGCATTTTGCCTACCATAACAATTGATTCTAAATATTAATTATGAATAGATTAACGATAATCAATTCAATACCTACCATATTATTATTATTAAATTTATATTAATGAAAAATAATGTTTAAATCAAATTAATCTTTTATTATCGTATTGAAGTATCACATGTTATCTTAGATTTTGGTAGATATATAAATACTTTAATAAATTATTTATTTTCTAATGAAACATGAAACGAGGCATCAACATGATTGAAATAATAAATCAATTTAATAAAAAAGAAAAAAAATCAAGTTTGTTGATTTGTTGAAAATTAAAATATAAAAAAAATAAGAAACATATTTCTCATCTTCAAATGACAAGTAATCAATTAATGGGTAGTTTCTTCCAAACACGCATAAGTTAAAAGCAATAATTAATAATGTAGTAGATAAGTAAAAAAATATTGTAGATATAACATATCCCTCAACAATCATTAACAACACGTGCAACGCATATGCCTTGGACTAGTACCTAATAAGTGTTCTTCATCTATATATATTCCTTACATCTTTTATACACCAAAAGAAATTTCATTAATAATTTTATTGTTGTACAAATAATTGATTATCTAAATCGGTTTAAAATTTGGTGCCCATTATTGGCTTTTTTTTTTAATTAAAAGGGATTTAAAGAATATTTTAAAAGATTATCTAAATCCCTTAGTATCTTATCACTTGTGAGAAATAGTGTTAATTACTCATAGTCTCATAGAAACAAATCACGGTTGCATTTATGATGCTCAAATTGTTTATGATGGATAATAGTTACTTTTTTTTTTTGAAGCAGCGGTTTATTGATCTTATGTTCACAAAAATTCTTTTTACACAAAGCCTAATGAATTCGGTATAAATTTTGCAACATCAAAACCTAATCAATACAAGGTCCTAGTCCTAGATAATGGCTATCTCACGACATTTAACACAGAAAATGTCAAATAAATGTTTTTCATGTATATCTATTCCTACCATCTTTTATATACCCAAACAAATTTCATTAATGATTTTTGTTGTATAGCGAAAAGATTATCTAATCCCTTTTTATTTAAGAGGATCAAATTCTTAGCCTTTGTATCTTAACTAAAGATGATCATATTATCATTAATTTTCCTTCAAAATATAACAAAATGGTCACGCTCACTATATAATAGAAAGAAGTTTAGACATATCAGCATAATTTTATATCAAATCATCAAACACAAAGTCATCCATATTCTAAATTGATTTTCAATGGCAAAGTTTCTTCAACCTACATTGATTAATGTTGTTGTTGTTGTTGTTATGTTGATCATGATGACTAGCATTACGGCAACCGTGGTAGCACAACCTACGACAAGTAGTGGTTCCATGAATTCTAGGGCTTTTCGTGTGGCTAGTAAAGATTTTATAGGTTGTCCTTGCCCTGATTCATTTTGTTGCTATCCTAAGTAGTTGTGATTTTGGTTATGAGAAAATCGAGTTGTACTACCATTACATTTCTATCGTACAACTAAATAAAAACTTTCATCTTCATTCTAATGTTATAAGTATTTAAGTCAAAATGAAAGTTGCTACATTTTCATCTTTTTGTGTGTGCAATGATTAAGTTTTATTTGGATTCAACATATTGGGTCGATCAACCTTTGGCAGGCGCCTCTCCTTAGGTGCAATGGAGGTCGCCAACCTAGGCCATGAGCCTTGAAGATCACCCATTGACACTGTCCAGGTAAGTATGCTTTCCAGTAGCCCAACCTTTAACCATATATCAATGGTTAAAACTGAAGACTCGATATACATTACAGATGCCCGCGTACTGATGGCAGGAAAAGTTGATAATCCATTTCAAAAGCAACACATGCACTTGTGTTGATATTCTGAGTGTTGAAGACTCACCAATTAAGGGATTGGATTCTTTTGCATTCATATTCTACATCTCTGATAATACACTGGGAAGTAGTTTTTATTAGAAACGATATCTATGGATGCTTGTTGAGCGTATATCTTTAGTGTTATTGACATTCCATTAATTTAGAATTATAGTTTGTTCAAACTTTAACTTTCGTTCTGGAAAAGCATGAGAATTAACGTATTGTTTCAAGATAACAAAATTCCAACCTAACACATTCCAATTTCCAAGCAACAAGCATCGTTTTTAAAAAATGAAGTCGCGAAGTTTGGGTGTAACTAGGCCCTTGTCGAGTAGAAGGATAAAATGGAAGTAGGCAAAGGATGATGGAAATGGAAAAGGCACTTCAAACCCCAATATAGATTATCAAAGAGGCAGGAAATCAGTGTGAAATTACGTAAGTAATTAGAAAATAGAAATCCATGAGTATGAAATGTAGAATGCAACCTGGACTGCACAGAAGATTTTAGATGTTGTGATACAAATTCGTTTATAGTTTGTTCTGATGTCTCAAATGTTGGATTTATTCCGTAATATGACCCATATGAACTAATGGTAAATAAGTTTTAATAATAAAGTGTCCCACTTTGATGTTAAATGAGAATAAGATTATGTTATAGATTGGGAGTTTTAAAGTGGTACTCCATCTTCCTGCGTCTTAAATAGTTGTGCATAGTATATACATAATAATAAACACATGTATATATATTCCCTTTGAAGAGTCAATTGTGTTTATCAACTCATCATTACATTAAGGCGGTGGAACCAGCTTGGACCAAGGAAGGTATGTTTGGTTTTCTTCTTTGTGAAGAAAAAAAATACAAGCCTAATCTCTATATAAAGTGTCCGGACCAAATGAAAGACAGTAAGTGAGATACAAGGTTCTACTAAAAAGAAAAATGAAGGTAATTAATGGGAAATTAAATGGAAGCCCTTCTAGTTCTCACCATCTAGGAGGAATTAAATAAAATGCAAGGTCAAAAATTCTACTTTTCATGCATAACAGTTGCGAATCTATTAAATCGTGAGAATTATGTGTTCCAATATTTTTTTGATTTTATTTAAGTATCATGAGTTTCTTGAAAATGATTCATGTTTGAAACTTATGCCAGTATAAAAGTATAACATCAAAGATTTTGATACACAGAAAGGAAATCAAAGAATTTGGAAATGTCTCAAGGACTAAAAAGGTAAATTGACTCATAATGCTCGGAGCCAAGGATCACCGAATCATACATACAACAAGAACACTTCAACTAGAATGGGTTGGGGCCGTGCGAGGCATACTACCATAAATTATGACGAAACATACATACAAAAAAACACTTCAACTAGAATGTGTACCGAGGGGGTAACTACGCAGCGGGCCTTGTTACCAATTATGACGTAGGCTCGACAACTTGGGCCGACCTTAGGCGGGCGCCCCTCCTACGTGTAATGGAGGTCGCCAACATAGGCCATGGGCCTTCTTGATCACCATTGACCTGTCCGAGGTAAGTATGTTGCCTGAGGCCCGACCATCAAGTTAACTAGGCAATGGCTTATTCCCTTCCTTTTTAATGATCAATGTGGGAATCAACCTTGCTGAAGACTCGATATTATAGGTACTCTCATAGCATACAATCTTTTTTTGGAGGCAGGAAAAGCTATTAATTAACCAATTTCAAAAGCTAGGAGCTTACAGCAACATTGGCTTGTCAAATGTAAGAGCCCAATAGTAAAGAATTTGGTAGTATGAATGGAGGCCACCAATTTTTTAATCTTTCTAGCCTTGTCCAATTGCTCATGAACCTAAATTCTTACAGCCCCTCTTTGGCAGTTGGCAAGAAGCAATAGCTTCAAAAGCTTTTTTTTTTTTCTATTTTTTTTTTTTGCTCAAGATTGATCTTCTTTTCATTTTATCTGATGTTAACTATTAGAACATAACTAAACAATATAACCAATTAATAAGAACTACCCTTCATTCACCGGCAAACACAGCTCTGCGTGTTTATATTCAGATTAAACATCGAGAGGAGACAATTAGTCGAGACTTTCACTGTTATCTTCAAAAGTTCTTGGGGAAGAAATTTCCAAGTATATTGAATTCTTCCTTTGAACCAACACAATGGCTGATGGTTGTAAGACCCTAAATCTTTAAGTATTTGACTCGATAGAATGGTTTCGTACTTCTTTCTTTCTTCCGACCTTTGAGGTATCCTAGGTCTTCGTGTACTCACTTAGATACAATTAATATCCTTATTATCATGTCTATATTATTTTCATGGGTTTACGACATTCAAAGTATAGTTGTCGTCGTAAGTTTGATTTCACGATTCACATTTCATAAATGTTTCGTCTTTCGTATTTTTGTGGTACTTAATTCTAAATTAAGTTTTGGTATGTGCTTGAGACCCTTTATTAGGCTTTTAACATACTTAAAAGTAAGTATGTATACTTTCTCGATCATTGTTTCAATCATTAGTTTGTTCCACGTAATTTCGTTTGTCGTTTATTAGTTACGAATCGAATTTGGTACGTGACTGAATCGTTTCGTTCGAGATATCACCCAAGATGGATTTAGTTTGATTTGAGACTTTTAAGGCTTTTATTTTAAGTCCTTAGGGTCAGCCTGGCGAAGAAATCACGTCGTTTCATCGAGCAGGTACTTCACAGGGCTGTCGAAAAAATGGCCTCTGTTGCTTTGCACCACCGGCCAGACTTTGGGTACTCCACCCGGCAGACTTCGAGCTTCACTAGCAGCCCTCGACCAGTAGTCTTTAGCCCTCAAACAACAGCCTTTTTGCTCTTAATGAGCAACCATTTAATGAGCAGTCTTTTATGACTTGTCTTGACAAACTTTTCTATCCTACCCTTAATATAAATCAATCCTTTTAAGGTTATGTTGGACCTTTGACCTCCCCTTAAGAGTATAAAAGCCTCAAGGCATCTCTCCATTCATTTCGAATATGATTTTATTCACATCGTCATCTCTTCAACCGGTCAAACTTGGAGAGAGAGAGAGAGAGAGAGAGAGAGAGAGAGAGAAGTGGGTTCTTGGAGTATTCCGGCGATTACCGGAGCTTCGACCAACCAATCGACGAGCTGAGACCACCGTTGGAAAGATCTCATCGAGGAGATCTTTTCCCCTCTATCTATTTCATGTTTCATATAGGTTTGAAATTCAGGTCTGAGGTATGTTGCTATACCCCCTTGCTTTCTTCTTCACAAATCTCGCTTAGATCATGCTAAGGAAGGGTTTTATCAAGTCTATAAAACGTTTTGATGTTTCTATGAAATCTGGAAAGTTTTCCATGGATCTTGAATTGATGATTTTGGTCTTGGGTTTAGTTTGAAATATGTTCAAGCATTGATTTGGAATCATTGTTGTTCATGAACTTGTTGGAAAACAAACCATACAAATTCAATCTTTGTTTTTGGAAAATTTCGGGAAAATACTGGTACTAATCTACTAAAGGGAATTTACTAAAAATGAAGTATATTATACCTATATATGTTAGGTAACTCTCTATAAAGTTTCATAAATTTTGGAGTTCGGGAAGTATTTTCATTAGTCACAAATCGTGGCTGTACCAGTAGGCTGTTACAAGAAAGTTAGTCTGTTAACGGGATCTTGAGGTGACCATATTTCATTGAATACAAATCCTAATGAATAGTTTTCAAATGGTAAACTCTATCTCAAAGAGTCTAGTTTCTAAAAATGTAAATTTTATTACATTTGGCGCAATAAGCAATTTTTGGTGAATTTTGTATGATAGACATGCAGAATGAGTCGCAACAGAAAATCATGTTTTTAACATGAACTTGGAGGGGTTGTATTTTGATGAATATAAGTCCTAATGGAGTAATTTAAAATTCTGACATATAGTTTAAAGAGTCTAGCTTCATACTAAGCCATAATAATCTCAATTGGACTTGTGAGTGATTTATTGTTGAACTTACAAGTTCGCTGTGCAGAGTGAGTTATAATAGAGAATCTGGAAATAAACTTGTCTTGTGAATAATCATAAATTGATGATTATAGGTCTGAATTGAATGACTCAAAATGGTAAATAATATCTTAAAACTTATATTTTCTAAATATGTGTGGATTGCGATATTTGAACTTGTCAAGCGTGGTTTATAAATAATACATGAACCGTAATGGATTTGAGAATATAGAATGAATTATTATTCTAGGAAGAGATTAATGTTTACAAGTATATGGCCTCATGATCCTAGACTAACGGAGTAGTCATGGATAGCATAAGATGGATTGATGGTTAAGTTATGAGTTAGCATGGTTTCATAATTGAATGTGAAATACTATGTATATTTCATATTATGACTAAAAGCATAATTTTTACCTTGCCAAGAATTGATTCTTCTACGTGTTTTTATAATATGACTTATGAGCATATTGAATGTTCTTGCCTTCATGTGTGATCTATTCTACAGTTATATGTTGAACTTGGATTCTTCTATTAAGTGGAATTTTGAATTGAAATTGAACTAAGCTTGAGTTGGCATTAATCAACTTAGGTTTCCCTTTTATACTTGACTTAGTGATTTTGAACTAAGGTTCCTACATTGAACAAGAACCTAGCTATGCCTCAAACAAGAAAATAGAAAGGAGTCTTGGAACACATATAGTGTTCAAACTCTATTTGATTGGAAATATAGAAATGACTTGACAGAGTCGATGCTAGTGAGCCATTGAACAATACTGGCCCAACGATCAATCATTACGACGCTTGAAATCCGTTTAACTAGAATACTAGTTTCGAGATTCTTGATTTGATTAATGTTCATGCTTGATTGTTAATCATAGAGTCTACCATGCCTACTTGATTTGGATGAGATCGCTCTTATCGAGATCGTCCTTACTTGATTTCTTAAATGAGTAAACATTTACTTGACTTGGATCAGTTCGCTCTGGTTGAACTTGAGCCTCCACATGTTCATGATTGATGATTAAACATTTACTTGTCCTCTATTAAGTCCAGCTGGCGTACTTGTCCTGTCTTGTCTTGTCTTGTCTTCCCTGGTTGACAAGACAAGACATCACCGTTACGATTCGTGATAGTGATGGATTGTTGAACCAGATACATGCAAACCCCTCCATTCTTGATCACTTTGGAGAAGAGTACCTTGTGTAACCATTAGGGTGCTTGGAATAATACTATCTTTGGTTGATGTATCAGTCACGTACATCCAACAGCACGTTCCTGTTAACGATCAGTATTGTAGGATCTACGTTGTGGCACCAGTTCTATATCATATCCTCATATATGTGGACTTCTTCCTGGTACTTATGTAAAATCAAAGTGCTACCATGAATATGTGAGCTAAATGCTTATATATACTTGTTCTTCATTGGTTGATATTCATGATGAGCCTATGAATTGCTTAATATGTATATATGTAGATATACATACTTCTACTTGATTATTACATGATTGTCTTCATATGTGTATATATATAAATATGCATACTTCTAGTTAACTCTTCTGTGGAAGACTTGGGATGTTTTATGTTAAGATATACGTTCGTAATTCTATGATGACTCTTGTGACTTGCCTCCTGACTTGTTTGATTGTTTGTAAACAGCGGATTCACCCTAGTTCTTCTTGGTAGTCTGGTAAACAAGCAGTTCCTATACAGTACAACTCGGCTTACTGGGTCTTCGTCGTTGTAACATGATATCATTTCCACTTGTGGGAATATTTCATTTATGTTATATTTTTTAGTAGTAGCGTACTGGGTCATTATGACTCATCCCGTACTTTGTTTTCTAGTTGCAGTTTCGGTAGCCGCATTGAGGCCGAGTAGATTGTGACTTTAACAGGTCGTAGCAGATCGATAGATCGAGACTAGATCGTCTGGTTCGTGATTGTAGCAGCCGACTTCCCCAAGTAGTAGCTTGTGGAGTCCTATCTCTTTCAGCACCACTTATTTATATTGTACATTACTATTCTTGTGAGATCATTTTATTGTAAAGTTATTTAGAATTTATAGTCGGGTAGAATACATGGGTTTTGTTTTGGTTCTTCTTTGGGCCGACGTGTTAAGTCATGCCATTTTTTTTATAAGTAATAAATATATTAAAATCAAAGCGCCAAAACGAAGGCTCGACCATGTACAATAGGAATATAAAACAATAACTATAACAAACTGAAACTATTCACTAAATCCCCAAGGCACTGATGAATATTATCAGCCTCAAACCCCTGATTCCACCAACAGTTCAAATTAAAGTATGCATCAGATGATCCTAAAGTTGATCCAACGTCCGTTCAACATTGTCGAATGCTCTATTGTTTCTCTCTCCCCAAATTATCCACCAGATTGTGAGAGGAACTACCCCCCAAAAATATTTCCTCCTCCTGCAAGTTGTAACAGGCCAACACAATAGGAACTCCTTCACTGATCTAGGCAACAACCTTAATTAGCATCATATTCCACTGATCCGAAACATCTTGACAATGAAGCAAGAGGTGATTCGTGCTTCCGCATGTAGCACCAATTAACATAGATCTTACCTCTCCGCCTAAGATTATCCCCGATGAGAATGGCCATGCGACAAGCCTCTTTTGCAAAAAACATCACTCGAGCAGGAGCAAGAGACTTCCAAATACACTTCCAAGGGAAAAGAGGGGCCCTATTTCCTGTTATCTGAGCATACATCTACTTAACAGAAAACTCTTTATTTTTCGAGATTGCCCACATAACCTTATCCTCCCTGCTAATATCTATTTGGATAGAGTACAATCGCTCCAAAAATAGAACACTAGAATCCATTTCCCAATCCTGAAGATTCCTACGAAAAACAGGATTCCAAACCATATAGCCATTTACCACCTGGATCACATCACCAACCAGAATATCTTTATCAACCACCAAATTGAAAAGATCCGGAAATACAATACGCAGCTCCTCCTTCCCACACCAGACATCTTTCCAAAATCTGATTTTCAAGCCATTACCTAGAGCAAACGAAATATTCCTCTCGAAGGCAACCCTTCCCTTACAAATCCCTTTCCATACACTAGTACCATACGGGCTATCTATGGCGTTAGGAAACCACTCATGCTCCCCTTTCCCATACTTTCCAACCACCACTATTCTCTACAAGGCATTGTGCTCTACCATATATCGCCATAACCACTTCCCAAGGAGCGCTGAATTAAACAAACTTAATTTCTTCAATCCAAGACCTACATCCTTAATCCTGGAGCACACTGTATCCCACTTCACCAAATGATATTTACGCTCTTCCCCTTGACCTTCCCAAAGGAAATCTCTTTCAATCTTCTCTATCTTCTCTCGGATCGCGGCAGACATCACAAAAATTGATAGAAAGTACGTGGGAATACACAATAAAGCATTCTTCACCAAGGTTAATCTATCAACTTTGGACAACAGTTGTTTCTTCCACCCGGCAAATCGCTGATCCATCTTCTCTATCACCGAATTCCACATGACCTTATTTTGTAAGTAGCACCTATTGCCAGCCCCAAAGTAAGTAGAATGGAGCTTCGTAGACTCACACCCAAAGACCGAAGTAAAGTATTCCACATCTACCAGAGATCCTACCTGAAGAATAATGTTTTTCTTGATATTAATTCTCAACCCGAAACCATCTGAAAAAACGAGAGAACTAATCGGAGATAACCCAACTGTTCAATGTCAGCATCGTAGGAAATAAGAGTATCATCTGCAAAAAATAGATGGGAGACCATAACTTCCGGTTCCCTGGACATACCAATCTTGAATCCACTAATGAAGCCACCTGCCACAGCTTTGTCCAACATTATGCTCAATGCCTCCATAACTAGAATGAAGAGGAAGGAAGAGAGAGGATCCCCCTGTCGCAGACCTTTAGAACTCGAAAAAAATCCTATGGGTTCCCCATTCGCCAACACAGAGAAACGAATCGAGGAAATGCAGAACCGTATCCATTCTATCCATTTTGTACTGAATCTCATCTTCTCTAAGAGATAGAACAAGAATTCCCAGTTGACATTATCACAAGCCTTCTCTATATCTAATTTGCACAAAAGCCCCGGATGACCACTTTTCAATCTAGCATCCACTACTTCATTAGTTATAAAGGAAGAGTCGATAATTTGTTTGCCCCCCACGAAAGCATGCTGTGAATCAGAAATTAGCTTACCCACCACCTGCCTCAACCTCAAAGCAAGGACCTTGGCTAACAATTTTTAGAAACTGCCAACTAGACTAATTGGTCTAAAATCCCCTGCAGTTACAACCCCCATTTTTTTCGATATCAACGTAATGAAAGTCGCATTAAAGTTTCTCTCAAAGCACCTGTTTACATGAAAGAATTTAAACACCTCCATTACATCGTCCTTCACCACTTCACAGAACTGAGCAAAGAACACCATTGTGAATCCATCTGGACCCGGAGCTTTATCCCTGCTCATACCACGCAGTGCAGTTACCACCACTTCTTCCAAAAATGGTGTATCCAAAGTTCTTCTATCATCATCTATCAAGGTGTTGAATCTGATTCCTTCCAGCTTCAGATGTCATGCCCCCCTCATCTAAGTATAGATCTTCAAAAAAAAAACCTGCTAAACCCTCTTTAATATCATGTTGATTTTCCAGCAGAACACCATTGATTGAAATACTTTCAATCTGATTCACTCTCAGCCCGTTTTTCCTTGATCAGGCTACAAACGTTGACAGCCAGTGGGGTGGGAGGAATCCATGGCTCCAGCCCATCTTCAACATCATCTTGAGAAAGGGCATCCAGTTCACCCTGCGTATAGGGCACCAAGTGGTGCAAATTCCAAGCTTCCGGGTAATAGGGGTCGAAAGCCTATCCGCCATTCGTTGGCATCTCAATGGCACCAAGCATCAATGAGCGTGCATATGGTTGGTGCCCACTGCATAGTACGGGAATATTTCTTTGCGCACTTAAGAGGTATAGGCTGGCGAGGTGACAAAATCCTCCACGGATTTCTCTCTAGCCACTATCAACTGGTCGAAAAAGGAGGTCATGACTGCTGCATCCTTGGCCGCCTGAGCCTTCAGAGCATCCAGCTCCGACTGGAGTTGTGTCCGCTGCTTGATCAGAGCTTCCTCAGTGGCTTGGGACTTCTTCTGTTGGGCCACCAGGGCAGTTTTCTCCTCGGCCAGCGATAGCTTATCGACCTCAAGCTTCTTGACCGAAGCCTCACTCTCCTTCAAATGATTTATCTAAAGCTGCCACCGCCGCCTCAAGGCTTCATCGAGCTCATCAGCTTATCCTTCTCGGACTCAACCTTCTTATGGGCATCCCTCTCTTCGGTATATCGGTCATAGATGTTAGTGCATGTTGAAGCGATCTACAGAATGGAAAGCAAAAGCGGTCAGAATGAATAAGCAGACTCAAGTTATCAAAAGCAAAAACGTGACAAGAGCATACCTCGGCCAAATTGAGCCCGACGTGTCCAAGCAAGACATGACCGGCAATGTCACGGTCGTGAGTTATATCCTCCTACAAAAGCCTCTTTACGATGCCTTTGCCAACTAGCCCTACCGGGCTCCCACGAGCAGCCAGATCAATATGCCCCAAGTTAGGGCCCTCGAAGAGCCCACTCACAACAAAGACGGGCAATACGACCGTGGCTCCAAGATCTCAAAGCCTGGAGTAGCCACGATTTTCCGTAGTCTTTGTAAGGTGTGTGGCGTAGGCATTCCTGCAGCCCGTATCCCTGGGACTGCAGACCGATCACCGGGGGCGAGGAGCTGTTTTTGCCCGCCGCCTTGGCAACCTTAGCAGCAGTATCAGCAGCAACAACATCAGTCACAACTATAGTTGGCTAGGCAGGAGGAGGAATCTCAGCAACTTTCTTCGCAGCTGGAGGTTTTTTGGCTGGAGGTCCAAAAGGGACAGTAGGGACAGCCTGGGGGGCTTACTCGCTAGAGCGGCTACCATCCTACTATCTTTAGCCTCGAGCCTTTGAAGTTTCCTGAGGGTCATCATCACTGCACAAAACAAAAATGAGTCAGGGTGATAATCACAAAGGAAACAGTTACTATAACAGTTGATAAGGGAAATGAAATCACGAAGCAAGGCAAAAAGTAGAAGGTCAACCAGGGGCTGTCGGGTAGATGGGTGTACAATCGTGCCCGAGCCTTCGGCACTCAAGAGAATCAGCACGGAAGTTCTGCCCGTGATAACCACCCCAGTAAACATGGGCCTCCTCGGGCTCGAATGTACACAAAGGCTCGACCCCGGACCCCGCGGTTCCAAGCACTCCGGTCAAGCACAGGCTTCAGGGATTGCAGACCAGCTTCTTCCAGTCGAACAGGCTTTCCTGGATAACCCATTTCTCCCCTTCCATTACAACACCCAGGGTAGCCTGGATGGTGGCCAGGTGACCAGAATCACCTGTGGTAAAACTACCACGGGGAAGTTTGGGGACATTGATGCAGGCTTGGCTCATGGACATTATCGGCCAACCTGTCTAGGACTCGATCAGGACAACTCTCTCATCCCAGGCCTCAACCTTGCTCGGAACCTCATCTAGAATTCGAAGGAAGCTGGAGTTTGAACGGAGGCCAACCCGGCCGAAAACGTTGGCACTCAGAATGAATAGCTGCCAGAATATCTTCAGCGTAGGTTCTGTCCGCAGCAACCGACATGCCACGGTATACGCCATCAAGGCCCGAACTGTATTCAACATAAGGTCACCGGCCATAGGGACAAACTCCTTGAGAAATCGAAGGAAGAAGGGATCTAAGGGTAAGCTGCTAGCCCTACTGAAAAATCAAAGAAAAGCAAAGCAAGTTTTTCCATCCTCGTCAAGGATACTCGCCATCCACTAAAATAGCTTTCTCTACCTGGTATGCTTGGGGGTCCACTCCCAGCGAAGCAAACCACGCAGAGAGTTTGGCAGGGGTAACTAAAGAGGCCCAGTGTGCAGCGTAGAGGGTTTCATCAGCCTCTGACGTCCAGTCAGGCACAGGGGTAGAATTGGTAGCCACATCTCTTACACGGGCAAGTTGCCTTCCTCTCTGGGCTAATAGGAACTTATTAGAACTCTCCTCCCCCAAGTTGGAGGCCTTGTTAACACCAACCGCTCGTGCTACGTCGAGCAGCACCCTACCACCAACTCCCTCCTCGACCACGGGCTCCGCTCATTCAAGCAGTTGTACTAGGCCTAGCCCGCCAGCGGCCATACGACCTTGCTCCACCTCTCCATCAGACAGTCTATATTCAATGGAGGAATCGGTAAGAGCGATCACAGGCACAGGAGCTTGCGCCACAATGGCCTCTCCAGCCACGGACTCATCTCCCTTTTCTACTTCGACGTCCGGGGAAGGAGACCTCTCGCTACTCAACGGGTCATTCTGCCCGCCATAGCTGAAATCCTCTCGGATATTTGCCAAATTTCTCCGTCAGACATCTACATGGAGATCGAGGAAATAAAGGTTAGACTCTGCTCGAGGCAAAGTATAGTCCAGAAAGGGAAAACCCTAAGTCTAGGCATATCAAGGGGCCATGCCCGCCTAGCGAGAAAGACGCGGGGAGTAATTATCCTCGATCTCAACCTGAGGCCTAGTTTAACCTTATGAATGCTACCCAGAAAAGGTTTGAAGATGAAGGAGAAACCCAGAAACCCTAAAGCAAAGGAATCAAAGCAGTAAAGAATGAGAAAACTTACTGTCAAGATCGGGTGAGTTCTTTCTTTGGCACAATCTTGGTCAAAATGGAAGCAAGGAAGGACGTCGGTTCTCGTGAACGGCAAAGGCACCGGAATCTGGAAGCTCTATGTTATGATAGCCATTCGAAGCAGAAAATTCCCTCTCTTAGGAAATCCTTCAAATTAAAGTGCTAAAATAAGGAAGGGGCGTAGAGGATTAGCTTTTATAGGTAGAGGCGGAAGTCATTGGGGGGAGAGAAGACACCGAAACGGCACTTGCAAGGGTGGCTGATGCCATGCAAGCGGAAGCGCATTAAATGCGCTGCTTCGCAAATCGTGCTCCCATCACTTTGCTCCACAAGCTGGCGGGGCCACGCGCTGTCACATCACTCATTTTAACACTCGCCAACTACAAAGCTTCCTTGATACGCCACATCTGCCTAGGTTCCAGAACCTTCCATAAATTCGTTTGGTCCATTTTTTCAACCTTCTCTGAAAATTCATAGGTGTTAAAGCCCGGCACGAGAACAATGTCATCGAACAAAAACGCTCCCCACTCCCATCATGAATACCGCATTGCAGTAGTTGGGGTTAATGCGATGTGCCCGGCCCAAGCCCGGTCACGAGCGAAACACGAGCAATCACCACGTGCCGGTCACGAGCTTACTTGGCATGGGTCCAACCCACCTAGCGGGCAGAGCTAGCCGGACACAACAAAGAGTCAGACATCCCGCCTAGGCTTGGTTGGGTATAGGCCCTGCCTGCTCGACCAGGGGCCATGCCCGGGAATTACACTTATCATCTACAGATCTACCTATTATGACCGAGCAGAGCCTTGCTCGTCCGGGCAGAGCCTTGCTCTGGTATGTGACTGACATAAAATATCAAGAACTGTTAAAACTTAACAAATGTCAAGTTGCAGGAGTCAAAAATGCGAAAGGAAAAGCAGGATGCGAAACTGAACCGCATGGGGTAAAGTGACAAATTTTGAAACTTGATAGCATGCTTGGTGCCGCACTGCGGGTGCATTGGCCGCACTCCCTTCCATCAGACGCCGCCTCACAATTAAATGGTACAAGTTTTGAAGCGCAACGCATAAGCGGCCGATGCACCGGAAACAAATTCAAGAATTCCAGCGCCCTCTCCATCGCTATAAAATAGGAGGCTTCGCTCCCGCCATTTAACACAATTCATCGCGATTTTTGATCGCAATAAGCTCGCTTCGTCGTCCTCCGATAATATAGTACGAGAGGTGCGAGATAGGTGAGTGGAAGCCCCTATAGTCTCCAAACCCCGTCCAAACTCTGCCAAATCAAAAACCCATAGGTTATAAGTGATCCCTAGCCTAGTTGTTAGGTATCCACCTCAAAACCCCCAAAATCCCAAAATAAGCCGTTATTCGCCCCGAGTAACGAGCTAAAAAGTCAAAACTTAAGTCTAGGTTCCGCCCAACCAAAAGGCCAAAACCTACCCAAATAAAGTCACACTCGCCCGAGTTGATAAGCCCAAACTTCAAAAATCAAGCAGTCATTCTATCAACACAACACACACACAGACAACAAAAAGACTCTCTCTCCCTGAAGGACAGAGCGAGCACACCGCCGCTCTAAAAGGTAAAACCTTTAAGAGCGTTGTTATTTCTATTTATTTACATTTTCTGTCTTTTTATTTATTTTTCAAAAGTTGTTATTTAAATCCGGCGCAATGTAGCCAATATAAGCCGTTGTGCTGCCCGGATTAGATTAGGAAATATTATGTAAAAGAGCCGTTATAATGGCCAAATATTCTTAAATATGTTTGTAATTATTGGAAGGAGACTGCGAGTCCGTAAATAATGTGTAGCCACGAATGTATCTGTTTAAATTTCCCTTGTCAAAATAAGACCTTATTTATTTGCTAGATAAATATAACAATGAGCATACTTCACCAAAAACGTTTTGAGATCGAAGGGCGAGTTGGGTGCCTAGCACCTTCCCAACTCTTAACTTAGCCCCGAACCCGCTTTCTAAAATCTCGGTTTTTTTTCTGGTTTTCCTTTATTTTTGCCTTAAAATAAAGGTGGCGACTCTAAAACTTTCAGATCCGGTGGGGCCTCGCAACATTCCTCTTTGCACTTTCCCTGTTCTCCCTAAAAAAGGGAGATACGGAATGGAGGGGTGATGTATTCCCATATCCTGGTATCCCCTAAACAAGGGATAACTTGATGCGGGAAACCCATAGCTCCCATAGTGATCTGAATGGGCCATAAGGCTATTTTCAATAAATCCATAAATGGGGGCGTCGCAATATCCTTTCTTGCACTTCTCTATTTTCCCTAACGAAAAACAGGAGAATGGAATGGAAGGGTAATGCATTCCCATATCCTCGTTATCCCCGAAATAAGGGATAACTTGACATGAGGAAACCTTTAGTTCCCATTTTGGATATAAAATCCACTCAAGGCAACCGAGGCACATTCCAACGTGCTAACATAGACAAAGACTCCTCTCGCACTTTGATTTCGCCTTCCCCTAAACAAGGGAGGGTGGAACGAGAGCAGGCGGTGGTGTCCCGCATCCGCACGCACGCCGCACTCCCTATCCAAGCGCGCTGGGCGCTGGTCGCACTCTGAACCTCACAAAGGGCGACTCGCTGGGAGTTGTTTTATTTTTAAATAAAATGGAGGGCTATACTCATAAAATAAAACCTTTTTTGCTTTTCTTTGTTTCGGCCGCAGATGCTCGTTATATTAATTTACGCATTTCAATAAAGTGTTCCCATTACGGTCGTGGCTATATTTGTGGATATGATCCTCCATCTGGCAGCAGTCTCGTTCCGATACCTGTTACGGACATGTTCGAGAGTATAAAAAAAAATCAAATCAAAAAAATATATACATAAAAAAAATTCGAAAAAATCAAAAATAAATAAATAAATATATATATATATATATATATATATATATATATATATATATATATATATATATATATATATATATTACAATAAATTCCGGGCAGCACAACAAAAGAGCTGGGGCTTTACTTTTTTCCGGCTCTGTTTTTTATTTCTTTCAGTTCATTTTCTTTTTCACTTTATTCTATATATTCGTACATATCTGCATTCATGCTGTCATTTTATTTTGCGGACATAGGACCAAAATTTGTAATTAATAGGATAGATAGTCTCCCCACTTTTCTTTCTATTTCTTAAAATGGTGTGTTTATTGCTTGCGCCAAAAAAATAAAAAGCCGAGAAAATCCACACATAACAAAGAAGACAAAGCCAAATTGCTTTTATTTTCTGTTATATATCTCAGAAAATAAATAAAGACTTTATCTTTTTCTAGATACCGCACACACGTGCACGCATATAAATATATTCCGAACTGTTACCCTACACCATGGTCAGCCTACCCCCTGCATGAGCCAACGTTAGAATGCATATAGTTTTTCAGGACACTTCACAGACCGACCGGTTTTTACATCTTTGAATTGTGGGTCAGCCCCTGTCAAAAAACAAAAAATCAAATCAAAAAATATATATGTCAAAAAAAAAATGCGCAAGTTCGAAAAAAAATATACATAGTAATTGCGCACAAAAAAATATACAATAAATAATAAACAGGGCCGACTTATAATTCTCAAATGCTCGACCTAGACCATTTCTGGATGGTGGATCCCGGAAAGAGTATAGGCCCTTCGCCTCGGGACCACCCAAATTCTGGGAGTCGAAAGGCGTGGAATACGTTGGTCCTATACTCTGGAAAAAGAATCCACTATTCCATGAAAAAGTCCTGAGACTATCAAAATAAAGCAGGTGCTTATCCGGTCAATTGTAGGGAACATGAAAGTAAATATAATAATAAAATACTAATAAAAAGGCACTGCACTCTAAGCCCAGATAGCCTCCACAAATCTCTTCGATACCTACCAAACCCCATTTTCCTCGAGACCGGCCCGAATTTGGAAAGGCGAGATAGTATCGCCTGCTGATACGGGAAACCAAAGCGTAAATCGATCGAGGGTATCGGCCAGATCAAACAAGGGCAACCGGCCCATCCGAGCAAGATGGCGTAAGAAAGTGAATCGGCCTATGGGTACAAGTTCGTGGGCCTGGTATGTTCCGCCCGGCAATGCAGAATGGTTTGACCAAGGTTGGAGGTTGCGTGCGATGAGTCAAATGGCTAGTCTGGTACAAAGTCTAAAATCCAGTGGTGAGGTGAACTCTTCCCCTACTATTCCCCAAGAAGCATCCACATCTCAGGTGCCTCCAAACCCAATCCCTCAGCCAAACACTAATCCACCAAATACTACCACTATCCCAAATCCCAATCCTCCACCAAGTCCCTATTACCCAAATATCTATCCTTACCCGCCTTATCCACCATATATTCCCCCAAATACCCAGAACCCAAATGACCTTCCTTTTCCTATGACTAACCCACTCCTAAATAGCCCACACATGGACCCAAAAAGCTTTAACCCACCAGGCCAAGTTACCACATATTTACCTCCTAATGATCCTGGTCGCCCGGTTGAAGCTACCAATAACCCACCAATTCAGAACCTATATACTACCCAAAACCCACCAATCCAGAATCCATATACTACCCAAAACCCACCAAGCCAAAATCCCTATATTGTCCAAAATCCACCAACCCAAGACTTTTATCCAACCCAATACCCATATCCAACCCAGAATCCTTATAATGCCCAAATTCCATTAACCCAGAACCCATATACTGTCCAAAACCCATCAGCCCAAAATCCCTACCTTCAACCAGAAAATAACCCAGCCTTCCCAAATCCAGCCAGTATATACCAAAAACCAACTCCCCCAACCACCAAAATGGAGGCCGACATGGAAAATATGAAGACCATGATGCTTAAGCTCCTCAATAAAGGGGAATTTTCTACTCGGGCCCTAACATTGCAACCATCAGCAATACTTCCCTCAAAGTTCAAAATGCCCGATATAGAAAAGTTTGACGGGACTGGATGCCCCATATCCCATTTAAGATCTTATTCCACCGGCATGCAGTCACGAGGAGCTAGCTTTGAAGCTATGGCTTCCAATTTTCACCTCACCCTGGTAGGAGCTGCCAAGCAATGGTTAATGCTATCTCGATAGCAAGCATTCATGAATACCGGGACCGATAGCCGAAGCATTCCTTGAAAGATACAAAGATAATACCACCCGAAAATAGAGGGACCTTGAATCGTGCACCCAACGGAAAAGGAAACCGCGCCGAGTTTGCAAATGTGGAAGAGAAAGTTGGCAATGCACCTTGACGCTCGATCCGCCGAAGTCATGCCGGATGTTCATCAAAAACCTCCAACCCATTTACCTGGAACATATGCGGTACCTCCCCTATACCAATTTCAAAGAAATAGTGGAGATAGGAGCCCGTATTGATGATGATATACGGACTGGCCAACTAAAAACCAATACATCTCCTAGTTCTTTCCGTTACTCCAAAGGAAAGACAACCGCATCGCCTCCAAATAATATGGTAGGAATGCCTCAATCCCATTTTCTACCCAAAATTATAGCTCGCTCCATGGTATTATGGGTCTGGACGGGTCTGCCAATACAATGGGAGCAAATAATGGCCCGGCGAAACTTCGTAAATCGAACGTAAGCCGGCATTTTGATGAACTGCAAGCTCCCCAGTCTGTAATACTGCAGGGGCTAATGGCACAAGGGGTGTTAAAGCCATTGGAAAATTATAAGCCACCCGACCCCCCGCCAGACTTGGAACCATGCCCAATCTTGTGAATATCATCGAATCGATGGTCACCTCACCGACAAATGTTACACCCTCAAAAATGCTATCCAGACCTAATAGATGATAAGGTTATTGAAAAACCTCCACCGCACTCAAATGTAGTCAATAACCCTCTACCTCAAATCAATATGATTGAGGTTGATGAAAACCCTTCCGTGCCCAAGTTTGAAATAAATAAACACCCACTTCCATATATCCTCATTCCTATTCCTCCACCCTTATCCATAAAAGAGCTTAGTGTAATATGCTCTCTTGGGACACCATCCTTGGTAGCCAAAATACCCGTAACATTGAAAAGCCACTGGGTTGGTGGAGATGTTAGCCACCTTACCCGACCGGCCGAGCCTACCACCAAACCCCGAAAGAGGTGACCACTGAAAAGATCAAGTAATGATATCGGGCTAAAACGGTGGAAGATTCTTTATTAGCTCGATGAAGAAAACTCAAGCCAACATTTCCATCCGGGGCTTATCTTGTGTGCTTCCAAGACCCACCGTGATACACCGGCTAAGTCGAGCCGGTTCCTATTGAAACCTCCCCAACGAAGCTTACTCGATGATCGGAACATTCATTTCGAACGTGATAATGTTTACCGATCTAGACCCGCCGAGGGAAGGAACTAACCACATTGATGCTCTTCACATCACGTGGGAATTTTGGAGAAACGAGTTCCCCGAAGTTTTGATAGATAATGGGCTTCACCGAATGTATGTCCCCGCCAAAGACACTAGCCAAGCCGGGATAAAAATATCGAACTCACTCCTTCCTCGCAAACAAGCAAGGCATACGACAACACCAACGATGTGTCTTGGGGTGGTCACTTTAATGTTAACAAATTGGGCCCTTAAACATGCCGCTTGAGTTCCAAGTCTCGGATATACCCACCTTTTAGCCTGTTGGGACGCCTGGATTCATGGGGTAAAGGGGTAGCCTCTTCATTACACCGTGTCAAATTCATCCACGATGACCACATAGTAATTATTCTCGCCGACAAGATCGTGGAGAATAAGGAAAGCGAGGATATCCCAATCCTCGAGATAGAACATGAAGACACCGGTATTTTCTCGCTGGCTTTGAGGTTATCCCCAAGCCGTGGTCAACGCCATTGAATATGGCCGAGAAACCGACATCATTGGAAAGAAAGTTACTTCCCTAGGAAACATGGTCCCTTTAAACATGTTCCGAAAATGAATTATATGCCCGGTCTAGGTCTCTAAATCGCAGGCTAGCTAGTTAATTTAGTCCAAGATGAACTTAAGGAATGTATCCCTCCTTTCGGCCTAGATACACGCCTACTCCAATTAAGTAGCCATGAAATAGAGACGTAAGAAAAGAAAGGCGTAAATGAAAAAGCTTCCTTATGAATATCCCTCTCCAAATTTCTATCGAAAAACCTTAAATGGTTATTTTGTACATAAGGGGAGATCTGAAACCTATCTTATGTTTCCCGAACCCCGGATAGACCGTAATGGGAAAAGATGCCCCGGTTGGGAAGTCTTTGATGATGTCAAGATTTCTCTCGATGATATGGAACAAAGTTACCCCGAGCCCCATAGCGCCAATTATAAGATCTGTCACACCATTGAAAATGCTTGGTCTATAGACCAAGATGATTATGCTTGCCCCGCTAGATGATGACTGCCTAGAGACAGCTTTCTGGTATGATAAACTGAGGCACTAATTATGAAAGGCTCTCTCGAGTTCGAGTCTATTTCTAATAAGCCTCGCAGAATTGGTACACCACGACCGGTCCGCCTCCCGACACCCGCACTGTAGACCGCTCGATATACTATCCCCGATCCTTTCTAGCTATTTTTACGGATTGGTCATCTACCAATCCGCTACCAATAATTGAGGATCTCAAACCCCGTGTCCTCAACAATGTAATAACCCCGCATAATGTGCTTTTAATAATAATATGGATGTCTTTGCTTATTCCTTAGTTGCACCTAATTTAAAAGACGATTAAATAACAATAATTATGATAATGAGTCATTTAATAAAATGGACCCAAAAGATAAAAATTATCTACTTGAGCTTGCAAAGTCGGCCGAGTACTGTGAACAAAGCCATTCATCAAGAATATCAAGACCCCACTATCAACCCTGGGCCGACAATGAAGTCAAAGAAATTAGAATCGGCAGCTACCTCCAAGGTCCGTAAAGAAAGGCACTTATTGATCTCCTCAAAGAATTCATAGACATCTTTGCCCGGTCCTACGAAGATATGCCCCGCCTAGATCCAGCCTATAGTCGAGCACCGATTCCCACATATCCTGATGCTCGCCCAAACAAACAAAAGCTCCGCGCATCAAGCCGTAATGGTCACTACAAGTCAAAGAAGAAATCATGAAGCCTGCCAACTTCATCCGGTAGTTGAATACCCGACTGGCCGTCAATATAGTGACTGCTCCCAAGCCCAACGGGAAAGTCGATCTGTAGACTTCCGCGACCTCAACAAAGCCGCCCAAAGATGACTTCCCCGCCCAACATTGATATTGTGGTAGATGCCGCCGCAGCTCACAAAGTCCGATCCTTCGTCGACGCATGCCGGGCTACAACCAAATCAAAATGGCAAAGAAGACCAGAGAAGACCTCATTCACTACTCCTCGGGGACTTATGTTATACCGCGTCATGCCATTCTGACTAAAGAATGCCTGAGCCACTTACCGTAGGGCTGCCACCACCCTCTTCCATGACATGATCCACAAAGAGATGGAGGTCTATGTCGATGATATGATCGCATTCCAAATGACGCCTACGGTGCTCACATTAAAGATCTCCGTAAGTTCTTCGAAAGACCGAAAAGCACCGATGAAGCTTAACCCCACCAAATGCACATTCTGGTTACCGAGGCAAAGTCCTCGGGATTTCTTAGTAATCGAGCAAGGCATCGAGATCGAGCCAAGAAAATCAAAGCCATCCTCGAAATGCCACACCGAAAACTCCCATCGAAGTAAAAGGCTTCCTAGGCCGGTTGCAGTAAAGACATCGCCTGCTTTCATCGACAACGACTACAACCCGCGAGCCCCTCTTAAACTCCTCAAAAGAATACCGATCAAGTCTGGGACGCCAAGTGCCGCCTAGCCTTCGAGAAAATAAAAGCCTACCTTACCAATCCCCTCGTGCCTACCTTACCAATCCCCCTAGCTCCACCTCATACACATAAACCTCTCCTTATATACTTAACCGTCACTGCACACCTCAAGAGGGGCTATGCTCGCCCAAGAAAAGGAAAATTCCTACATTGAAAACGCCATATATTTCATAAGTGAAGCTACAAGGAAGCGAGCTAAACTATTCTAAGCACTAGAAAAGCCGCACCGGCCTAGTCCTGGGCCACTCGTGAGGCTCAAAACCTATCTCCAAGGAAGGTCCATCAAGCTCATATCCGTGATGGACCCTATCAAATACATCTTCGGTAAGCCATCACCGTCCAACGACTAGCCAAGTGGTCTTTTCTTCTAAATGAGTTTGACATAACCTATGTCACTCTCAAGTCTATCAAAGGGAGCGCCATTGCGCACTCACTTAGCCGATCTACCTCAAGACCGAAGATGCACCGAGCCCTGCTTCCCTGCACGAAGGTATCCCGAAATCACCGACCAGACACCGTTGGCAAATGTTCTTTGACGGAGCCGCAAACAAAAGAGGCTTTGCATAGAATCTTGTTAATCGATCCCGCCGACTCTCATACTCCGCTGGCCATAAGGTTGGAGTTCGAATGTTCAAATAATACAATGGAGTATGAAGCCCAGTATTGTCGGCCTAGAAGAAGCTCTCAAAAAAGGGAGCTAAAGATCTCGAAGTCTACTGAGACTCGCCCTAATTATAAATCAAGTCGAAGGAAGGTGGAAAACCCAGATCCTCGGCCGCAACTCTATCATGCCAAGTTAATACGCCGCCCGATTTGGTTCTATCTCGCTCCATTACCCGCCACGAGATAGGAATCAACCGCCGATGCCCGCCACTCAGCATCGAGTCCAGATTCTCGCCGAAACTAAAGTCCACCATTCATAGTCGGAAGAAGGTCACTCCGGTAGCATCGCTTCAAAATCAACGCAGCCCCTCGGCGCATCACGAGCCCCGGTATGCCGACATCTTAAATCTGCCTCCAAGAATCTTTATCCCCGGTTAGACAAAAGAGGAAGAGTCTCCCTAAGAAGACTTCCCTCTGGCCTCCCAGCGCACTGTATAAGAGACACTATCAAGGCCTCAACTTACTATGTGTCAATCAAAGCCAAAGCCGAGCAAATTATGGATCAACTACATGGTGGTACCGTGGCCCCACATGAACGGCCATATGCTATCAAAGAAAGTCATTCGACAGGGTACTATTGAGTACGCCGAACCGATCAGATTCTGGTGCGACATTGCGACAAATGTCAACGTTGCTAATCTACAAAGATGTGCCCCCACACGCCCTATACAACTCCACGCCCCGGCCCTTCTCAACATGGGGTATCGACGCCATAGGCCAAATTCACCCGGGGATCCAATGGCCACGAATATGTCTTCTGTAGCCGCCGACATTTCACAAAGCGGGTAGAAGCCTCTTCCTAAAAAGTCTTAAACGCCCGAAGGTGTCCGATTTCATTAAGGCCAATATCATATACCGATACGGGTACCTTTCGAGATCATCTCCGACAACGGCTCTCATTTTGAAGGGGACGTGAACCGCGCTGGACGAGTTCAAAATCCGTAGACACAAATCCTCCCCTATCGGCCACAAGCCAATGGTGCCGTTGAAGCGCCAATAAAACTCTCGAGAACATCATTAGAAAAATGGCCGATACAGAAGAGATCGGCCGTAAAAATTGCCACTAGCCCTCTGGGCTACCGTACGCCAGCCCAAGACACCCATCGGGCTACCCCTACTCTAGCATATGCATGGAAGCTGCATTACTACCAATAGAGATGGAAATCCATCATTAAAGATGATGGAAGTCGATATATCGAAATTGACTTAAGAACTCCCCTAATTGAGATGAACGATGCCTCTTAGCCTTGGAGCATACCCGCATATCAAAGGCGTATCCGAGCTTTCAATAAAAAAGTCAAAGGCCGAGATATTCAAGTCGAGACCTGTGTTGAGAAAACCCCTAGTTATGTTGATACTAGGGGAAAATGGAAGTCTCTCGGATGGGACCATACATCGCATATGAGATCCGATCGAGGTCGTGCTTCTCACAACCAGATCCGGGAAGACCTTGTCCACCTTTTCAACTCTACAAACTCGTAAGGTACTACGCCCGGCTTCTCCATCCTCGTCTACCGCTTCCTCTTCTCTCAAATTCTCGCTTAGACCGAAACCCCGAAAGTGGCTGCCTAGGCAAAAAATTAGCATAAAATAATAAATAGCAATACGAAAACGAAA
>CM028382.1:16636744-16873073 GCA_013146195.2 Codonopsis lanceolata | reverse complement strand
AATTTGAATGTGGTTTCTGTGGTGGAGGCAGCAAAGAGGAATGAAGAGGTTCCCTTCAACCCCGATTTGAGGATGCGGGATTTCTGGGTGAGCAATCCAACGTGAGATACTACTGATGACATTGAAGCTGCCGAGAACCGAGCTCTTCCTCCAGGAGGTCCCAACCCCCAAGCTCCCCTTTAGGTCCTTTATTAATGCTCGCTGCGACGAGAGTTTCTTTTCAGACGTGTGCCGTGGTTCAAAACAATTTTTTCTTTTGTCCGAACCGCCTTTGACATTTTTGTGCCCATATCTATCTTATTCTCATTTGTCGTTAATCACATTGCGATATGCTCGTCGTACTTGTTTCTGTTTATGACAGTCTACCTCGTATCCGAGGATATTTCACTAACCCTTTTCGTTTTGTCAGTTGAGATGAGTGTGTTTAGTTTTTGCAAGTTGTGGCCTCCCTCGCATACCGAGGATAGGTCTTTTGGCCCTCCTTTCTTTCTCGAGATTGAGGTAGGCATGTTTGCTTTCGTAAGTTGTGGCCTTCCTCGTTAATGCAGGGGATAGGTCTTTTGATCTTTCCTCATTTTTCGAGGTTGAGGGTGGTCTTCTTTCGTGAAGTTATGGCCTTCCTGGGTAATGGGGATAGGTCTTTTGATCTCTCCTTTTTCGAGGTTGAGGTGAGCGTGTCTGCTACCAAGTAAGTTATGGCCTTCCTCGTGTACCGAGGATGGGTCTTTTGATCCTCTCCTCGTTTCGGGGTTGAGGTGAGCGTGTCTGCTTTGTAAGTTATGGCCTTCCTGGGTAATGCAGGAGGATAGGTCTTTTATGCTGATTTGAAATGATAATAGAATCTTTCCTTTTGACACCCGAAAAATTTTACAACTAAAATCATATCATTGGTAGTACATTTTAAGATGATCGGCATGCAAAGGGTTCTTAACGGCGTGCCGTCCTCAGAGCCTGCTAGTCGGTGTCTAGGTTCCTTCTCGGATAATATCGGTGACTTTGAGCGGTCCTTCCCGGTTTGGGGAGAGTTTGTTTCTTCCAAGTTTCTTGCCAGTTGCTTCTCTCTTTCGTAAGACCCAATCTCCCATAGAGAAACTTCTTAGCCTGACCTTTTTATCATGGTTGATTTTCGTAAGTTTCTTGTAGTTGATTATCCGGAGATGTGCTTCTATTCTTTTCTCTTCCACGTTGTCGAGGTCAAGTAATCTTGATAGCTCATTGTGGCTTTGGTCGTTGAAAGTAACTCGGGCTATGGGGAGGGCTAGCTCGACTGGTGTCATGGCCTCTGATCCGTAAGTAAGTGCAAAAGGGGTCTCGCCTGTGGAGCCGTGGACTGAAGTTCGGATTCCCCATAAGACGATCGGCAGTTGCTCGAGCCAGTTCCATTTCCTTTCATCCAAGTCCTTTTTCAATGCATGCATAATTTTCTTATTCCCCGCTTCTGCTTGGCCATTGCCCTGAGGGTGAGCAACCGAGGACATTCTATGCTTTACATTTAATCTTTCGCAATTTCTGTGAACTTTTTTGAAAATTGAGTGCCGTGGTCGGATACGACCATCCGAGGAAGGCCGAAACGATAAAAGATTTGCTCGTACACGAACTTTATTGCTTGGTCCTCGGTTATGCTGGCCAGTGGTTTGGCTTCCACCCATTTAGCGAAGTAATCTACGGCCACTATGATATACTCACATCCGTGTTTAGCTTTAGGGAAAGGACCGATAAGGTCTATTCCCCACATGTCGAACGGCCATGTTGCGATCACAGGCGTTTGTGGTATGGATGGGAGTCGAGGAACATCCGCAAATCTTTGGCACTTGTCGCACTTCCTTACGTACTCTGCCGCATCTCTTCTCATGCTGGGCCAGTAGTAACCATGAAAGTTCATTTTGTCGGCCAAAGTCCTTTCCCCCGGGTGTCCCCCGCACTCTCCTTCATGTACCTCGGCTAGAAGGTCCTGCACTGTCTCCGGCCTTATGTACCGGAGAAGAGGTTTCGTGTTGGACCTCTTGTACAACATTCCCCCCAATAACCGAGTACCTGCATGCTCGGTTTCTTACCATTTGTGCTTTGTCTCTATCCTCGAGCAAGGTCCCTTTTTCAACGTAATCTTTTATTTCGTCGATCCAGCATCTTGGGGCATTCTCGATTGCCATGATTTTATCCTTGTCGATTGGGGGGTTTCTGAGGAACATTAACTCGACCTCCGGTGGTACATCCTCGTTCTCAGATGAAGAAACCTTGGACAAGTAATCCGCTCGGGCACTGTCCTCTCTTGCGACCTGTTCCAGTTCCCAGTATTTGAATTTCTTTAGCAGTCCCTGGGTCAGTTGTCGGTAGTTTGCCAGCACCGGATGGTTCGCCCCGTACTCGCCCAATACTTGCTTGACTACCAATTGGGAATCGATGTACATCACAATGCTCTCGGCCCCTAGTTTCAGTGCTAACTCAATCCCCGCCACCAATGCTTCATACTCGTCCTTGTTATTCTAAGTTTTAAAGCCAAATTCCAACGCCAAACCCAATTCTCCCCCTTCTGGTATAATTAGCGAGATTCATGCCCCACTTTTGTTAGTCCCGAGGATCCATCAACAAATAAAGTCCAGTGCTCAGGCGGCCTGGACCTTGTCTGCTTGTTTTCGACCTTTTCCCCGGCAGCATCTGGTTCTTCCTCGCTTTTCTTTGGCTCGTCCTCGGTAGTTCCCCTGGTAAACGAGGTTTCGGCGATGAAGTCTGCCAAAACTTGTGCATGTATCGCTCTCCTCACTTCATACTCGATCCCATATCCCGATAGTTCGACTGACCACTTTAGCAGTCTTCATGTCATGTTCAGCTTATGCAAGATCTGTCTTAGGGGAAAATCGGTGTAGACCACTATCGGGTGTGCTTGGAAATATGCCTTCAATTTTCGAGCAACGACTACCAAGGCGAGCACCAGTTTTTCGACCTCCAAGTATCTTCCCTCGACCTCGGTGAGGGCATGGGACACAAAGTAGACCGGCTTTTGTAGCTTGTGCTCCTCTTTGATCAGCACTGCTGCAACCGCCGCGTCGGATGCTGCCAAGTACACATACAATTTTTCCTCGGGGGTGGGGATGCTGAGGAGCGGGGGTCGACCAAGATACTCTTTAAGCTCATTTAAGGCCTTTACACAGTCATCTGTCCACTGAAATTTTTTACCTCCCTTCAACGTTTTAAAGAATGACAAACTTTTTTCCGCTGACTTGGCTATGAAACGTCTGAGGGCTGTAATTCGGCCATTGGGTTTTTGGACGTGCTTGATCGAGACGGGAGGATCCATGGTTGACAAAGCCTTTATCTTTTCGGGGTTGGCCTCGATTCCTCTTTCATTAACCATGTAGCCAAGGAATTTTCCCGACTACCTCGAAGGCACATTTTGCAGGATTCAGTTTCATATTATGCTTTCTCAAATTCGCGAAGGTCTCCTTTAGATCCTCGACATGGTCGGCGTGCTTGGTCTTGATCACCATATCGTCGACGTATGCTTTCACGTTCCTTCCCAATTGATTGCCAAAGACCTTGTTTACCATCCTCTGATATGTGGCTCCGGCGTTTTTCAACCCGAAGGGCATCATGGTGTAACAGTATAACCCTCCTGCTCACTCGACGAGCAGGTGTGTATTTGATCGGCTAGCCACATTCTGATTTGATGGTATCCGGAGTAAGCATCCACAAAGCTCAAGATTTTGTGCCCAGCTATGGAGTCTACCAGTTGGTCGATCCTCGGCAAAGGATACCAGTCCTTTGGGCAAGCTTTTTTTAAGTCGGTGAAATCAACGCACATTCTCCATTTTCCGCCCGATTTTTTCACCATCACCACATTGGCTATCCATGTTGCATATAAAACTTCTTTGATGATTTTTGCTTTGAGTAACTTGGACACCTCTTCTTTAATTGCTTCTTGTTTTTTTAGGGAAGAAAATCCTCGCCTTTTGCTGGATTGGAATAGAGTCAGGGTCAATGCTAAGCTTATGCACATCCACGTCCTGGCTGATCCCTTCTATGTCCTCGACTCTCCAAGCAAAAACATCTAAGCTCTCTTTCAAAAGTTTGATAATTGTTGCTCGCTCCTCCTCAGGTATCTCCCTTCCAACCTTGACCTTCTGTTCCGGAAAGTCGAGGTTTATGACGACCTCTTCTAGGTCTTCATGTGGTTTAATCTCTAGTCGATCTCGGGTGTCCAAGCTTTCAATCACTACTATCTTCTTGGCGGCCTTTTTGGGGTTTGTTGGGGCATGGGGTGCTGTGATACCCAGATTTTCCTTTGACGGCGAGCTGGCGTTCCCAGCTCGCATTGATTGCTATGCTTGAGAGGGCTCGGGAGGCGTGGGGTCGATGATGGGAATGATTTCCCCCTCACATTCCCTGACCCTTTTCATCGGTCTGGTCTCTTGGGTCACTTCAGCTCCAGACTGGGCCACGGTCACCTTTTCCTTGTGTTTCCTCTCATTGTAAATGTATTCGAGTGTGTTGGCTGGGTCGTTCAGTATTGTCCCCGTTCCATTGGTCGTGGGGTATTTCACCCTTTGGTGGGCCAGCGAGGCGGCTATCTGAAATTTTGTTTGCGCCAGGGAGCCCAGGATTGCGTTGTAGGGAGAGGGGAGGTCGATCACAAGAAAGTCTACATCCTTCGTTCGAGAAGTTGCACTCTCTTCCCCCAGGGTGACCTTAAGAGTAACCAACCCTTTTACTGCAACTTGGTGACCAGTGAATCCTTTTAACTGCACCGAGCTCGGTTTAAGGTGGGCGTCCCTCAACTCCAAACCGAGGAAACATTTGTAATACAGGATGTCCCTCGACGCTCCGGTGTCTACCAGGACTCTTTTAACGTCGCTATTATGAATCCCCACTCGCAAGGTCAACGGTTGTTGCCTTGCCGTCTTGCTGATTGCTAATTCACTTGGAATAAACGTAATTCCTCCCTCTTCGTCATTTCGTGGCATAATATTCACCACGTGCTTCAGATTATAAATCATGTTTTTCAACCGAGTGCCGCTCGGGGTTGCCTCCCTTATGGTATCAATCACGTTTCTAGGCCTTGCGTTGTCCGGTTGTGGATTTTGGTATCTCTGTTGTTCCCTTCCTCTTCTTCCTTGGTTGTTGTTTCTCTGCTCGAACCTCTTGAGCTCTCCTCGATCTATCAGCCTTTTAATTGCTCGCTTCAAATTGATGCACTCCTCGGTTGTGTGACAGATGTCTTTGTGGTAGGCACAATGCTTGTTCGGATTTCGTGGGTAACGCGTGTCTTTCAGAGGGGGTGGTCGCTCGATCCTGTCCTGGTCGAGCAAAACATTCATGATGTGTTCGCGGGTTGTGTTCAGGGGAGTCCAATTCACGTCATCCCATTTATTCCGTCCTCGGTTATCTTCTTGTCTGCATATGTTTCCTCGGTTGTCTTTTCCCCAATTGTCATGGGTTTGTTAGGCCCCGTCATGTTATTTCTTCTTCCCATCTCTCTTTGCTTTCTCAGCGTTGATGACCCAAAGTGCGTGTGCGTACATTTCCCCTACAAATCCATGATCTCGGAGCATCATTTCCTGCCTCATCAAACCCTGTTGTAGTCCGGAGATAAAGCAAATCTTGATGGACTCCTCTGAAATGTAGGGTATTTGATCAACCATAGCCATAAATCGATCCATGTACATCTGGTTGGATTCGTTGTTGCGTTGTTGTATGCCACATAAGTATGTTTGTTTCTTCGGCTGGAGACCCGCCGAGGAGAATTGCGTTACGAACATTTGTCTGAACTCATCCTAGGTTCCCATCGAATCCGGCAGCAGGCCAGTGTACCACTTTAGAGCTTTTCCTTGCAAGGTTCCAGCGAAGATCTTTCCCCAAGCGTCCTCTTCCTCGGGAGCCACAACATTCATTTTGACCTCGAAACTAGCTATGTGGTCGACTGCGCTAATAAGGCCTTGATAAGAGTCGAAGTTCGATAACTTTTTGTCGGGTAATGGGGCCTTTCTCATCTTTTCTTTGAAGGGTCCGTTCTTGGAAGGGGGGGGGAGCATCATCGGTTTCCCCTTTTCTATGGCTTCGAGCCTTCCTCGAAGATACTTCACTTCCTGCTCGACCTCCATAGGCGGGGTGGGGGTTTCCTTTTGCATTTCAGTGGTCGCGTTCCGACCAATTTTCTGTTGTCCCGTTCCTGACTGTTGGGGGTGTGTGCAATGCTCGCATGTTCTGCTTTTCATTGCCTCCGTTCTTGGTCTAGACTCTCCTTCTTCGCTTCTTTCCCTCGTACGAGAAGGTGGGCATTTGGATTCGTCGGGAAAAGTCAGCCGACTATGAATGCTTGGCTTCGGCACATGTTCGACTATCCTTTTTCCTAGTCTTGACTTCGCGCTTGGGCGAGGAGTGGCATTCCTTTTTCCTTTGTCTTTTGGGGAAGCCCCTTTAATGACTTGGGCAGGCTCCCGAGCAACTATCGTGTTGGGGGTGGGCCCCACCTTTTTGCTCAACTCGAGCATCTTTCGTTCTGCTTCTTGAATCCCCTGGAGATAAAGCTTTTGGCATTCCCAAAACTTCAGCTCCTCCAAGTATTATTCATGCTCGTTCATTTGCGTTTCCCTATGAGTTTTAGAACCTATGAGGTGTATCTCGTCTTCCTCCTCTTCTCCTTCTGCGAAGGAGGTTTCTGCTTGGTTAAAGTCGGCTCCTAAGTTACGGGCCGTGTCTGTTGCGCCCCTTCCTTTAAAAGTTTTCGAGCTAGGAGTTGTTAGGTCGATTTCTATGAGTCTGTTCGTCGTTAGAGGGGGTTGCATGGCTAGGGGGTGTCCTCATTTGTTCCTTGTTGGTTCTGTTTTGTAGGGGTATTCTTTTCCATAGTTTTTCAGTTAAGGTTGCGAAGTGGCCAAGTGAAAAAAATTTCGCTTCCCGGTGACGGAACCATTTGATCACACCAAATTATGGTGTGACTATATTTGGTAATCCACGTGGAAAAGCAAAGAAGGTGTATGACTATTATGGAAACTGGGTTTAGAAGTCTGGCTTGTCTGTCGTCCAATATGCTGGTTCTTGAGGCTTCTTTAGTCCATGACCTAAACTGCAAAGAAGAACACCGTTAAGGGAGCTGGGAGGTTATCCCAGCTAAAGCCTTCCGGCGTGAGAGTCAGTAGTAGAATAACAAAGATGAACACAGGCGTTCCCTGAGATCACCGTGAATGAACGTTAAGTGTGGGATAAGAGTTTTGAGTGAATAGTGCCTTACCTTGTGAAGGTTACCAAGCCCTCTATTTATAGTCCCCTCTTGGCTTGGCTTGCAAGCCAAAGTTGGATACCACAATTGGGGTTCAACCTTATTGGTCGGCTGAGTTGGCCAGTTTTCATTGGTCCATGTCATTGTCAGATGTGTTCAGCGTATCAGGAAGGAAGTCAGCGGTAAATGGTACGGTTTGCACAGAGCATGTTGACATGTTCCCAATCAGGCAAAGCCACTTGGCATATTTCGTACTATGGTGACGTCTTCCTGTTCGAGCTGGGCGGGTCGTGGTGCCGACCATGGGATCTCATGGTCGTATGGTCGATTGTGCTCGAGATTTTGAATGCTTTCATGGTCGGCCTTGATCCTAGTCGCATGGTCGGTTATGCTTGATTTGTTTGGATAAGTGGTTGTCCTCGGTCTAGTTCGAGTCATAATGATTGCCACGTGTCGTCCACGTGGGAGATGCCAAGTCGGGTCCCTTCCCAAAAAAAATATTTATAAATCTCTACTAATTAAATAAGCTTCAAGCCCTTTCCTACTTTTGATGGTGGCTTGGTGTTGGCTTGATGTAGGGGAATTATGAGAGATTTGGTGAAATTGAAAAATCTATGTGGCGATATTGACTTAGCCACCGTCCTTGTAATAGTTGCAAGAATAAATTGTTAAAATTGACTCAGCCCTTTTAAATTTAACAATTGAAGGGAGCTCTTTCAAATTAACAAGCTCAATGGGTATGCAGTGGAGACTAAGACTACGGTGGCAAAGATGGTGTCTGATGGAGGTAGGGGAGGTGTGAAAACCCCGTTTCAAACCCTCGCCTCGTTACGTGAGAAACGAGTGGTTTTAAAATTTAAGTGCGTGGATTGTGGAATACAATTGGTCTCGTCGTGGACTCTAAAAAAAATATGAGCAGAGTCACTAGTGTGAGAACCCCGTTTCGAACTCATGTCTCGTTACATGAGAAACAATTGATTTCAAAACTTAAGCGCATAGAATACACTTGATCTTGTCATGGACTCTAAAAAAAATATAAACAGAGTCATCACCTCCATTTAAAAGGGTAAGCGGAGGAAAACCAAAAAATATTGGGTGCAGTGGCTAAGTTACGAATTGGGAAGAAGTTAGGTACCCAACTCATCATTTCAGTCTCAAAAAAGTGCTAACATGCTTGGCTCCAAACAATTTGATAAAGACATTTATTTTTTCACAACAAAATAAAAAAAGAATTCAATATATATACAGAGAAAATGAGAGAAGAAATATTTAGACATAAAAAAGTAACGAGGCTTCAGTCTAGACAAAAAAATAATAATAAATCTTTATTTTTAGTTCACAGACTAAACTGAAAAAAAAAAAGAAGAAAAGAAACCGAAAAACAAAACTCATCAAACCAAGCGTGTCTTTAACTACACATACAAATATATTTTAGATACTCAACATATATACATGATATAATTTATATATGTATTTACATTTTATTTACATAGCAAATATATGTTTATGAAGACAGATGACAGAACATGAAGAAAATAGAAAAATAGAATAAAATATTGCAGATCTAATACCTTTGGGGTGTGATAGTCTGTAGTACCCGGTATTAGACCTGTCAAAATGGGTTTGCGGGACAGGTTTACCCGCGGGCCTAGAAAGCTCGCTATAAAACGGGGTGGGGAAGCCTGCGAACATGACGGTCCCTAAAACCCTTGGCCCAACCCACCCTGCGTAGGGCCGCGGGCAAAACGGTCAAGCCCGTAAAAAAATAAGTTTTTTTTTAAATTTTTTTTTCTATTACACTATTTAATATCATAAACTAATAATAAATTATAAATACCATAAATCAAAGTATCAAACCACCACATCTTTTTTTTTTCAAAGAAAGAAACGTTGAACTTTCATTTGCCAAGTGGATTCGAATGGCTGTGACCTAAAGCTGGAAATCAAAGCATCAAACCACCACATCTCTACTTGAACATTGCTTTACAGATCTCTTTTTTCTTTCATTTGCCAAGTGAATTCGAGTGGATGTGACCTAAAGCTGGAATTTCGATCCAAACAAATGTGCCTTGTTTTTCCAAGACAAAAGTTTAATCGGTATGTCTCAGATGTCTAGATGAATATATTGATATGTCAATTTCAAAAGATTCAGACAAACCTATCTATAATCTATAAATATATAAGTATCAAAACTTAAACAAATATGACACCAAGAATAACAGTTTTGTAATAAAAAAAAAAGTATTAAAATGTTGAGAGCATATAAAACAAATAAAGGTGATATGATAAATCTAAAGATTTAAAACAATATCTTTCAAATAGCTATTAGTGATTGATTCCACAATAAGTTAACAGACTTACTTCAATCACTTTAGGAATATATATAAACTAAATTAAAGAAATAAGTATTTTGATCAGATTTCTTAATATAAAGATGAAGTTCATAGATGAGTTATAAATAGCAAAGTTTTTCAATAATAGCTTTTGGATGAAACAGTAAAATAGTAACTCAGTTGAACAAAGTGTGATTTTTAACAGATGGCCAACTCATACAAAAAATAATGAAATTTAGTATAGGAATGAGTGAACTTGCTAAGGGAGAGATGAGCAGCTGAGATAGGCATGAATAATTTGAAAAGATATAGAATTTAAGAACTTGTTCATTGTAGATATATAGGCTTCTGATGTGGCAAAAACACAGCTTGGGCCGTCCTTGAGATGGGTAGGATATCTGGGCTTGTAATCGTCCTCCTTGAGCCTGTTAAGATCACAAGAACACCTGAGTGGAAGTGCAAGGCAAGGCCTCGCGAAACCCCTCCGGCGTGAGAGTAAGTATCGAGTGATTGTCAAAAGACGAATTGACAGAGTAACGAGGCTCAAGAAAGTGTGTGTACCTTGTTGATGATTATGGAGGGGTATTTATAGGCCCCCAAGGTGATTGAATCCGTCTAGGATTCAGTTTCCATAACTGCCGAGATAATCGAGGAGGAAATCCCTTGATTCTAGGCGAAACAGGCGGTTGACCGCGTAATTATAGGAGTCGATAAGGCAAGTATTCCGCCTAAACATGGAAACCTTTGACTTGCCGTGGAAAGCAAGCTACCAGCGTCTCATGCTTGATGTGTGATCGGGCGAGCAAGGCTCTGTCCGGCTGTTCTGTTTGTATTGATCCCTGAACTCATTGGTCTGGAGATAGGCCCCTGGTCGGGCAAGCAAGGCCGATGCTCGACCAGGCAAAGTAAGTCTGATTCCTTTGCTAAGCATGTATGATTCCCGATCATGGCCCAGGCGGCGGCAAGGCCTTTGCCCGCCCAGGTTTGAGTGAGGGTTATGCTGCTCGGTGCTCGCTGGCTCTATCATTTTGCTCGCTGGGCTATGGGCCCCCACAGGAATTGTGCTCGTGATTGGCACGTGATGCTAACTCGTGCCTTGCTCGTGACCCGGCTTGGGCCGGGTATATCAGCTTCTTGTATATCTTGCTTATATTCAGCATATCAGCTTCATAAACTTTAGTAATTATATCAGTCATCTCTCTTAAGAAAACATGTTGTCAAGAAAATTGTAAATACTTTTTAAAAAGAGTATGAAAATTTTGAAGACAGAGTATTGATGATCCTTTAACTTTCAAACTGTGAGCTATTAGTAGATACTTTCTTTCCTACTGACAATTGAGAAGATGAACTTCTATCAGTATAAAAGATTTATCTTTAGTAAGTATGTCAACATTTTCAGTTTAAAACAGTAAAAGGTTTTCTAAAGAAAATGATATTTAAAAATACATTTTTTGCAAAATTAATTTTGAAAAAAATAATCAAAAGAAATTTTTTCATGAAACAAATGAAATAATATATTTGAGAACTATGATCATTTCTTTATATATTCCATCAGTCATTTATATATATCGTTTAGGGGTGTAAATCGGAACCACCGAACCACGGAACCGAATCAAACCAAACAAAACCAGTCGGTTTGGTTCGGTTTTGGTCAAAGACAGTTCGGTTTCGGTTTCAAGAATTGGGAAACCACGCGGTTCGGTTCGGTTCGCGGTTTTTGGTATCGAACCAAATCAAACCGAACCGAACCAAACCACCCTATATATTTTTATTTATTTATTATACAATATATATTATATTAGATTTATTAACGATTTTGAACCTTTGATTTATTCATTATATATATATATATATATATATATATATATATATATATATATATATATATATATATATATATATATATAGACGGACACTAAACCAAACAAAATCTTGATTATTGGAGAACTATTATTTTTCCATTGTTTGTGTTTATTTTAGAATTTGTATTGTTTTATTTATGATAATTTGTTGTTAGTAGATTATTTCCTAATTTTGATGTTAATTCCAAATTAAAATATTATTTTATTGTTATTTTTAATGTTGGTTAATTTCATTAAAAATAATTTATATAAACCACAAAATCGAACCAAACCAAACCAAACCAAACCGAGTGGTTCGGTTCGGTTTGGTTCCAAGTCTTACTCAGTTCGGTTCGGTTTGAGATTTTTGGAACCACTAGGAGGCGGTTCGGTTTGTGGTTTTGGCATAAACCAAACCAAACCGAACCACTTACACCCCTAATATTGTTCATATATTTTATAATTCTTTCTTTCCATATATCAAAGTGGTCTTTATTAAAAATGTATTGAATAAAAATATTTGATTAAAAAGTTTTTGAATTTGTCGTGATCGATCTTTCAAGTTATTAAACTTGGGAAAAAAATCAAAAAGTTGGGCTCTGATACCAATTGTGAGTCAAGTTGACAACAAAATAAGGCTAGATGGGGGGTGAATAACCTTTTAAAAACTTTGAAGGTTATTTTGAAAACCTTCAAAAGATGCAGCGGAAAAGATAAGTTTTCAACTACTGATGTAAAATCAGTAGCTAGCATCTACTGAACTTAAAACAATTTAATTTGGTTTTCTTTTGATCATTTAAGTATAGAGACTGAATTGAAGTACACTATATTAGATCAACTGTGTAAATAATTCAAGGATATAAATGTTATACACTTAAGTAGATAGAGACTGATTAAGTGTATGAACAGTTAAAACAACATATAGAAGAACAAAATATTTGGAGTGGTTTGCAGTGTTAAAACTATTATGTCCACTACCAAGTTGGTCAAACTTAGATTTTAGAGTGCACTAAATATATTGAAATTATAAGTGATCATTAACGGATCTGTGTACAACAAAAATCAGTGTTTGAGGAGTATGATTGAGTAACAATTATAGTACTCGTGCAACAATCAAAGTATTCTTTTAAGATTAGGAAGAAGTAAGGAAGAATACAATGATTGTCTAAACAAGAACTAGAAAGGAATAAGAGGTGAAAGAACATCCAGTAATTGTTTAAGGACTGAAGCACATCAAGAGAAGAATTGTTTGAAGGAATCAGATGAGTGTCCACCTTTAGATTGAAGTAAATCAAAGAAGGAATATCATTTGAGTGATGAATGATTTCTTCAATCCTTCTATCATCTGTTCTCTTATATCTTCTATCATGAGATCTGTAACATTTCAAGGAAGGACTAGCTTGAAGGGATAAGTTAAATGTTTTTACCCAGTTCTTCATGATCTGTTGAATCATTGCTCAAAAAGTTTTATGTAGATATTCTTGAAAAATTGATGTTTGAAATAACAGTGATAATATTTGAAGAGGATTTCTGATACGGAAGATATCACCTATCACAAGATCATAAATTCAATAATTCATAGATAGAGGTTAGATATTTTTTTGCATAAAATAAGGAGAATAGATATCTCTAACATGGTATATTAAAGAGGGTGGTTGGCTAAAGGATATGATACACTGTTGAATATTTAAATCATTGAAAAACTGTTGAGCAATTTAATAAATTTACAAAAAAAAAATCTCATTTTGAATAGTTTAACGTTTGAATTTAGATGGCCAAAAATTAAACGCATGAGAGTGGCCGAAAGTGTTTTTTAAAAACATTTGTTTGAAATAATGTTTGAAAGAATATATATATATAAAAGAAATTGTTTAAGTATTTTAATCAAAAGAGTGTAAGTAGTTAGAGTATCTTTTAAAGCGATGACTTGCATTGATTATGCTATCTGCTGATTATTTTAGCTTACAGCAGAAAAGTTTTATCTTTTAATGAAAGATTGATTTTTAGCTAAGTGTTTAAACTAAAATAAAGTTCATGTGTTTTCGAAAATATTGTTTTAGGAAATTTTGAAAGCATTAATTTCGTAATTAGATTGAAGCGCATAATTTCAACAGAATATAGTTTTCAGCAGATAGGGATTTAGGTATAGAAAAACATAGCGGCTGAAAACTAAATTTTAGAAAACAGCAGGTTCAATAAAACTTTCTAGAAAAAATACAACTGTTAAATAAGGTGATCAGCAACTAGCTAGCTACTAATAACTAAGTTACGACAGATAGATGAATAAGACTTGAGAAAGCTATCTACCTTACTCTAAGTTTATTTTATCTTGCTTAAAGTGGCAAAACATTAGTTGTAGGTCTACCTGCTGAACTTCAACAAGAGGAACTTTATACTTGCTAAAATCTAATCAATTTAATTTTAATTAACAACTGACTAATGTTCTAAATATGCAAGACTATAATTAACTCAACCTATTGAATTTCACATAGATATATCTATTAGAGTGATCTTAATTCAGTAGGTGAGTTTCTATGAGTCCTTAGTGATTAATACATGTTGTTTTATGTTCTAAGGTCTAGTTAATGAGTTTAAGTAATTCTAAACATTTATGTTTCAACACGAGTGAATCTTCTAAAATAAATTAGGAGACGTTTAGATTTGTAGGGGTTCATTCGTCGTGTACTGTAGCAAGTTGGCTAGGTAACAAAGGAAATGGGCGTCGTACATGACCAAATGGGCACCCCGACGGAATAAACGTGTGTCGTGTTTAAATTCGTTGAGAGGAGCAGCAGGTCAACATTTCAGAAAAGTGGGTGCCGTATACAGCTGGTTAGGCGTCGTACAAGGAAAATTGGGCGTCGCACCCATTTTTTTATGTACCGCTCCGATTTTTCTCTTTTCTTTTCTTTTTCTTACTTTCCCCCTTTTGACGTTTTGGTCCCTGAAATGTATAAAGAGTGATTTTTTAAAAAACCATTTAAACTTGTAATAATATTTTATTGGACATCATAAAAAAGGTATGAAATTGAGGTGTCTACATGAGGGCAAATATGATGACGAATAAGAGTATAAGGAAGCTACAAAGCTTACAAATTTGTTTCAAATCAACTTTTCCTTTGTCCTAAATCATGAATCACTAAATTCTTTTTGTACGAGTTCCTTCGGAAATCCATTTCTTCTTCAACAATGATGCCATTTCTTTTTCAACGTCGACATAATTTGAAGGGATCTGTCGGTGCCAGAAATCTTCATCAATTGATTATTTTTAGCATAAATAAGATCTATGTTGTTATTCTATTTTTGGATCAGAAGCAAGTAAAAAGAATTTTGGGTGTGGAAGTTCAAAAAAATGGGGGGAGAAGAATTAAGGTGGATTTCTAAAGCAAGAAAGAAAAAAACTGGGAGGAGAAGAGAGAGGTGAGGGCTGTGGCAAAGAGAGGGGGTGGACTTGAAGAAGAAAAAAAGAGAAAAAAAAGGGGAGAAGCAGCAGGGGGTTGTCTGAACTCTGAAGCAAGAAAGGAAAATAATAATTGAGATAGGAAGAAAGAGGTGATGAGTGTTGGAGAGAGAGAGAACCGAAGAAATAATGAGGAGGTAGTAATGGCCGGTGAAGAAGTGAGATAAATAGAAACAAGAAGGTTTTCTTTGAAACCCAAATCTTAGGTCAAAATCTCACCAATTTATTAAGCAATTTTAAAAAATAGAAGTGGGTATGAAAAAATTTAGTGAGTTTGAAACAATTTTTTATAGAGAGATGGGAAAAGAGGTGGTATTGGGTGGAGCTTGAGTGGTGGTGGTGGTGGTGGTGGTGGTAAGATTAATATAAAGAGAGGAAGAAGAAGAAAGAAAGGATAATGAGCTTTGACTTGAATGACTTATTTGCCCTTGGAAAAAGCCTCACATAAATGACAGGTGGTCAGTTAATGACAAAAAGATAACGGCATCCAACGTCAAGACTCATGACGTGCAAAAATGAAAGGCTAAGGATCAATGGTGTACAATATTCAAAAAGGGGACTACCAGTGAAAAACACAATAATATAGGGACTACTCGTGAAGTTAACCCTATATATTTTTATTACCTGAAATTATCCATTATAGTTAATAGATAACTTTATATTTACTTAGACCAAACCATTATATACAACTTAAAGGCCGTTTAGTGCAATGTTTTCAAAATGTAATTTTTTTTTAAAACGCAACTTTTTGAAAAAAAATTCTAAATTGTAGTGATAAAAGCTGAGGGTCCGTTATGATAACGCAACGTTATCAAACTCTGTGTTGAAATTGATTCTAACTAAAAAATATATATTCTTTGTGTGCATTTTAGACAAAACACAGGACCAATGAGGCTTTTTTTACCTCTTGCAACCAGACCCGACCTTGGGTAAGTACAAAGTGGACGACTGAAGTCCCCCGAGGCATAGCCGAGTGGTAAAAGGAGGGGGACATAAGATGCTGGAGGCATGCAGCGTGGGTTCGATACTTGGTGGAAGCACTTTGCTTTCTTCTGAAGTTGGACCTTGTATGTGTTATCGGTTCTTGTTCTCAAACCCTGTATCATTTCGGCACATCTCGCGATTTTCAGTAGTAGCAATGAGGACTGAACTACTAGGGATTCAACCGGTTAAAAAAAAAAAGTGGACGACTGAACAGGGCCCCAAATTTAAGAGGACCAATTTTTTTTTTCAACAGTCACCTAAGTTTCTCTCTCTCTCTCTCTCTCTCTCTATCTCTTTACCTTCCACGACAACTCTTTGTTGTCCTCGAGACGGGTGGTTTGACGCCTCGAATCCCCTTCCCCTTCTTTAATTTGGCAAGCTGACATAAATTTCTTTTGCTCAATTTTTTGTGGAGTAATGTGTTGACTATGTTATCATCAAGTTATGCATAATCGTTGGTCTTCTTCCAACTCTTTGGGGATAATTTGCTTATCGAGGTCCAGCGATATTGCAAATTTTATACAACTAAATTATGTTCAATTTAAGATCTAATTATAAAATTAAGACAGGACCCTTAAAATGTTAGGATCGACATTGCTTGGAACTACTCTACTCCTTACGAGATGAGATATTTATAATGTTCAAAGAATTGCATCCTGGCCTTGACTTCAAAGTCATATTACAATTTCCAAAGCTGACGAACTCTTTGATCAAATGAAGAAAGATTAAAACAAATTCAGATTTTCTTCTTAGATTTTTCTAGAAGAAAGAAATAAAGAATAGTAAAGGAAGAAATTTGGGCAATGATTATGATGGTGGATTAGGACATTGATTTTGTTATGGTCACACAACTAATTGACACCATGGGACGATCACCATTCATTTTACACCAACCTATTGGACTTTGTATAGTTTCATCTCAAAATAAGGAAAAAATTACGGGCCGGTCTACTTTTCAAAAGATTCAATTGCTTCAGTCTTATATATATATATTTTTGGGTAAATTTCAAGTGGGTACAATTTTAAAAACATGTTTTCATCTAAGACCATCAATTTTTTGGACATTTCATATAACTACAAATTGGTTGCCAAATGACAAAAATGTCATTAATGAAGAGATAAAATGTAATCCAGATGACAAAAACGACTGTACCGGTATATGATTATGATTACTTAAAACGGCAGCAATAGTATTTGGTTTATGACTTTATGGTTAGTTCAACTCTATTTACTGACATCGTCAAACTTACTTAATTAATCATCATGATTAGACTGTAAAAACATTAAATAAATAAGCTGTAAGGTACTAGGTCTACTATAGGAAGAGTGATAGTAATACGACCTCTGGGAAATAAGCAAGAATCCCAGATAAGAAGGAAAGGGTAAGAAGTCATACAGCCAGCTACTCAACTACTACTATATATAGAATATAGAATTCCGTAGGTAGATATACGTCGCGAGGCAACTCACTCTTCCCATCTATGATTCAATCCAGCCACAGATTCCCCTCCAAATAAGATGACTCGAAAGACAGCGGTAAAGCATCTACCTGATGCCAAAAATCAAACTGATGCCAGGCATCAGGTTGATTCCTGATGCCAAAAATCAACCTGATGCCAGGCATCAGAAATCAACCTGATGCCAGGCATCAGAAATCAACCTAATGCCAAAAATCAACCTGATGCCTGGCATCAGAACCTTCAAAATTTAAAGGAATAATCTTCATTTACCGGCTTCGCTGGCGGATGAATTGGAGGGGAAATTCGGGGCTCGGCGACGGTTCGGATGTATCTGCGGACTTGACTTGGGGTTACTATGATGCCGGAGACAACATTAAGTTTGGATTTCCGATGGCGTTTACGACGACTATGTTGGCGTGGAGTGTGGTGGAGTTCGGTGAGTTGATGCCACCGGCGGAATTGAGGAATGCGTTGGTCGCGATTCGCTGGGCCACTGATTATCTTCTCAAGACTATTTCTCAGCCCAACCGAATTTTCGTGCAGGTAATTATCCTCTTCATAGATTGTACTCCTACTCTACAACAGACAGCAGTAATGATTTGTAGTCCTTAAGAGTAGTACTAGTGCAGTTGTAGTGTTATTTTCGTAATTTTGTTACAAAATGAAGATTAATCGGTAAATGAAACTGTATACACAATACTCCTACATCAGAACCTTCACTGAAAGATCGATGGTGGCGGCGAAACAAGGGAGAACGATGAGAGAGAGAGAGAGAAAGGTACCGGGAGCAATATGAGAGAGAGAGAAAGGGATCGATGCATTTGTGTGATACAGATACAAATGGGGGTAATAATGTACTTTTATCTCAAAAATGTATCTAAAAGATATGTTTCAAAAATGACTGGATTGATTTGAAAACACATTTTAAAAAATGTACCGGCTTGTAATTATTCCTATATTTTTTCAAATAGAAAAAGGATATTTTTGGGGGTAAAAAGACTATGATACATTTAATGAGCATGAAGCGCAATACGAAATGAATCGTGGTGCATTGACTATTGAACCGTAATACATTAATTTTATTTAATTATTTTTTGTACCACGATTCATCAGTTTTATTATCTAGTCTTTTTTTGTGTCATGATACATCAATGTTTGAACCGCGATTCATTAGTTTAATTGACTAGTCTATTTTTACACCGCGATACATCAATGTTTGAATCAAGATTTATCGGTTTAATTAACTAGTCTATTTTTATACCACGATACATCAATATTTGAACCGCAATACATTAACGTTTGAATCGCGATATATCAATGTTTGAACCGCAATACATCAATGTTTGCAACGCGATACATTAATCCAATATTTTTACACTGCGATACAAAATCATAAAGGACCAAACTACGTCATCCACTTTATTCTTTCATCTCATCCGTCATAAGTCATCTTCTTCCTCCTCCTTTGCCTTCATCTCTATCGAAAAATCACAACCCAGCATAGATCCATTACAAGTCGATCCCCGTTTCGTTACGCAATAATGGTGATTTTCAAATCTAATGTGTTTGTCGGAACTGTTGAAGGAGACGATGACATTTTCATAACAATATTTCGAAAAATTGACTTTTGCGATTAAAAAAAACGGTTGAATTTTGGGGTTACAAACTTTGAAAAAAAGACCGATCAGAATTTTACCCTAAAATAAGTGTATTTTGTTTTATGAGATAATTGCGGCTCGGCACCATTTTCTAAAATGTTAACCGCTAAAGTGCTTTTTTTTTTTTTAAACCGCAAAAGTACATTTTTGTTTTCTTCCTTAAATGTTATCGTTCCTACTTTCCAATGAAAAACAGCTGAAAATTAAAGCAATATTTTTTGGCAACCGAACCTTTACTGTTGGAAGAGGAGTGGACGGCTTGGGGAAGAAGAAAATAGCAACAGCTTTCCCTCTCTCCCTTAATGAGTTCATTTATTTCCTCCATCTATGAATTTCGTGCTTATCAAATTGCATAAGATGAAAATAGGTAAAATATCTCATTTTGGGCTCGAAGTAGAGAAAAGATATCATATGCTTGTTGTGGCAAAAAAGCCGAAGATATCAGGAACGAGACTTTTGTCTCAATCCATCACCTTTGGACTCCTTCCACCAGAAGACAAGAGTAAAAAGAAATAGATTCGCAGATGTGAATGAACTCATAATTAATACCTACTTCTTTTTTCTCTGATCCATTATACAGGGGAATAAAAGTATTTAAGTAGGGCTCATATCAAGATATTGCCAAATGGAAAGCAATTGAGTATTCTATAGTGGAGTTGTGGAGTGAATGGAATCACAATTGACAATTCCAGGTACGTTCCTCGCCTTATCCCCTTCTTCGATGCTTGTTTGATGCCCAAAATTTTGAGCGATGCCTAATATTTTTCCTTGCGATGCCCAAATTTGGGTGGTGGCTTTTGCATTGCGATGACAAAAAAATTTAGCGATGCCCAAAATTTTGAATGGCGTCCAAAATTTTTAACGATGCCCAATTTTTTTCCTTGCGATGCCCAAATTTGGGCAGTGGCTTTGTCAACACGTCTTTCCTTCATTAACGGTATCTTCGTCATTTTCTCTCTAAAAGTGTACTTTAGTGGTTTAAAATAAATATATAAGACATTTTCGCTTATAATTCCATCACATGAGACCGATCTAAATTTCTCCCTTGTTTTATTTTGGGGCGTCTCAAAATAATTATTTTTTATTTATTCTCAAGTGTAAAGTATACGGATTAAGAAAAATAGATGAACCCCACTGATTTTAAAATTATTAGTGATAACTTGAGGAACTCTAAAAGAAAACTTAATAAAATCAAATAGTTTACACTTGAGAGAAGTTTACACTCTAAACGAAAAAAAGTGAAACAGAAGAAAGAAAGAAAAAATCAAAAAGTTCCATTAAGAAAATCTCATATCTAAATAGTACCAAAAAAAATTTGTATCCAAAAATCCCAAAATTAAAATATTAATAGAAAAAAATCAAAACTTAACGTGTTTACGAACATCGTTATATTAAAAGTCTCTCATTTGACTTATTTAGACTTTTTATTTATGACAATAATGATAGGAATTGAATCAAATAATAATATTATCATCATTACTATTTTTATGAGTGTTATTATAACAATAATTATATCATCAAAAGTTTCATCAACATTATTACTTTTTTGAAACAATCACCATTAATATTACTATTAAACTAGCTTTGCATTCGTGTGTTAAGCGGATGTCATATATCTTTTTCAATCAAATTATACATAAGCAACATGAAGTGAAAAAATAAAATTAAAAGAATAAATTGTTGTAAAACTAATATCATGATTAAAAACTTTAATGATAATAAATAAAATAAACAAATAATTGTATCGTAAAGATTGTGAGTTCGATATATACATAAACTGAACAAATTATTATAATGCAACGATTAAGAAAAAGTAAAATTATTAATAGAGAATACAATAAATCAATAAAATCTTTTATACATTTTAGAATATTTTTTAAATACAACATTTGTCATTTAATATGTATGATTACTACTACTATCACTATGATTAAATATGTACAATTACTACTACTATCACTATCACATAACAAAATGCACATAATCTATATTAATCAATATTAATATAATGTTTTTTTTTATCTTTTAGTTAGTGTGTTATGAAAATGAAACACATAATTAAAATGTAAGGATAAAAATATATGTGAATTTAATTATTGTTTATTACATGAATGAAAAGTTCATATATATATATATATATATATATATATATATATATATATATATATATATATATATTAGAATACGTCTTTAAACGAATATATATTTGTTCGAAAATAAAAATTATATAACAAATTCAAATGACGATAATTCAAAGAAAAACAACTCAAATTACATATTTCCTACAGTCATCCCTCCCTCAAAATGATCAAAATGTCCCCGACTCAATAACCATTCATTAATAGTGTCACCTAAATGATGTGACACTGATAATATGTGTACTTAATTATTACAACTATATCTATAAATATTTAAGCTCAATTCAATAAACAATAAAATAGACATTTATACTATGATTGCTCTCAATTCATTGTACCTCTCACAGAGTATGATATACTCGGCTACTCACCCATATACATAATCGCACCCCTCTACAGTCATCGTCCATGTTCCCAGAGCAATTAGACTACGATTTACTTGCTCATATTCATCTTCCAATGTCAATGAGAGAAAATGAAATCTGGTAATGATAATGTTTTCACCTCTCACCAGGACCTTGTTGATCTTTAAAAGTCCACTCATTCAGTATGTCATAACTGATACTACTAATTTTACCGGTGAAATTACGTGGTTATAGACAACAAAAACGGTCACATAACATTTATATTCAAACATTTATATATTATATATATATATATATATATATATATATATATATATATATATCTAAAGTCTCTTTAGAAAATTATTCCCGAATAATCTCAAACAACTATTCAATTCATACAAACTAATGTTAACATTTTCATATTACTTTTTTAAAAAAGTTGACATTTTGCACTTTTTTATGAAATTGCAGTAATAATATTAGTTGTAGTGATAATAATAATAATAATAATAATAATAATAATAATAATAATAATAATAATAATAATAATAATGATAATAATAACAACAACAACAATAATAATAGTACTATTAAAAATAATAATATTAATATTAATAAAAATAATAATAATAGTAAATTTTTTAATGTTTTTATTAATATTAACAGTAATTTCCCATTTGGACAAAACTACCATTTAATTAAGTACTTGGTCATTTTAAGTTGACTAATCAAGTTACTTTTCTAACTACTTTCATTCTTTAGCTCAAACATCAATGAACAACATAGTTATTTTATTTTTAAATTTTAATTAATTCTCAACAAACAAGGTAGTTATTTTTCTTTTCATAATAAATATATGGATAAATGACGATTTTCACACCAATGTTACCACCCAATCCCATAGTCCCCCCCCCCACAATCCACGTTTTGAGCCATAACCCTTGCGTTGCCATTTTTCCCAGATTGCTCACTGACCATGATGAACGTTAGAAAAACTAACGAAAATTGACTTGTTCATGTCACATGTGGGCTATTTAGTATTTTAAATTTTCCAATGAGGACTACTTTAGTAATTCTAAATTTTTAGTCTTATTTTTCTTTAATTCTCTCTCTCTCTCTCTCTCTCCTTCTCCTTCCCCCCCTCTCTCTCTCCCACTTTCTCTGTCTTAAGGTTTGGATTTTGAGATTGGACTCCTTGTGTGAATTTCAATTTGAGATTATTGCATATAAATCTTTTACTATACAAGTGGAGTTGTGACCGATTATATGATGACTCATTTGTACTTGAATACGTATGGAGTGGATATGGAGAAGAGGGATCTAACAATGAATGAGGAATACTGAGTGGAACTTAGTTGATTCTTTACACAAAAACAAAGCAAGTTCATTTTGCCACAATTATTTACCGGAGGAAAGCACATCGGAAGAACTAATGAAGTAGTTCGACTTCATGTTTCGAGAGAACTAGGAGTGTATTTGGCAGTCTTTCAACACTAATTATATTGCTTCAATTAGAATCCATCTACTTAATTGGTTGATATTGTTTTGTATGCTCCCCTCTTTTTTTCCTTATATATATATATATATATATATATATATATATATTACATGCATATGTCAATTTCCGTTAGTTTTTTAACATCCGTCACGACCAAGGGGCAATCTGGAAAAAATGGCAATATCATGTATGATTATGGCAAAAAACGTAGATTGGGGGGGGGGACCATGGGATTGGGTGGCATTGGGGTGAAAATCGTTATTTGGCCTAAATATATCTAGTCAATTTTTCTAATGACTCGCGTCTTATATTCCATTATCATAAACATAATATTATTGATGCATTTTTCTACAAAACTTTTGAAAAGTATTGGATATTTTATTTATCAAAAGTAAAATAAATTAATATTATTTTAAAAGATCAATTCAATTGATGCGTCCAAGAAGATTTGGACCCACTCAAACAGCCCAATCCAAGCACCTGGCTTTCAACGTGCTTCCAAACTCTCTGAGCCCAACTCTGCAATGAAAAGAAGAAAAGTGAACTGGGCAGGGGCACTCCCTGCAAAAGCCCTCCGGCGTGTGAATTAGTACAATGAGTTCACAATTTGACAGAGTTTAGGCTTGGGAAAATAGATTGCGCATACCTTTCTCCGAATTTTGCTAAGGTTTTTATACGTCTTGAGGCATAATCGCCATTATGATGCATAATCGCGCCCATTATCATGCATAATCGCCCATGATTGACATTAACTGCCCATGATTGGCTTTAACTACCCATTAATGAGCATCAACTCCTCTGTAAACTGACATGGCTTATAACAGGAATTATTGCTCGGGTATAACCACCCTCAACCTGATTCTGGTTTGCCCGGGTGATATCACCCTCAACTGTTCGTGACTTGTTCGGTGACATCGAGCAATGTTGCCCGCTCTTCGCTATTGCTCGCATAATTGAGCTCAGCTTTTATCTCGGCCAAAACGGAATTTTACCTGATTGCTCGCATGACATGTCTGCTCGATTGCTCGTAAGGTATATACGACTGACACGTGGCTCCTGGCTTGGGCCTAATTGGGACGAGCAGCTCAGTAGCCCCCAACTCCTTGTCTTATCGAGTATTCATGCTCATGACGAGGAGGATCCCAAAAATCTCAAAATGGCTTCCCCCAAATTTTTGAAAACCCAAAATTTATATTGGCGGCGATTCACAAAACTTCCTAAGCAAGCGTTTCCTGAAAGAACGAAGCGTCAGCCGTCAAACGTCAGCCGTCAGCCGCCAGTTTTTAAAAACAGGTTCAATTTTCCAGGCCCATTAAATGCGGCCTCGTTCACCGTGCCTCGTGCTACGAGCCCTAATGATTCAACTTTCAAACGACGGCTACCCTTTGTATAAAAGGCAGGACTCTATCCTTTGATCACTTTACGCTCCCCTGCAATTCACACAACCATTCAAGCTAATATACGAAACAAGGTAGAACTTTCTGCAAATCTTCATCCAAGACCACTTTCCAGATTGCTTTTTTACCGCGCTTCGACAACAAAATCAAGATCCTCGTCCAATTCTCCAGGTATTTCACTGCCCCTTTCTCATCATCTTCTTGCATTGCACTCTTTTCTCAATTTCTGATCTAGGGTTTAACCTGCGTAAACCCCCTTTCTGCTTTTTATCCTCTATCTGCCCAAGGCTCAATTGTCTTCGCCTCTTCGTGAATTAGTGACCCAGACCCAAGGAATCGAGAAACCATGTTCAAGCATCGATCTTGCAACCACTATGTTACAACCCATTTTACTCGCCACACTTTACCACCAATTTTTAACCTGTAATTCTCGATTCCTTTTCCTGTAGGATGTCTAGCGAAGGTACCGTTTCTGAAATTGAAGGACAGTGCTACGACCATGGAACTCAAGTAGAAGAGCCTCCGTCCTCATCTTCTTCTGAAGGAAGCGAACAGGATGTAGCCCCATTGATCACGCGCCGACGAAAACCCTCACAAGCGAAGCAATGATCGATAACGATCAAGCGAGCAGTATTCCTCGGCCAATCGAGCAATTACCCAGATCAAGCCAAACTCTATTCACTCCTGCCCCCTCCTTTTCCTCCCCTTTAATCAAATGGGAAGATCTAAATTCCGAGGACGAGGTTAGTACCTGGTTTTACTCGCTAGGTATAGACCCCAAACCTGCACTGTTCGCTTTTGATTTAGACCTAGAAAAGGAAGGGCACAACTTTCAAGGAGATAGGATGGTATTTTACTTTGATTTTTTCCAAGTCGGGCTCCGACTTCCTCTTGACCCATTCATCGTTGAATTGATGAATGCTTCTAATACCCTCCCCTGTGACCTAACCCTAACCACTGTTAGATTCTTGGTATCCTTCACCGTAGCCTGCAGGTCACTCGGGTTCGAGCCCGATATGACTTTATTTCGAAAATTCTTTCTCCTCTCCCTTGACAAGAAAACCGGCCGCATTAACAGCCGCTCAAACCATGGTTTCTTCAAGCTTCTCACTGACAGCCCCAACAAAGTCGACAGCTGGGACGGGAAAGCCTTGCTCGTTGAATCGAGCATTGGATGGCCCTTCGCGCCCTATATCAGCGATTACGGACTTCCCGAACATGACAAATACGCCTACCGAGCTGGGGAACCCAAAATAGTCAAGGCGCTCGTAAAAAGAGAGGCAAGTGATTTTGTGCCGGCGGGTTCTAACTTCTGACCTCGTCTTTGAGCGCCTGCTGGGATTTCTTACCTCCCTGTTGAAGGCATGGAGCCCCGAGTTACAATCGACCAAGAAACCCCTCACCCCATACTGGGGTTCTTGCCATGGAAATAGATTTCCCAGCGAATGCGAGGATTGTGCTCGCACCGGCACCCTTTGTAGACCTGACTTTTCACTTTCTGGTTATTTCCGAACTATTTACTTCATTGCCTTTTCCTTTGATAATTCAAACTGCTCGCACTTTCCTTGATGCTAATATTCTTTGAAATTGGTGCAGAAATGAGGCAATTAACAGATGTCTCCAAATTTATGCAAGCTGCCAAAAAGAGCTCGAGCAAACGAGCCAAACACCTGTCTACTCAACCGGCTATTGCTCTCCCCACGTCCCTGCCACGAGCTCAAGCCGTGGTACCAAACGCTCACAACCCGAACAGTCTACATCAAACTTCATCCCTGCGCCCCCAGTACGGGAACCAGTAAGCGTACCTCCCCCTATCATCAATGTCGAGCAATCTGAGAGCCCGAGGAAGAGCAGACGTCGGGCGGACAAAGCTGCGATTGAAGAGAGCACTCCCCCACTTCCTTCCTGGCAACAAGAAGGCTTTGCTATGCCCGATGATCAACCCAGAGCTGCGGCCCTTATCAAGGAGCTCGCTAATGTGTCAGACCTCGACGGCATCGCTGTTCACAAACGAGGAGGATTCCCGTCTACCACTGGACTTGGCCTGATGAAACGCCTCCACCACAGCGGCATCCAGAAAAAATACACGGACCAGGCGAGCTCTGTCTTAATCGGTGAAATGGGGCTCTGTCTTACCGAGGTAAAAATAATTCTTACTTTTCACTTTCCTTTCTTCTTTCTCCTCGCTTTTAATCCATAGTTTCTCGACAGATCGCAAACAAATCTGTTTTGATGTATGAGCGACTAATCACCAACTTGAACAAGACCAACTCCCTGACAACCGAAAAGAAAACTTTGGCCTCCGAGAAGAACGCTCTGGAGGAAAAAATCAATTGCATTCGAGCTGATCTCAAAACCAGCGAGGAATCCCTTACCACCAAGGTGACAGAGCTTTCCAAAGTCGAGGCCGAGAAGAGACCAAAGAAGCCCAACTAAATTTGTCCAAAAATCGAAGAGGCGCTCTCAACAATATAGCGGTGCGCGCGCGGCTTGTCAAAACGATCCGAGGTCTAGAGGCTGCCAACGCCACTGTCACAAAGCTCGAGCAACTGGTATCAGAGGTCGGCTCTATGACGACCGACGAGCAAAAGCAGCAGATCATTGAGGACTACAAAAGGTCATCCGACTTTACCAACTGTGTGGAGGGTGAAGCCTACCCATTTTTCGTACAAGGGATGAACCATGTTTTGAGGCAGCTCGCTTGTAGTGGGCTAGAGATTAGCCCCGAGCAACTCGCCGAATGGGGAGCTAACCCCCTTTTTTGCCTATCTGCCCGGGCCGGCCATTCCCAAGTGCCCTTTAACGAAGATGAACTAGAAGGGTTGGCTGAAGCCGATGCTGCCAAGGGCCTGTCTCCATGGATCCCCCCTCCTGTCGTCGATACTACAGTCACCGACCTCATGACAGAGATTTGGCGATCTCAAGCTCCTTCAACTACCACTGATGGCGCCGACGACCAAGCTGACGAGGAAGTTACAATTCTGGATGCCACCACAAACACCGAGGAACCCACTGCTGCTTCAACTGAGGATAACACTGCCGCTGCTATTTAAATTCTCAGGCCTGCGCGCCTTTCTGGCCTTCGTGCCATGTCTCAAAACAATTTTACTTTTCATCTGTAATATTTTAACTTCTTTTGTTTTTGAATGACCCTCCCATATTAGCCTTAGCTGAGCAAAGTCATCTTTTACCCGCTCTCAAGCGATCATCATTTTGCTTAGCTTTTACTCGCTCTAAAGCGATCAACATTTAGCTTAGCTTTTACTCGCTCTAAAGCGATCAACATTTAGCTTAGCTTTTACTCGCTCTAAAGCGATCAACATTTAGCTTAGCTTTTACTCGCTCTAAAGCGATCATCATTTAGCTTAGCTTTTACTCGAATACCCTTCTTTTACGAACATAAAGCCCTTTATGCTCGCTATAAAAGGCTACCCGATCAACTGGAAACATTTCTTCAAATTTGATCAAGCATAAAGATCTTTATGCTCGATCAAAGACTTGAAGAGATTCAACTCAAAAAAGCCATTTTTCAAACATAAAGTTGAAAAGTCAACTGAGCCTCATTATTGTCATTTACCATGAAAGAAAAAGATCAAAGAATTACATATTGTAAATCAATTACCAATAGTATTTCTTCAAATGATCCGCATGCCATGGATGCTTTAAATCGTCACCATCCTCTGTTCGCAACATGTAGGTGCCCTCCTTAACAATTCTCGAAATTTGAAAAGGGCCTTCCCAGTTTGGTGACAACTTCCCCCATTCAGCTCGATGGCCGGTGGCCTCAATCTTACGGAGGACCCAATCCCCCACAGCAAATGATCGACCACGAACTCGCTTATCGTGGTGAGCCTTTGCTCGTTGCTTATAGTTGGCCATCCTCATTTTAGCTTCCAGCCGTTTTTCTTCCAACAAATCCAAATCTGCTGTTCGAGCTGTGTGATTAGAACCGGCATTGTAATTTAAAACCCTATGAGTAGGCAAGTACATTTCCACCGGAGCCATAGCATCAGACCCATATGCTAAAGAAAATGCGGTTTCCCCCGTTGGACCCCTCACTGTTTTCTTTCTTCTTTTCTTTCTTCGCTGTCTCACCAGCGCACCACTTCTGTGCTCGCATGAGCATCTCTGCCTGCGTCTTCGGTTCACGCATACTCAACTCTGATCGCAAACCCCCTTCACCCTCGAGCAAGCCCGTCTCGAAACACAGTGTCACCTCTTGCTCGGTTAGCCCAGGAACTTGCTCGAGGACCTTGGTAAACCTCTCCAGATAGCTTGCTGTTGATTCATGTGCACCTTGCTTGACCTTAGACAAGTCGGCCCTTGTCTTAGCTAATGAACCAACCAAATCGCCAAAAACTTTGTTCGCAAATCTGCCCAATTGTTGATCGAGCGTCGCGGCAATGCTCCCATCCAGGCCAAAGCCTTACCCTGCAAGGCCCCTACAAAAGCTCTTATCTTTAATGCTTCGTCTGAGGTTACCAACCCGATCTGAGACTCGAAAGACATCAACCAGTCTCTAGCTTTAGTCTTGCCAGTATATTCCTTGATGTTTGGAAAAATCAAACCCTGGGCTGGTGGAGCATTCTCGATCCAAGGTGCCAACGGGCTAGCAGACGTCCCCAAAAAATTCCCATCAAGGGCTTTACCTGCTCCTGTGCCTCCATCCCATGCTTTCAACTCTTCAAAATCTTGCATATTAATGGTTGCAGGCAAACCACCCCCGAGCTGAGGTTGTACCGCAGGGAGAGGAGGGGCCTGTGGGGGTCCCATAACCGCGATGGCTTGTGGAACCCCAGCGGCCGCGCCACTGCCCCTCGAGGTGCCCCCAGCCGCGAACCAAGAGCCGAATGATGAGACCGCCTAGAGAGGAGTCCTATGTCTCCGAGCATACGAACCCCTGGATGATCGTGAGCGACGGCTATATGCAGAACGCCGTGGTGAGGCGAACGACATCTGAGCATGCGACCTGCCGGTGTGGTGGCGACGACGTGATGAGCTGAATCCTCACCAACTCGAGGTCCCAACCTAGAATGAACACTAGGGATAACCCTATGACTAGCCTTACTTCCCTCTGGTCGATCATTACGCTTAGAATCATGCTCGCGTGGTTGGGAATGTACAACCAAAGGATGCATCGATTTCCGCGTGAAATGCTGACCGGTGCCAAAGTGTTGCAATGGATCCAACTCGATGGGCAATGGTGGTTTGCCCATAGCAATCATTTGTAAGTTGAGTTGATGCATCTGACCGAGATAGATGGCTCTTTGGCGTAAAGCTTCTTCACGAAATTCATGGGCTAAACCAGCCGCAGCTTCGGCCATCGATTCAACCCCACGCCTCTGATTCAACTGGTGGCGTGCATCATGGGGTGGAGGGACATTACTCCCACTTTGATTGATTGAGGCCGTGGTTCGATGTGCCTCTCTCTCTCGCCACTACCACCGTTAACGCCATTCTCCGCCATGGATAGAACTTTGAAAAACAATGAATATCTCACTAAACGAAACTCTTAATGCCGTAAAAACACTCGTTTCCCGGCAACGGAACCAACTGATGCGTCCAAGAAGATTTGGACCCACTCAAACAGCCCAATCCAAGCACCTGGCTTTCAACGTGCTTCCAAACTCTCTGAGCCCAACTCTGCAATGAAAAGAAGAAAGTGAATCAAGCGTGGGCACTCCGCAAAAGCCCTCCGGCGTGTGAATTAGTACAATGAGTTCACAATTTGACAGAGTTTAGGCTTGGGAAAATAGATTGCGCATACCTTTCTCCGAATTTTGCTAAGGTTTTTATACGTGCCGGAGGCATAACTGCCCATTATGATGCATAACTGCCCATTATCATGCATAACTACCCATGATTGACATTAACTGCCCATGATTGGCTTTAACTACCCATTAATGAGCATCAACTCCTCTGTAAACTGACATGGCTTATAACAGGGATTATTGCTCGGGTATAACCACCCTCAACTGTATCTGGTTTGCCCGGGTGATATCACCCTCAACTGTTCGTGACTTGTTCGGTGACATCGAGCAATGTTGCCCGCTCTTCGCTATTGCTCGCATAATTGAGCTCAGCTTTTATCTCGGCCAAAACGGAATTTTACCTGATTGCTCGCATGACATGTCTGCTCGATTGCTCGTAAGGTATATACGACTGACACGTGGCTCCTGGTTTGGGCCTAATTGGGACGAGCAGCTCATCAATATTATTAATAATATGGTAGGTATTAATTTAAATATTTGTTTCAATCAACTCAAGAATTAAAATTTTGAATCAATTATAAAGGTAGGCAAAAGAATTTAAAAATTTCGATACTATGTCATACTATAATTTTACAACTGGATCAATGTAATAAACTATATCCTTTGAATTTCACTATTAATTTTTTTTTTCATAACCAAAGAACACATATTTTCTCAAAGTTTGGTAGACAAAAAATGTCCTTATGATATTTTTTTCTTAGACAATATAAATTCAGTTATAAGATTAATTAATAAATCCATTAAAAAGAAAAAAAAAATATTGAATAACTAAGGTTCATTGATGTTTAAACTAAAAAATTAATATTTCAAGATAATTAGGAAAGTAACCTAATTAGTCAACTTAAAATAGGCAAGTACTCGAGGGATAGTTTTATCCAAACATGTATTTATTTAATGCAATAATTAAGGATGTAATTATAAATACCAAAGGTGTCACTTAATTAGAAAATGAGTGTATTGGACTCGTTACACTAGCTTATTCAAAAGTATTACAATAGAGCAACCTCACGGGTTAGGAGCGTAAATCGAAACCACCGAACTAAACTAAATTAAATCAGTTGGTTTAGTTTGATTTTGGTCGAAGACAGTTTAGTTTCGATTCAAAATTAGAAAAATTATTTAGTTTGGTTCAAGGTTTTCGGTATCAAATCAAACCAAACTATATCTTTTCATTTGTTATAATATATATTATATAATATTTGTTAATTATTCTTAAAATTTAGATCATCTAATAAACATAATCTAGGTCTTTGATTTAGTCATAATATATATATATATATATATATATATATATATACATAACCCAAAACTTACACCCCACTTACGGTTGTGCCAAGACTTGTTGCCATCAGTCAACACCATTAAGTATATAGCCAAAAAAAAAAAGATGTAGAATTCTGCATTCCTGCTTTATAGCGAATATTAAAGTGTTGTGTAGTACAACCAACTACTTCATTGATAGCTATGTTGTACTCCCTCCATTTCCAGGGCCGCCCCGGGGTGGCAAGAGGGGCTACCGCCATAAGCCCTTAATTTTTAGGGTCCTAAATATTTTGGTACTACCTTATATTTAGTATATATATTATAATGTCAAATATATTTACAAGCTATTGGTTTCACTCAGTGGTTAATATGCACATGATTTAAGAAGAGGTCATAGGTTCGAATCCTAAGTTGTCATTTAATTTAACGTGTTGATTAATTTAGTCTAGAATAGATGGCCCAATGGAGGTTATGAGAGATTTTGGGTTCAATTCTTGTTATAAACTTTTTACTTTTCTTTTTCCCAATACTTTAAATGATTTTATTTTTATAAAGCGCTCCCCTTTTTTTTTTACCATGGGCCTCTCAAAACTCAGGGCCGGCCCTGTCCGTTTTGAACAAAAAGTGTCTGTTTGAAAGTTAATTTTTTTTAAAAAAAATGATATTTTTAATAATTCTTTAGTAATAAAATAACATTTTTATGATTTAATTTTTAAAAATAGACTCTTTAAATGAAACATCCTAAAAAATAAAATAATAAATTATTTATCCAAAACGGAAGAAGAATATATTTTAGTTCTTGGTATAAACGATTTTTTTTTTAATTAACTAGCTTGTTGCTATAACATTATCTTATCAAAAGATTAACTTGTATGAAGCAAATTTTAAACATAGTCAGTCTAGCAACTCGATTTTGAGAATATTAAATGGACTTGACTCGTTTCCATCGAGATAAATAATCCTTACCTAACAATGTAAGTAAATTGTTAACATTGTTGTGAAACAATAATGGTGGGTGGACAAACCACTGTCACCCTAGTTCACTAATGTCAAAGCCTATATGTATACAGTGATATCAATTATGGTATCACTTTTTCAGCTCGGTTATAAATACCGAGCTTTGTAAAAGGTTTCGGTACCCGGATTCCTCTGAATAAAACTCTCTCTCTCTATCTCTCATACACTCTTCGTTCTATTTTGTGGTTACTTTATAACACGTTATCAGCACGATTGTTCTACTGTTAACAATCTCAATCGGTAAAATTTTCTACCGATATATTATTTATTTTATGTCTCTGTTTTACTTCAATATATATCGTATATCACCATTATTAAGAAAAGGTTGGCTGAGCCACCGTCGATAATATATGGTGAGATGACGAAATAATAATTTATTATTTAACGCATAATATATATGTTCGTTGATGCTTATGCGGAAATAACCCCAAGCTATAAACTGAATATTTATATATATACATATATTTCAATTATATATATATGAATAACTTTATATACATATATATTTATTACTGACTTACAAACACCCACAGAAAGGCTTGCCGAGTAGCGTGGCGTGAATATATATGTATGCTATATAATAGCTGTATAAAGTTGACTGACAAATATTAATGCGGAGTTATTTTATTTATTGCTCCTAATAAGTTTTATATTTATTCATAATATAAATGCAATTCTATTAAATCAGAATTTTTACATTTTTACCCCTATCCTATAACGGCTAGTTAACGGCTATATAACGGCTATAAACGGCTAGTTACTGATTTTTATTTATCTCCTCCAACGGTAGTAAACGGCTAGTTAACGGTCATTTTTCTCTCCATATATACCGTAACATTTTAATAGATTACTCACATTTTTACTATCTCCTTACAAACTCTCAATATCATATCTTCTTCTACAAAATGTTTCCTCCAATGTTGATGATTATTATCATACTTGTTATTGCATGCACTGCAATGATTTTTGTTGCTGAATTCCCTCCAAATGATTTTGAGATTTTTATTATCCTTCTTTGTATCATGTATGTCCTGTTAGCAATTACAATAGCTTTCAACATGCATTTTAACATGTACTGATTGATTATCGTATGAATAAAATTTCCATGTCATCATTTTATTAATATATATATATGTTTCATTTTTATAGTTTTTCTTCACAAAATGGCAAACATTGCTAAGCTTGAATTTGAAAGGCTCGACATAACTGGGAAAAACTATATGTCTTGGAAAATAGATGCCGAAACCCACCTGGCCGCCAGAAGCCTCGAAAATACTATCCAACAAAGTAATAGTGAATGGATAAGTAATCAACAACGGGCTCAAGCCATGATTTTCCTACGACACCACGTCCACGAAGACCTAAAGATGGAGTACCTCACGGTGAATGATCCACTCGTCTTTTGGGAGAGTTTGAACGAAAGATATGACCATTTGAGAACGGTCATTCTCCCAAAAGCACACTATGATTGGATTCATATCCGCCTACAAGATTTTAAAACCATTAATGAATATAGTTCAATGATGTATAGAATAACCTCACAGTTGAAATTATGTGGGGAAACCATCACTGAATATGATATGTTGGAGAAGACTTTCTCCACATTTCATGCCTCGAATATGCTCCTGCAGCAGCAATATCGAGAGAAAGGTTTTAAAAGGTACTCTGAATTGATCTCTTGCCTACTTGTAGGCGAACAAAATAATGAGATTCTAATGAAGAATCATGAATCTCGACCGCCCCATTCCCACAAGCGAATGGGACTATGTATGATGAAGGCCAAGGCGTGGGCGTGGTGGTGGTGGTCGTGGTCGCGGTCGTGGTCGAGGCCAAGGAAATCATGGACAAGGCCGGGGTCGTGGTCGAAATCAAGGCCGAGGAAGAGGCCGCGGACGAAATAACTTTCGTCGCCATCATCATCATCCGTATAATGGAAATTCCTCTCGCCACCTGAAGTGGAACAGAGATGATGATAGAAACACCTCCTCGAGTAGGCAAAATGTGCGTCCAAACAATGAAGAGAGTTCATGTTTTAGGTGTGGCATGACAGCCACTGCACGCACATCGGCCAAACATCTAGTTGATCTTTATGAGAAATCACAAAAAGGAAAGAATATAGAGACAAATTTCCTTGAAAATGATCCTCAAGATCTTTATTTTGATTTCGGTGATATGGTTAAGCGTCGACATGACCAATACCATTAGTGATGATATTGGTCATGAACAATAAATGAACATAGGAATGAAGCTATGGTCCGAGTTTAAGATAAAAAGTGGAATAAGTAACATGTTGTTATGTAGGAACATTATCCGCTTTTCCTATGTATACTAGCATGCTTACAATAAAGTTTATATATGCATTTTGCATTCAATGTGTTATCATATTTATTCATCTTATTTTACTTTCTCTCATATTGAAATAGATCACAAATATGTCTGAATCCAAAATCCAAGAAGGAGATTTATGTCTTGCAGACAGCGCTACTACGCATACCATACTTAAAAATAAGAAATATTTTTCTTATCTAAAAATTGACAATGCTAATGTCAACACTATATCCTGGTAATGCCAAAATAATTGAAGGATTTGGCAAGGCAATTTTCTAATGCCCGGAGGCACGAAATTCATAATAAATAATGCATTATTCTCTCCTAAGTCTCAAAGAAACTTGTTAAGTTTCAAAGACATTCGCGAATGGATATCATATTGAGACTATGAATAAGGGGAATGATGAATATCTTTGCATTACCTCAAACACTTCCTCCGGAAGCAAGTGTATATTGGAAAAATTGTCATCTCTATCATCCGGATTGTATAGTACAATCATAAGAATATTTGAATCATATTCTACAAGAAACGAAGTTTTCGAAACATTTAAAGCCTGGCATGATAGATTGGGGCATCCAGGATCAATAATGATGCGTAGAATTATAGAGAATTCTAGTGGTCATCCATTGAAAAACCAGAAGATTTTTCAATCTAATGAACTCCTTTGTGAGGCTTGTTCTCAAGGAAAGTTGATAATTAGACCATCACCAACTAAAGTTGGATATGAATCACCATCGCTTTTGGAAGCGAATTCGTGGTGATATATGTGGACCTATCCATCCACTAAGTGGACCATTCCAATACTTTATGGTATTGATTGATGCTTCTAGCAAATGGTCGCACGTATGTCTATTATCAACTCGTAATACGGCATTTGCCAAATTCCTTGCACAAATAATCAAGGCCGAGAGCACAATTCATTATATGATCAAGAAAGTGAGACTTGATAATGCCTTTGGTGAATTTACATCTCAAGCATTCAATGATTATTGTATGGCAATAGGGATCGATGTTGAACATCCAAGAGCCCATGTTCATACACAAAATGGTTTGGTGAATCGTTGATCAAACGTATTCAACTCATTGCCGCACCATTAATGATGAGAACAAAGTCGCCTACTTACGTATGGGGTCATCTTTGTTTTACATGCAACGGACCGATTCGCCTCAAAGCCAAGTGCATATCATAAATACTCCTCAATACGGTTGGCATTCGGGCGAGAGCCGAATCTATCCCATCTAAGAGTTTTTGGTTGTGCGGTATATGTACCAATTGCTCCACCACAACGCACAAAGATGGGACCACAAAGGAGATTGGGAGTATATGTTGGGTATGAATCCCCTTCTATAATAAAATATCTTGAACCAAAAACGGGTGACGTCTTTACGGCACGCTTTGCCGATTGTCATTTTAATGAAGACAAGTTTCCACCTTTAGGTGAAGAGGGAAACAAGTGGGAAGAGAGATCAAGTGGTGCACATCATCGTTATTGCACCTTGACCCTCCACAAAGCAACGTGAATCGAAGTTCAAAAGATCATACATTTACAAAATGTAGCGAATCGCTTGCCGATGCATTTATAGATACAAAGAGAGTGACAAAGTCACATGTAGTCTTATAAATGCTCCCGCCCGAATTGAAATACCAAAAGGGCGCCAAATGATAAAATGGCAATGAATCTCTAAAACACGCTCAAGCGTGACGACCCATTGGTTCAAAGGATAAAAATCCTCACAAAAAGAAAGTGATTGAAAATCCCCAATCACATGAAAGTGTTCCAGAAGAAACACACGATCGTGAAATTGTTCCAGAAGAAACACACGATCATGCAAATCTAGTAAGCCCTGCAGGCAATGATAACCATGAGATTTCCATTAATTACTTGTGTAATGGAAAAATATGGAACCGAGATGAAATGGAGAATATTGATGATATATTCTCTTATTCGGTATCCCAAGAAATTAATGACGGATCTGATGATCCCGAGCCAAAATCTGTATCTGAATGTCAAAAGAGGCATGACAAGATCAAATGGATAGATGCCATGAAGGTTGAATTAAATTCGTTAAATAAACGAAAAGTATTTGGATCTATCGCTTTCACACCGTGAAACCCATTGGATACAGATGGATTTTTGTTCGAAAGCGAAATGAGAAAAATGAGATTGTGAGATACAAGGCTCGCCTTGTTGCACAAGGTTTTTCTCAAAGGCCTGGGATTGATTATGAAGAAACGTATTCTCCTGTAATGGATGCTATTACGTTCAGATATCTAATCAGCCTATCGGTTTCGAAAAATCTAGATATGCATCTCATGGATGTAGTAACGGCTTATTTATACGGATCATTAGATGCCGATATTTATATGAGAATTCCTTATGGAATTAAAGTGCTGAAGCACTGAGCTCAAAGCCTAAAGAATTATGTGCAATTAAACTACGATCAGTATGGATTGAAGCAATCCGGCCGCATGTGGTATAATTGCTTAAGTGAGCATTTGTTAAAAGACGGATATGTGAATGATCAATTATGTCCGTGTGTTTTTATAAAGAAAACGCAGCTTGGATTTGCTATTATCGATGTCTATGTAGATGATCGAATATCATTGGAACTCCCAAGGAAATCAAAGAAGCGCTTGATTACCTAAAGGGAGAATTTGAAATGAAAGATCTTGGGCTAACCAAATATTGTCTTGGTTTACAAATAGAACACTTTCATAGTGGAAAATTTGTACACCAATCAAATTACACAAAAAGGGTTTTGAAGCGTTTTTATATGGATAAGGCAAACCCTCTCACTAACCCCATGATTAATAGATCACTTAATGTTGAAAAAGATCCATTTCGTCCTTGTGAAGATAATGAAGAAATACTTGGTCCTGAAGTACCATACTTAAGTGCTATTGGAGCTCTTATGTACCTTGCTAATTGTACCAGACCGGATATAGCATTTGCTACAAATCTATTGGCAAGATATAGTTCATCTCCATCACGGAGACACTGGAATGATGCAGGTTATTTGTCTGATCCTCATAAGGCCAGATCACAGACCGGCTATGTCTTCACGATGGGTGGTACTGCAATTTCCTGGCGTTCTCAAAAGCAAACGCTAGTTGCTACATCATCAAATCATGCTGAGATGATCGCACTTCATGAAGCCAGTCGAGAGTGTGTATGGCTTCGATCTATGACTCAGCATATTCAAAATGTCAGTGGACTACCTGTCAACAAAGACCCGACAGTATTATTTGAAGACAATGCCGCATGTGTCGCCCAAAGTAAAGAGGGATACATCAAAAGTGACAGGTCCAAACATATCCCCCCGAAGCTCTTTTTATACACCCAGGAACTTGAAAAGAAAAAAGAGGTCAGCATCCAATATGTTCGATCAAGTGATAATGCTGCAGATTTATTTACGAAGGCACTCCCCACTACAACCTTCAGAAAGCATGTTCACAATATTGGGATGCGAAATCTACGAGATTTACAAAGGTGACTTCTCTTGACCCTTGTCGGTTCAAGGGGGAGCATATATGGTTGTACTCTTTTTCCCTTTATCATGGTTTTTTCCCACTGGGTTTTCCATGAAAAGGTTTTTAACGAGACAGCCCATGCACACAATTGGTGGCCTAAGTGGTGTACGTTTTTCCTTATGTCCGATTTTTTTCCCTACTGGGTTTTTCGGCTTAAAGTTTTTTTAACAAGACACACTTATCCATCTTACAGTGCTATGTCCAAGGGGGAGTGTTGTGAAACAATAATGGTGGGTGGACAAACCACTGCCACCCTAGTTCACTAATGTCAAAGCCTATGTGTATACAGTGATATCAATTATGGTATCACTTCTTCAGCTCGGATATAAATACCGAGCTTTGTAAAAGGTTTCGGTACCCGGATTCCTCTGAATAAAACTCTCTCTCTCTCTATCTCTCATACACTCTTCGTTCTATTTTGTGGTTACTTTATAACAAACATTTGGATTTTGAAAAATCCAAATCAGTATTCTCGAACCAAACATACTAATATTATATATTATTTTATTCAAGACTTGTTGAACAATGCATAATCCGCATAGAATTAGTTACGAATAAAAATTGGTTGACTAATATTCTTACCGAAACATTTTATTTTGAGAGATTTTCAATCTTGAAAAAATCTCTGCATATAAGTGTCATCTGATTTGTACACTTGTAAAACAAATCTAGAAAAAAAAAGGTATTTGCATTTTAGATTTGCACAATTGGATCAGCTGGTTCATGTTATTTTCATATATTGCTCGACTTGACGACTTTCTTTTGATATTCAGATGTAAGCCATCTTTCAATGGTTACTGGCTTCCCAGTTTGGCTTGTTGAAAGGTTTCTCTTGTTTAATCTTGTGAAAGTTCTTAAAAGGAAAACCTTTAAGGGAAAGAGTTATCTTGTGTACAAGGAATGTAGTCATTCACTTGGGACTATATTGAGTGTACGAGATATATGCTCACATGGTTTGATTAGATCTTGTGGGAAAAAAAAAAGCTTAGAAGAGTGTGAAAGCTACACACCGGCGAAAAGTAATGTGAATTTGGAAGTTTAATTCATGTGTGGAGTTTTGGGTAAAAGATGCTAGGAGAAAGAATTTTTATTCATTCAATTTGAAAATTTTGAATGAACTTCCAAATGAAGCTTCATTGGCTAACACATCAGTTGTTCCGATCATTCGCTTGTGTGTGTGTTTGTTTTTAATTCTTCCTATATAATTTTAGGCATACACAATAGGGCATGCATAATTTTTTGTGATTATATATTCTTGTGCCATAACTAATTATGTGCAAACAAGTGTTAATCTCTTTATTGTTCAAGAATTTTTGGTGTCAAGGGTTCATGTGTTTGGCTAGGCTTGTTGGATGTTGGATGGAATGTGGCCGCATGCATTAGGGTTTGTCAAGGTATATTGGTTAATGCTTAATTGTGATTCCTCATTATTGTTGATTTATTTTTGGAGTCCTACTTTATTTTAGAAATTGACCAAGAATCCATGTTTCCTTATATTTGTTAGTTTTCATATCTCATGTTTCCAAGTCTCAATTGGATTTCCTTGGTCGTGCTATACATAAGGATAACTAGTTAAGATTACATTAAACTCTTTTTCAAATTCATGGCCGTTGCATGTGTGATCTCTTCATCTTCCTAGAATTGAGAGGTAGATTTGCTTCTGCAATCTCCTTCTTCTCCACAACTAGTTCTGGATCACAGTCCTCCAATGCTCCTCACCCTGATCTTGATCTTGATCCTGATCATTATCGTGTTCCTGCTCCGAAAAATATAGTACCAGAGGAAGCTTCTTCAAATCCTCGCCCGGTCCTCCATCTGTCCTTCATTTTTGTCTGCCAATTTAGCTAGTCTTCTAGGCTTATGTTAGTGACCATTAAGCGTGCTCAGCTGCCTATCCAAACCTGACAGATCCAGAACCTTTAGTTTTTGAAGGCATTTTACCAACATTGGTTGGCTTTTCATGATCCTTATCTTCTAGACAAAATGGGAAAGATATTGGATGAAAGGGGGGGTTTTTGCTTCTACTAATAATGATGATGCTCCAGTAGTTAAATCATGTTTGTGGTTGCTTATTATTTTGTGATGGTTGTTTGATAATCAATATATTTTGGTTTTATGTTGAAATCTTATTTTGGTGATTTTAATTATCTTGGATATTATTAATTGCCATTTTCAGGGGAGCATATTGTAGGTGTAGATGGTTTTTGGCTTTGATTAGAAAGACACAACAAGGGGGAAGATTGTTAGCGTAAATAGGCGTTGCATATTTTCCCTCTTTGGTCATGTTAAACTTCCTTGGGTTACAAGGTTGTTATTACCTTTTTATGTGACTTTCTATGAAGCTTGGTTATTACCTTGTATAAGGGTTCTAACTTGGCATGTTCTATCTTGTAGGGGTATGATCTTTTCTAACCCTGACATTATCTTGTTAAAGTGTTTTTTCGAAGAAAGGTTTACTAGTTATATATAAAGAGATGGATGCCTCTTGACATTAGTTACCCAAGTTGAGAGCCTTAGAAATATTTCACACAAAGCTTTACATGAAGCAAGAATGTACCTATGGATAAAGCATCATCCAGTGTGTTGTTCATAGTTTATATTGCACACCATATATTCTATTTTCATAACCGTGTATTTTCAAGGGTGTTGTGTACCAAATTGATATCATATTCTCTCTTAATTAGTGGAAGTTTTGTCATAATGCACTGTCTACATGTTTTATACTTGTAGATCTGAACCACAACTTGGTGTTTTTAGTTTACTTTACTTACTATCTTTTGTTTTTATTCCGCTGCAATTTTGGTTAATGATGCATTAGATGAAGCTTCATTAGAAGCATCATCCGTGACTGTTTCAACTTTGAGTTTATGAATGCTAGTTGCAAAGAGCATTTTTGGTTAAAATTATCTTTACCTACTAATTACCACTAACAAGTGTAGGATAATTCGGATCGTATTTACAAGAAATGTCGGATTTAATTATTTCCTTCAAAATTGGGACGAAACAAATAAAAATAGTGATCGGTGATTTTTATCTAAACTACTAATTAACAAAAGTTTAACTTGAAACTAAATTCAAAAGTCCTAATGTATACAAAACATAGCATAAATAAATATCAACCAATGAATCAATTTCTATCTCGCATTTCACTACGGATAATTGATACAAAAATGTCTCATTTATTGCAAATAAACTAGATATAGTTGTCGACAAACGCCTAACAACCGATATCTCCTTACAGTTTCGATAACTAAGAGATGCTCGTTAATTACTAATTTTATCAAAAGATAACCCTAGAGACGTTCGTAAGATTTATAGTTTTTAGAGCAATAAGAACTAGAGAGACTCAATTCAAAAATATCCATATTTATTTATTTTTACATGTGTAACGATGATATCTTCTTCTTTTCTTCTTTTTTTTCTTTCGTTTTTTTTTTCTTTAAAACTTGGGGCAATTTTTTAAAAAATTGTACTTTCAAACGGTAATTCTTTGCCTAAAAGAACGGGAGTGAAAGACTCAGTCCCTTAGATGTTCATATTTCACCATTCGTTCCCACCAAAGTATTTATATTTGAAAAGTCTAACAATTAAGAAATATGTGTCATTAGAGTTGGTTAGAATTACAAAAATACTTGAGCAAAATGATGATGTTTAGATAGATATATTTTAGTCTTTACAATATGTTTCCTTGATTTGTGTGGAAAGCCCAAAACGTCATATATTTTAGGACAAAAGAAGTAATTCATAAGATAAAGTCTCACTCTTCCATAACATAATTAACCAACATATAATAAATCAGATAAAAATAATTTATCTCATAAAAAATATTTGTAAAAACATTTTATCAAAGTTTTACCTAATATATATCCGTAACAACAAACGTGTCCTTCACCAATCACCATTATACTAGTGTATCCGTATTCCGAAGAAGACAAACAAACGGTGGGTAAGACTATTGGAAACCTGACAGTTTTATGTAAGACAGCTAATTGTGATTATTATTGTGAAAACGACATGGGAAGAATCAAAACTGAAAAGGTTGTCAACAATTTCAGGTTCATAATACTGTAGTAATTTGGCTTTTCGGATCATCGACCAATTTTTCGTACAAAAATACTCTAATTTATTATGATTAATTTGAGATTGAATCACTACTATTTTTTTTTTACCAAAAAAGACTAATTTATTACCCTCGACCTATTTAAGGGGCGTTTATAGCATTGCGTGTTAAAACATACAATCTAAATCATGATATATATTGTTAGTATTATCCTTAACATGCTACAATTTAAATTTTTAGATAAATTGATTATTTAACATGGTATCAGAACTTATTATATAACAAAGACAAGGGTTCAAATATATATATATATATATATATATATATATATATATATATATATATATATAGTTGGAAAACTAATGTTTTTAAGTGAAATAAATTGAGGCTTTAAGGCACTAATTTATTTGTGAGTCATTTATGTAATGACTATGGTAATTGTGGAATTATGTTCTTCTCCGTGAGTACATAAGAATATTATATTTATTTGTCTAATTCGGATATCGGATGAATACGTTATAGAGGTTTAAAATATGACATTGTAAGTGTTGGAAGTGGATTATCCCACATTGGAAAAATATGAAAGGTTTGAAGAGTTTATAAATAAAAGCTCCCTTTGTGTTGGGTAAGTTTTTATAGAAAGAATTATCCCTCACGCGCCTGCAAAGGGGTGCAAATCAAGGTCCAATTTGGTTTGGACCGACATACTCGTGTGCTCGAGACAAACCCAACTTTTGATTATTTTTCTTTTAAATTTTAAATTCAATTTTCGTAACTCCAACATTAAAGAACAGATTAATTATGTTTTAATATCTGCTTTAATTGAATGGTTAATGGGCATAATCAAAACGATTTTTGTAATTAAAACATGTTGATTTTCTGGCCTATATAATGAAACAATTCTCCACAATAGAAGATACACACTTACAAAGAACACGAAATTCCTCTTCTTCTCAAACACCTGCATTTGCATTGCATATTGAGCATCTTCTTCTTGGCCTCCTGTTTGGTAATAGATTTCTGGCACAAGTTCAGTTCGCCAGACCTTCAGTGCATAGTCATCCGGTACCACCGTTGTATCCTGAGAGACGATCATCTCGTGTATGAACTTCACGCACTTCCAGGGAGTGAGACAAATAACGTTTCAAGGAAACTGTGTGATACACAGGCCTCAGTCACAGTTTTTTTCACTAGCAGACTTGGTTCAAGTCACCAACAGACTTGGAATAAAGTCACCGGCAGACTTCGTTTCAAAGCCACCAGCAGACATTGTAGCAAGTCACTAGCAGACTTGGAACAAAGTCACCAGCAGACTTCGTACCAAGTCACCAGCAGACTTCGTTTCAAGTCACCAGCAAACTACACAGGTCTTCTACAATCAACAGCTTTAACGGTTTTGTTTCTTTATATTTTATTTTCTGTAAAATTGTATAGGGATTTACCCAAATATATATTTAAAGTTAGTGAGGAACACTATGGTTGTGTCACCTTACCACTTTTGGATAAATCTTCATTCTAAAGCATCCATGTCGAAGCTTTAAAATTTTTTGGTTTTCTAGTTATTAGCTAATAATAATACATAATAATAATCAATATGATAAGGGATATTAGTATTAGTATATATAATTTCTTCTATTGTCAATAGTAGAAAACTTATATTTAATAACTTTTACAACTAACATTACTTCTAACCAATGTGAGATAAAACTCTTCAAGGTGAGATATTACTTTTAATGACTCATTTTTAACACCATACTTTAAGTTTTGATATCTTATTCATTCAAAACTTGATTTGAACAAATAAATATATCATTTCAATGTTCTTGCCGAGTAGAACACATTTGCACAATTACTTTTGTCAACAAACAAATTACATGTAAAGAAATTTGTGCCTCAAGTTGTATAATTTCTTTCACTAAAAACACTAGTTTTTTAATAAGTATTATAATTTAAGTCTTGATATCTTATTATCCAAAACTCGATTTGGATAAATAAATATATACTTTCGATGCTCTCATAGAGAAGAACAAATTTGTGCAATTACCTTCGCCAACAAACAAATGACACGTAAAGAAATTTGTACCTCGAGTTGCACAATTTCTCTCACTAAAAACACTAATTTTTTTAACAAGTATTAAATTTTAAGTCTTGATATCTTATTATCCAAAACTCGATTTGGACAAATAAATATATTATTTTGATGCTCTCACTGAGTAGAACATATTTGCGCAATTACATTTGCCAACAAACAAATAACACTTAAAGAAATTCGTGCCTCAAGTTGTATTATTTCTTTTACTAAAAACACTAATTTTTCAACAATAGAAAATATGTATCCCACATTGGTTAGAAATTGATGTGGTTTTAAAAATACTATTATTAAGTACCAATAGAAGAATTGTATCATACATTGGTTGGAAAGTGAGGTTGTTTTTCAAAGTCATTTGATAAAAGACTTTTACAATTATTACCAATAGAAAATTATATCTCACATTGGTTAGAAAATGATTATGAGTTTAAATTATTTTATATTATTACCAATAAAAGAGATGTATACCACATTGTTTAAAAAGAAAATGTTAGATTGTAAAGTCTTTAGACTAAAGACTTTCACTTTTACAAGAGATGTATCTCACATGATTACAAAATATTCTACTATTATTATCAATAGAAGAGATGTATCACACATTGGTTAGAAATTGATATTTGTATTTAAAAAATTATAACCATGGAAGAGATTAACAATCTAATTATAATATCCAAAAGTTATATTATTATTACAAAAAATATATCTCTCTCATATTATAACCGTGCGAAGCACGGACTGAATAACTAGTCTTTGTAAAAATTTATCAAACTTGTTGTGCTGCAAAGCACGGACTAAATAACTAAATAACTAGTCAGTGCGAAGCACAGACTAAATAACTAGTCTTTGTAAAAATTTATCAAACTTGTTGAGCTGCAACTTTGTAGACGTTTGCATAGCTTTGGTTTCTACTTTTTATTTTTTGAAAAGAACAAAGATCATTCATTACGTAAAGCAGGATCAACCAAAACAGTTACAAGATCACCCAAAAAAGAGGGAATAACAGACCAAAAAATAGGACTAGCATGGAAACGAGACTCCCTAGCTAACACATGAGCAGCTTCGTTTGCTTGTCTACGAACAAGGGAAATTGAAAAATTTGAGGAGAGATTAAAATAAGAACGACACCTTTGAATAATAATACCAAACTCAGAAAAATCACAAGAAGAAATCTTGATGGCATCAAAAACTGGTTTGGCATTGATCTCAAAAATCATTCTCAAGTACCCAAGCGAACGGACCCAAGAGAGAGCTTCAAGAAGACCCATACCTTTAACGCTAAAGCAGCTTGAAAAAATCTTCGAGCGAGTAGCAATAAAACGACCAAAATCGTCTCTAATGATCATACCCACACTCATAGACTTGATACCCTCAAAAAAGATCCCATCCACATTGCACTTTAAAAAACCAGGTTGAGGTAGGGTGACAAATCGGTCGTGCCTGATAAGGGTTGGCTCGAACACGACACGATAAGGTTATCGTGCCTAAAACCAAAACCCAAACATGACACGATAAAAACCCGAAAACACGGCATGGCACGCTAAGCACGATAAGCAAAAACGGTCGGGTTTTTGTGTTAGGCACGATAAACCCGTTAAACATGATTTTTAAAATAAAAAATAATTATAAATTTCTAATAAATTATCCATCAACATTCAATCATTCTCATCACTGTTTTTGCATAACAACATGTGCACACTTAGACTACTTAGTCAATTACAAAACATACAACTACACAAAAATAGTAAAATACAAAATCACAAGCCAATTTAGTCAACAAGTTAAGACTAGAAATTAGGAAATTGGGAATGGTAGGACAGTTGTAGTTGATGCGCCAAAAATCCAAAAGGACCAAACCCACTAGTCAACAACTAAACTAGAAGTGCAAATCACAAACATAGTCTAAAAAGATTACAAAAAATGTCTAAAGATTACACAAATGGTCCAAAAACTGTTAAGACTTTAACTTCATTCGTTTATCAGATGATTCAATCCACTTCAACGTTCACCAACCTATTCATATAGATGTCATAAAGTTAGTTAAAACTTGAAATATCCAACAGTATGATTTAATAAAATTTAAATAAGTACCAATTATTCAAATTTTTACTTGCATTGTTGGATGTGCTACCCAAACTAGAGCCTGGTCCTGGGGAAGGATCATCAACATCATTAATATCCAAGTTCATGATATCTTCGGTGAGCTCTTCAGTCTTCAACGAGTGATGATCTACATGCATTCATAAATATTATCAGCAAGAAATTAAAAAATACATTGTAATGAAGATTAAATTGACAGTTAAAGCTTGTTTGCAAATTAAAGAAGTAAGAGATACACTTACATTTATCGCCAAATAGCCAATCTCTTGTACATATTATTGCCTCCACTGTGCTTGGTTTCAGTGCACTACGATAATGGTCGAGTACTCGTCCTCCTACACTAAATGATGCTTCAGATGCAACAGTTGAAACTGGAATGCATAAAATATCTTGAGCCATAGCTGCAATTTCAAGATACCGATATTAATTTGATCTCCAATAATCAAGAATATCTAGATGGTCTTCACAATTCAATCTTGGCTCATCCAAATAAAGCTCTAATTGAGATTTGTGAACACCGAAAGCATCATCATTATTGAATGTCCTGAATTTCTATAGAAAAACAAAAAACAAGTTGTAATAAAAGAGTTAATTAAAAATTGAAAAAATTAAGAGTAACATATAAAGATAAGAAAATATCAAAAGAATAGAAAAATTACTATCAACTTCTTTTTTCTTTCATCTCGTAGAATGTTAGAAGTTTCCTTGGAATTACCACAAATGGGATTGCTAGATCCACCAACATGATTCATATCAGGTCTCTTTTCAAATTGAGCAAACAAACTCAACAAAGTCTCCTTGACTTTCAAAAATGCAGGAGAACCACGGTAACCATAGATCTCTTCATATTCAAAATCCACAAAATCAAGTTTATACCAGGATCTACAACTATTGCCAATGCCAAAACCAAACTAAACTCCGACCAATACTTCTCAAGTTTTGGAAGCATCCTTAAGGCTATATCCTTGATATACACATCGTCACTTTCAACATTCCTCTGCAAATACTCATAACATGTACTAACACACGGAAAATACAAGTTCGAAGTGGGATACTTTGTACCAGAAAAAAATATTAGTTATGTCATAAAACAAAGCCAAGAAATCACATATCTTCTCCACCTCGTCCCACTCTAATGCATCAAGACAATGCTTATAATTTGAATCAAGTAATGTTAGATGACAGAATACACGTCGATAAAACAAAGCACTTTCAAGCATATGGTAAGTAGGATTCCATCTTGTAGCCACATCTTGTCTCAAACCTCTTTTAGAGTCCAATTGCATTTGACTCACAACCTCCAAAAATTTTACCTTGCTTGATTGAGACCCTCTCACATACTTAACACTTTTCACGAACTTTATGCACACATTTATCAATATCTTTCAATCCCTCTTGAACCACTAAATTAACAATGTGTGCACAACAGCGAACATGAAAAAGTTTTCCATTTGCAACAAGTGATCCTTTGAAATAATTCATCAACAAATCAGCAGACACATCATTAGCAAAAGCATTGTCCAAAGTCAAAGAGAAAATCCGGCTATCAATATTCCACTCACATAGCAATGAAATGATTTTGTCACACAAAGCAACACCACTATGTGGAGGAGGTAAAAAACAAAAATTAAGCACCCTTTTTTGCAAACTCCAATTGATATCAATGAAATAAGCCGTAAGACTTAGATAACCATCCGTAGTGATACTACTCCAACAATCAGATGTCAAAGAAATCCTACCAGGAGCTGATTCTAGCATAGATTGCATCCTAACTTTTTCTCTTGTATACATAGTAAGAATATCAGCCTTAATTGTGTTTCTAGATACACAATGAAGATTTGGACACAAATAATCAAAACATGCTCGAATCCCATTATACTCAGCAAACTGAAATGGTATATCATGCATGACAATAGTAGTAGCTACTAATTCACAAAAATGCTCACCATCAAACTTACATGCTTTCAAAGACATCGATCCTTGATCCCCACCAAGGAGTAGCTGACCCACATCACGTGCATTTCTTCTTGGGCTATTTTTCATATAACGACTTAATATGTGGCAGTTTCATTCTTGTTATCAGCTTTATAGACATTTTTTCATAACTTACACCTCGCTCTTTGAATGTTGTCATCTTGTAACGGAATCTTCTCAAAGATTTTCCAAACATTAGATCTAAGCTTCCTTGTTTTTTTTTTGGGCTCGTTTGTGGATGTGGTGGTGAATGTTTCTGCATCCATCTCAACTACATCATCACCATCAATGTCACTCAAATTTATTTGATTATCCATACTTGATCTCTGTATAGAATAAAAAACAAAAAGAAAAAGAAAGTATTTAATAAGATAAGAATTTGTAAGTGACATATATCCATGAAGGGAAACAACATAAAAACAAGTCATTAACTGGAAAACTTCAACCGCCGAAGTAATAATAATAAACTTCAACCACTAACTATCACTAATGCTCTCTAACTATCACCACATCGTTGTCCTCCACTTGTTGCTTGTTCCCTCTTTCATATGAAGCAATACTAGGCATATGAGCTTTGAAGAAGTGTTCATTTTCTTTTCCTCTTCCTTCTCTTGTACTTTCAAGATTTACACAGACCCTTATGACAAACACAAAGTTGGAATAGCCAAAAAGGTCAACAAGCAGTTCATTGTTCATTTCTAGCATGTAGTGAGACGCTAGAACATCAAACAGTGAAAACATGGAACCAAAAATCCTGTTTTTTCTGCTACATTTTTTTTTTGAAAAATCTATTTTGTGTTCTTGTTGTTTCGTTAAGATGTAAACAAAATGGTCGTTAATGCAGGCAAGTAGACATGGATTGCGATTTCCTTGAACAGGAAAGAATTATGGATTGCAGTCTCTTAATCGGTCTTCACTTTCGAGAAAGTTCTCACAATAACAGTAGGGAACCATCCACAACTGAGGGTCGTTCATCTGAGTTCGCACTCCCACTCGTTTCTCTCTCGAACTCATCTAATCTGTTGTTTATAAAAGTTTGGTTCACTGGAATACTTCCTGAACAGAGGAAACAACGGTTTTAAATTTCTCTTGCAGGGAATGCAGAAACTGATAGTGAAGGAGTAGCTCCAAGACTTTCTTCGACAGATATGGATCTTCTTTTTGATCCTACCCGGTAAATAAATTACACAAGACTTGGTTTAAGAAACTTTCCAAACAGGGTTCCCAAATCCCAAGGCTAGAGAATGGATTAAGTAAAAGCTTTAGAAAAGTATTCCCCCGACCTTGCATATACCCAAAAATCAAAATTTTGAATGTACAAACTACAAATTCATGACTAATTTCCAAAACTTCACGCGGTAAAGAACAATGTAATATCATAAATTCAACAAATTTGGCAGAAATTTCAATGAAATTAAATTTAAAAAAATTAAAGAGCTACAAGCCTACAATCAACAACCTTCTTCTGAGCTAGAGAGGGATTTCGGTGAGACCGTGAAAGTGAGTCGCTGCGTCGGTGAGAGGCGAGGCGGCACCGAGTCGTGATCCGAAGGAAAGAGTGAGAAAGGAGGCGGCACCCGCCTCTTTCTATTTAGTCGTAGAGAGAGTAAGAGAGTGGGAGCGAGAGAGAGTTAAGAGACTGGGAGGCGAGAGAGTTACTAGACTTTAGTTTAATTAATAGGTTTCTTTTTTGGGGTTTTACTATTTATACCTAATATTTTTTTCGTGATTATCGGGCTCGCACGGTAAAAACCCGATAATGGCCTGAATCTTAACGTGCCTTATCGGGTCGGCCCGATAACGGCCCGAACCCGATAAGCCCCAGCCCAAACCCTATAATTTCGTGTCGTGTTCATGTCGGTCAATCGTGTTGCAACCTCAAATTGCCATCCCTAGTTGGAGGTACACTCCAAACAACTTGCTGCAAACATAACGGTGAAAGGATGGAAAACTGATTTCTCTGGGATGAAGCTGCTAGCCAATCAAATAGAAAGGAAAAGGCTGCTTGAATTATCGAAGAGGGAGAACAAACATTGTCTTGCCAAAACTTAGCATTTCTTTGCTTCCAAATTGCCTAAATAACCATGGCTTATTTACTTATATCCAGACCACTCAAATTATGAAGATAAGCAAAGAACCAATCTGAAAATTCCATAGTGTTAGCTGCCTGCAAATCCACAAAATTTAAAAGCTTAGCTTGCCTCCAACACTCCCTAGAAAAGGGCAATCCACAAAAGAATGCCATGTATGCTCCATATCTCTTCTACAAAGCACACACTCAACAGGCACATTAACACCTCGAGAAATAAGATTGATCTTGTTGGGAATACACCCACGACACGCACGCCAGAGACAATATTTAACCTTAGGGGGAACCTTAATATTCCACAAAGCCCTCCAATCACCTTGCATGACTCCAAAAGCGAAGTCCCCTCCTAAATCTATCACAAGACGATAACCCGACTTCACCGTGTAATCCCCTTTATTGCTGAAGTGCCAAATAATCTGATCTGGTGCAGTACAAGTAACAAGAGGGATTTTAGTAATTTCATTCATATCTCTTGGAGAGAACAACTCTTCAAGCAACTCTATGTCCCAACAACGAGTACCTGGGATGAATAAATCACAAACTCTCCAATCAGTCAGATCTTGATTAATGACCGTTTCAAGGTAAAGATTTGAAGAGTCTCAAAGCCAAGGCTCATGCCAAATGTTAAATCCAGTACCTTCACCAATCCGCCATCTATAGCCTTTTTTAAGCAATACCCGTGAAGCCCAAATGCTACGCCAAGTAAAACTTGGATTATGCCCAAGATTGGCATTCAAAAAATCCCCACCATGGTAATATTTAGCTTTGAAGATACGAATGATAGTAGCATCGGGTTTGGTAAGAAGCCGCCACCCCTGCTTCCCTAGCATTGTTAAATTAAAGCCATAAAGGTCTTTAAAACCCAAACCACCAAACTCATTTTTGATACAGAGCTTCTCCCATCGCATCCAGTTAATTCCTTTTGAATTATTATTGTTTCTACCCCACCAGAAAGAATTAATCATTCTTTGAATCGCATCAGACAAAGAGGAGGGAAGAAGAAAAATAGACATACAAATAACTGGAATGGCTTGAGCAACAGACATGATAAGAATTTCACGTCCAACTTTAGAAAGTGTTTTATTGTTCCAAGACTTAAGACGATGCCACAACCTTTCTCTAAGATAAGATAAAATCTGCTGCTTGTTTCTCCCCTCCAAAGAAGGCAAACCTAAATACCTTACAGTATCCAATGAAGCCAAAACACCTAAAATGGAGGAGATATGTTGCCGATGTGTGGCTTGGACATTGGCTTGGACATTGGCTTGGACATTTGGTTTCTACTTATTACAACTAGTTAGCGGGTTGAAGTTGCATCCTAGCCCTAGGTTTAAGGTTTATCAATTTAAGGGATTCTCCATTTAATGCGTGCATGCATGTCTCCCTCTTGATTACTTGCATGATTGTTACGAGGAAATGTACAATTACAAGTTTTGATTCTTTTGAACCTACCATATCTAGTACTACCTCAATTCTAAATAATCGTCATCTTTGAACGGATACTGTTGTATCACGTCTTTCTCTTGTGAATTTTCTGGAATTCAGTTCTGCTTTGATTGATACACTTTTTTCATAAATCTTGTTGTCGACTAAACCTATGGTGTCTAGCTCCTTTAAGTACTAATACAAGTGCCAACGATTAATTTCTCATGTAAAATAGAAACTTTACTAGATAATCTGAATTCTAATTTACTTTTTTATCAAATTCGGTACAACTTTGATGTTATCTTAATCCATTCTTCTTTAGTAGGAGGAGTGCATGAGTTGGATGTATTATGCACCAATACAACGTGTTGGACAATGTGACAACCTCGTTTCAAACCTCATCGTAATAATGAAAAATGACAATGATTTTAATTTAAGCGTATTGTATACGATTGTACCTCAAATGAATCTCATGAAATGATAAAACAATAGTCGTCACTTCATTTATGAAGGAACGGAAGAAAACCTAGCTAGATTCTAAAAACTTATCAAACTTATCTTATTTTTACAAATATACTACCTTCTATAATCCAACCGTTTCATGCAAATAGAACACTATTTTATTTTAAAATGTTCTATTTTAAAAGTTTAATTTAGAAAATTATGTCTTCAATCTCGATGAACGTTTCAACTTTACCCTTCACATGTGCTATATATATTTTGGCTATAATCAAACATTTTTATAATTATGATCAACTCTAATACTATTTATATATATAAATAGATTATTTTTTTTGAAATTAAGGAATGAAGAGAGTACTATAAATTGTAATATATTTATTAAACTGTAAATTAGAATATCATAGCCCCAACTACTACTCAAGAGTTTCAGCAAAACAAAAGGAGAATGATAGAGTACAATATTAATTTACAGATTTGATTTGTAGCGAATATTAGTGTTGTGGGGTACAACCAACTAGTGCATTGATAGTTCTGTTGTATAATATTTTAGTGGTTGGTATAAACGAATTTTTTTAATTAACTCGTTATTCGAACATTATTTTATCGAAAGATTAACTTGTATGAAGTAAATTTTAAACATACTCGACTCGTTTAGCGACTCAATCTTAAGAATTTTAAACATGGTCTCGTTTCCATCGAGATAAATAATATTTACCTAACAATGTAAGTAAACAGTTAACTTTTGAATTTCGAAAAAATCTGGTTAAGCATTTTCGAACTAAGCATACTAACATTAGATATCATTTTATTAAAGACTTGGTTGAGCAATGTATAATCTGCACAAATAGTTGTGCTGCATAATATTTTAGTGCTTGGTATAAACTAAATTTTTTAATTAACTAGTTGTTGTAACATTATCTTATCAAAAGATTCACTTGTATGAAGAGGCAAAAAAAAAATGAAGGGAAAGAGAGTTGGGAGTTGGGTGGTAAAGAAAAACGGTAATTACTACATAATTGTATTTTCATCACTCCAACTTCTCATCCTCTTACATATTTATATCATTATGTTGTTGTTCTTCTTCACCTTCATTTGTGTGTGTGATTTAAAATAGATTTACTTTTGTGTTTGTATTGCTATGCATGTAAACTGTTCGATGAAATGCCTAAATAAAAATTTGTTCGTTGTTGGACACCCGTTTTGAATCTGGATGAATCAATTTTGAATCGTAATGCATCATTTGTGAATCGTGATGCATCGCGATTTGGATTTGGGATGCGGGAAAGAGTAATTAATTTAAAATCATTTATTGATTGTGTATTGGAAAGAAGGTACAATGTTTGGTTCTCTATTATATTATAGTGCGATGCATCAATTGGGTGCTTGACTTGCTGCATTGCGATGCAAAATTTGATTAGGTAATTTAAATTGATGCTAATGCGGTGCAAAAATTGATACAATGCGATGCACTGAGTGAGTGATATGTACCACACCTTCGGTTCATTTAAGGTATCGTAGTCTTTTTTTCTCCCAAAAAATGTCTTTTTTGGTTTAAAAAAACATAAGGTACTATAGCGGTTGAAAACTTATCAAAGCAGATCAGTCCATATTTCACCCTAATAAATAAGGCTGATAACTGGGCCGGTCCCCAAGAGTGAAGTTTTAACCAGTAAAGTCCACTATATTTTTTGTTAACCGTTAAAAGGTACTATTCGTGCAAAAGGACGAAAATAACCATAATGACCAAAGGCTCGTGCAAAATTCTATGCATCGCAAGGCATAGATTCTGCATAATTTAAACAAAGTGATGCACAATATTCTAAGTTTTTTTTTTTTTTGAAAAGGTTGGAGGGACATAGACCATACCCCAACCCTTATTTTTTATTATTTTAATGCCTTGAATGACTACAATTATTAGGGGTGGGCATGGCCCATCAATGCCCATGAAGCCCGTTAAAGCATGTTAATACCCGACCCACGGAGTTCGTGCCCATGGGCTATAGATAGTACTGGGCTTTAGATGAATCAAATGTCTATGGTCTCGAGCACTACTGGGTATTCAGCTGCTCCCTGCCCGTTATGTCTGGCCCGTCCTCTTCTATGATATATATATATATATATATATATATATATATATATATATATATATATATATATATATATATATATATATATATATATTTTAATTTTAATTATAGGTCTAAACCAAATCCTATTTATTTAATTTAAAACTTAAAAGTATAGTACTCTAACTGAGCTGAACTGCTGAAACGATGAAGCCTATTGTGGATTGCCCTTTCAATTTTCTTATAATATAATAATACATATAAACCTATTACTAAAAGTTTAAAACCCTATTTTTTATTACTCAACCTCAAACTCAATCCTCTATTCTCATGCAAGTTAGTGACGTGTGACGCACCTTTCAATCCTCTATTCTCATGCAAGTTAATGACGTGCGAAACACCTTATTGGCTTATTCTTAATTCGTTAGTCATCGCTTCATCTTTTTCATCTTGGGAAAAGTTTGAATGGTAAAACTGTAAACTTATTTAAAAACATAAACAGATGAGCTGAAGTATGTGCTTGCCCGTGCCCTCCCAAAGCCCGTCCACTAATCCCTGTGGGCTGATCAATAGTATTGGGCTTTTAAATTTGATGTCTATTGCTTGATGGGCCTACACTGGGCATTGACAATGCCCTTGAGCTTAGGACCCGTGCACACCCCTAACAATTATACGTGAATTCGTCATGGCTACAACAGGACCAACACTTAGTAAGGCTAAATGTAGGCTCTGATACCAATTGAAATGCTCTTTGTAGCTAAGATTCAGAAATATAAACAAACTGATTCAGTCGCTCTGATGATGCTTCCAATGAAGCTTCATCTACTGGATCATCAAAGTAATTTGCAACGGAATCAAATAAACATAAAGTAAGCAAAGCAAACTTAAAGACACCAAGTTGTAGTTTATTTCTACAAGTTAAAAACTTGTAGACTGTATCTCATGGCAAAACTTCCACTAGATTAAAGGATTGTAAATTATTACAATATGAAAACCATTCGTTTGAGAGTAGAAATTGTTACGAAAACTCCTATGAGAGAAAATAGGCCTATTCTGAACTAAACACTCTTGGTAATACACTGATATGAAAAGAGAACAAATAGTGTATAACTAAAACAGTGAACAACGAGTATGATGATGCATTTGATGATGCTCTTGATGATAATAAACACATCCGGCTTTGGAACAACTCTTGTGCAAAAACTCTCTCTAAGATTCTTAACTTGGGTAACTGATGTCCAAGACACACTTCTTTATATAGAGCTCTAGAAAACCTGTCTTGCAAGAAAACACTTCAATAAGGCAATGTTAGGACTAGGAAAGAGTTCACAAGGAAATAAACATCTAATTCCTACAAGTTTGGACATGCGATGTTTGAGTCCTCATACAAGGCAATAACCAAGCTTCTTAGAAATACAATAACATGTGTTCTAAATTAATTAATGATATGATATGCACATAAATGAGGGGATGCAGAATCACGCAGCGAAACAATAAGAACGAACAGTAAAAAGATGGATTGGTGACTCCTTGACCTCTAGCCCACGTGATTGGCAACCTTGGCTTGGTCATCCGCAACCACCAATCGACGAGACTAGCAACCTTGGATTAATGAATAACATATCAATTGGGATGAATGAACCAATTGATAAGTTATGAATGAACGATGTATAACCTCCGACAATTCGATAGATCACGAAGAACAAAGAAAGTTTGAGTAAACTCACAAATTTTATAATCAATCTAAAGTTGTGTTTCAATACATTGAAAGCCCTTATTTATACTCCTAAATGACCTAAGAAAGATGTAATATTCTGAATGCTAAATAAGGAAAAATTTCACTTAATAAAACATTAAAGCTAAAATAGGAAAAGTTGATAAATCGCAATGTTCTTGCATTGCAAGGTGCGATGCAATCGCATCGGGGTCGAATGCGGTCGCACTGGAAAAGTGATACGAGGGCATTCGTCTACGTCTGATTTTGGGCATCTCCTAGTATCTCATGCGGTCGCTTTGGAGAAGATAGATGCCAATGCATTGAAGGTGGATGTGGTCGCTTTGTCATGGTGATGCGGCGCATTGAAGCTTTTGATTTTTGGGGTGCTCCCAGTATCGAATGTAGGCGTAATGTCACAAGCGATGCGGTCGCTTTGCATAAGAAAGATGTGACCGCTTCTGTTCGGAAACATGGTTTCTTCATTTGTTCCTTGTAGCACATTGACCATCTTGGTTTTGATCTTCAAATCAGCCTCTACTTGATCCAAGGCTCTAGATCCTAACTCCCAAGCTCCTCGAATCATCAATCCCACTTCATCATGTATCTTCTTCGCACGTGATCTTATAATTTGGCCTTTTGACGATTGCAACGACTTTGGATCTACGTCCGTGGTGATGACCTCACTAGAATAGGCCACACCTATTTTACCCTAACAGATGCATTGATAGTTGTGTTGTATAATATTTCAGTGCTTGGTATAAAAGATTAACTTATATGAAATAAATTTTAAGCATACTTGACTCATTTAACAACTTGATCTTGCGAATTTTAAACGGACTTGACCTGTTTCCCTCGAGATAAACAATCCTTACCTAATAATGTAAGTAAATTGTTAACTTTTGGATTTTTTTTTCTATTAAAAGTATAACTTTGATATTGTGGAGCACTCGAGCATCAATGGTCTAAGTGATAAATAAACTCCTAGTATGGTGTTGAACATGTTCTCCCTTTTTCATTTAGAGTAAAATTTTGATATAATATTAGTGTAAATAAAACGTTAAGTCTTCTTGAATACCAGATACCCAGATTTGTAATAGTTGAAACATATCTGATGCTACGTTTAGCAGCAACCAAGTGTGATTCCCTTAGATCTGCCTGAAATCTAGCACAAACACAAACAACAAACATAATATCAGGTCTACTGGTAGTAAGGTAAAGAAGTGAACCTACGATTCATCGATATTTGGTCACGTTCTCTTGCTTTCCGTTCTCATCTTTGTCAAGATGACAGTCAGTAGACATTGGTGTCTCGAATCCTTTGGCTGAATCAAGACCATATTTCTTGATAAGTTCCTTTGCATATTTGGTTTGGCTGATGAAGATCCCGTATGAAGTTTGTTGAATCTGAAGTCCTAGAAAGTAAGTGAGCTCTCCCATCATACTCATCTCGAACTTGCTTTGTACGAGCTTCTCGAATCTTTTGCACAAGCTTTGATTTGAAGATCCAAAGATGATGTCGTCCATATAAATTTGGACCAGTAGGGAATGACCTTTGTGCTTGAGGATGAATAGATTTGTGTCTATTCTTCCTCTCACAAATCCTTGTTCAATTAAAAGACTTGGATAGAGTTTCATGCCAAGCTCCGGGAGCTTGTTTGAGGCCATAGAGTGCTTTCTTGAGTCGATATACTTGATCCTCTTTGTCTTGGATGACAAAACCTGGAGGTTCTTCAACGTATACCGTTTCTTGAAGATCGCCATTGAGAAAGGCACTCTTCACATTTATCTGATATACCTTGAAGTCCATGAACGACGCATAGGCTAAAAAGAGTCTGATTGCCTCTAATCTAGCAACATGAGTAAATATTTCATCGAATTCAATTCATTCTTCTTGTCTATAGCCTTGAGCAACCAGTCTAGCTTTGTTTCTGGTGACATTTCCATCTTCATCTCTCTTGTTTATGAATACCCATTTAGTGCCTATGACTGGATGACCAATAGGCCTTTGAACTAAGCTCCATACTTTGCATCTTTCAAACTAGTTCAGCTCCTCTTGCATAGCTTCAATCTAGTAGTGGTCTTCAATAGCTTCATCAATATTATTTGCCTCAATTTCAGATATGAATACAAAGGTAAACATAGTCTCATTTCGAACACTACTTCTCGTACGAACTCCTGAGTTGAGATCACCAATGATTGAGAGATGTGGTGATCTCTTGTTTCATTAACAACTGGAGGGAGATCACTTCTGGTGAGTTCTTCCCATAAGAATTCTGGAGAAGGAAGAGAAGGTGATTTACCAAAATCAGGTTCAAAAGAGATAGGATCTTCGAGACCTTCATTTTATGGTGAACAAGAAGGATGAGTGATCTGCAAAGGTGTTTGAGGTAGAACAGAAGGGTTAGAGGAGGTGCCAGTAGAGTTGAAGTCTGCTGGTGTTGGATTAGCAGAATTCGAAGAGTCTGCTATTGGAGGATTCTACGATGAAGAAGAAGTAGAAGCTTGATTTGTACCTGTCTCAACATCATCAGAATCATCAGCAACATTTGGAGCCACTTGTGGCTCTAATAAATCATATTCATCAAAAGTAACATGCACAAATTCTAAAATTTTCAAAGAAGTTTTGTTAAATATGTGAAATGCTTTTGAATGATTTGAATAGCCAAAAAAAATTCTTTCGTCTGATTTTGAATCAAATTTGCCTCTATATTCTTTTCCATTATAAAGAATAAAACATTTACAGCCGAAGATTTTAAAAAAAATCCTATATTTGGGGCTCTTCCTCTTCATATTGCATATGGAGTTTTGTTATGAAACTTGTTTACCAGGGATCGATTCCGAGTGAAGCAAGCAGAGTTGACGGCTTCTGCCCAGAAGTATTTCGAAAGTTTAGCTTCTACCATCATAGTTCTTGCTGCTTCAATAAGCGTTCTGTTCTTTCGTTCAGCTACACCATTTTGTTAAGGAGTCCCGGCAGCAAAGAAGTTGTGGCCGATCCCGTGGTCATCACAATATTTTTCAACACTGTTGTTTTTGAATTCAGTGTCATTGTCTAATTTGATGTCACTTATGTCTTCAAGCTTTTGAGTTTGAAGTCTTCGGAATAGGGCGGTGACTAGATCATATGTCTCATCTTTTGATGTAATCGTTTTGATCCAAGTGAATCGAGAGTAGTCATGAACTACTACAAGTGTATACTTGTCTCCAGAAATACTGATAGTAGTAATTGGTCCAAAGAGATCCATATGCAGAAGTTGAAGAGGTCTGGAAGTTAACATAACAGGTTTGCTCTTGAAGGAAGACTTAGAAAGTTTTCCTAGTTCACAAACTTTACAACTTCTGTAGTGGTCGGCAAACACCGTAGGTAGACCTTTGACAAGCCCATCTTTGGAGAGCTTGGAGAGGTACTTGAAGTTGAGGTGGCTGAGATGTTTGTGCTAAAGCCAACTATTGTCACGAATGTTGTTGGCAACTAGACAGAGGCTGGAGGATCTCCTGAGTAAGTTTAAGTCCACGACATAGGCATTTCCTTGTCTATTGCCGATCAGCAGAGTTGAGCAGGATTCACGATCTTTGATGAGACATTGGTTGGAGGAGAATTGGCAGATAAGACCATTGTCACAGAATTGGGATATGCTCAAAAGATTATGCTTTAAGCCATTCACTAGAGAAACTTTGCTAATTGAGAGATTTCCTTTAGTGATTGAGCCATACCCAATCAACTTCCCTCTTACATTGTCGCCAAATATCACCATTGGACCTTTAGCTTCAGCTAAATCTGAAAGTAGACTTCTGTTCCCGGTCATGTGCCTTGAACAGCCACTGTCGAGGTACCAGATGTCCTTATCTTCTGAACCTACAGCCATGAAGCAGACCTGAAAAAGTCAAAGGAATAATGTCCCCTTTATTTTCTTTTAGGTCCTGAAGATCAGCAACCTTTTGGGACCCATACCTGCCTAACCTTGAGAGAACTAGGTCTCTCAAATTTTGGTATGAACCTTAGCAGGCATTCTGGGGCTAGATGGCCTAAACAATTGCAAGAATAACAAAGATGAAAGTTCCATGGAGAACTGTGATTTGTTTTTGATGTAAAGTGCTTGTGACTTTCTTTCTTTCCAACAGCAATCTTGGGTTCAACATGCTTGTTGACAGTAGGCTTGAGAGGCTTCTTGTGAATATTCCTTGGTCTATTAACAGCAGACCTAGCCTTGGCTGTTCTGTTATTAACAGACTTAAAAGCATCCACCAGAATTCCTTTAAGTTTAGTGTCAACTAGCTTGGGAGCCTTATCCATTTCATAGACAAACTTGACAGGTACCAGTAGAGATTTTGTTTGTTTATAGCCAACAAACTTTGCCTTTAAAAAGCTGATGTAGATAGACTTAGATTTTTCTACTGTTCCTATTACAAGCTTCTCATCAGAAGTAGCAACTTTGGCTTTCCCTTTGTGAGCCTTGGAGTAAACATATGGTACGCTTGTATAACCAAGTCCATGTTTACCTTGTTACCAAAGGTCAGTTTGGAGAAGGAAGATCAACAACAGTCTTGAAGGTTTCACCTTTCTCTATGACAGAAGATCTTGCTAGGTTGGGCTCATCATTGTAGCCTAAGCCTGATTTATCCCCACTTGGCTTTTGGCTAGATAGGATTCCTTCGAAGGTTTCCTTTGAGCTGTTCCAAGAGTAAATCGTCTTTTGCAACGTAATTTTCTCCATGTCTAGTCCTTTGATGTGCTCAACTAAGCACTCAACTTTGTTACAAAGGAATTTGTTTTCGCCTTTTAGCTTAATACTCTCTTGTTGAGAGCTATTGAGAGTTTGAACCTCAACTGTCAGCATAGATTTCTCAACAGCAAGCTTTTCATAGTTCTTTGCGAGTTTTACATAGGTTACTCTGAAGGTGTTGAACTCCTCAAGCATATCTTTATTATCCTTGAGCAGTTCTTCTTTACTAAAGTTTTCACAGTTAGTCTCAACCTCTTCAAAAGGATGAGGTGAGATTTCGACTTCATGTTCAGATTCATAGGTGGGACTTGATTCTTGAGCCATTAAACATATATTGGCTTGCTCACAATCGTCCTCATCCTCTTCTGAATCAGTCTCAAACCATGTAGCAACCTATTTCTCATCAATGTCCTCAGCCAGCATACCCTTTTGTTTTTGAAATTTCTTATAAGGAAGTTTTCGATATGCTTCAAATTTGGGCTTTGGGCATTTAGAAACAAAATGACTAGGTTTCCTACAGTTATAACACACAAGCTCATTGTTAGATGAGGTTTTAACAGTCTATCTGAAAGGCTGCTGGTGTGTGTCCTTCCTTCCATATTTTGCAAATTTCTTAAAACATTTTACAAACATAGCAAACTGTTCATCAGAAAGAAAATCATTTTCCCTAGAGGAAGTAGAGGGTTTGTCATCAACTGGAATGGCTTCTTATACCATGGTTGGCAAGGACAGAGTTTTGAACTGCATGTCATGCTCTAAATCTTGACTAACTTCGAGCTCATAAACCTTCAAACTTGCATAAAGACTACGAAGAGTCATGTCATTCAAGTTTTTAGATTCTTTCATGGCGGTATTCTTAACATGCCAATGACTACCTAAAGAGCCTATAAATCTCATGTTCATTTTTTCTTGCCATAAGTTTTACCTAGAGAAAAGCAGCTATTAATTACCTCGCTGAAACGATCGTATGCTTGTCTCAAGGTTTCCTTAGGATCATTTTTGAAGGAGTCAAATTGCTGAATGAAGGTGTACTTCTTGTTGTCTCTTGTATCTTGGTTTCCTTCCAAATATTCTACAAGAGCTTCCCACATCTCTTTGGAAGATGTACATCGGATCACTTGTTGATAGGTGCTAGTGTCTAGAGAGCTTGTAATTATGTTTATAGCTTTACTGTCTAGCTCTACTAGATTTCTTTCGTCCTCTGTCCATTAAGTTTATTATTTTGGAACTTCTGGAGGATTGCCACCAACGCTGATGCTCAATTCCGTCGCTGATGCTCAATTTCCGTCGTTGATGCTCAATTTCCGTCGCTGAAAATTTTGTCGCTAAAGGCACGCTTTCTAGTAGTACTTCATATTCAACTGTATTGTTCGAGCACTCGAACTCCAACCTTATGGCCAGTGGAGTGTGATAATCTGCTGGGTCAATTAGCAAGATTCCAATGTCGAAACCTCTTTTATTCGCGGCTCCATCAAAGAACATTTGCCAACTGGTGTCATGGTCAGTGATTTCCATGACACCTTTGTCTGGGAAGCTAGGCTCAGCTTCATCTTCTGATTTTAAAGGCAGATCGGCTAAGTGGTCTGCAATTACGCTGCCTTTGATGGATTTGAGTGTGACATAAGTTATGTCAAACTCATTGAGAAGAAATGACCACTTAGCCAGTCGGTTGGAAAGTGATGGCTTGCCGAAGATGTACTTTATAGGATCCATCCTGGAGATGAGCTTGATGGATCGTCCTTGCAGATAGGTTTTGAGCCTTTGCGTGGCCCAGACTAGGCCGGTGCAGCTTTTTTCTAGTGTCGAATAGTTTAGCTCACTTCCTTGCAGCTTCCTACTAATGAAATAGATGGTGTTCTCGATGTAGGAATCATCCTTTTCTTGGGAGAGCATAGCCCATACTGACGTGTCTGTGACGGTTAAATATATGAGGAGAGGTTTATGTGTATGGGGTGGAGCTAGCACAGGTGGATTGGTAAGGTAAGCTTTTATTTTTTCGAAGGCTAGCTGGCATTTTTCGTCCCAGACTTGGTCAGTATTTTTCTTTAGGAGCTTGAAGAAGGGCTCACATATAAATGTCAGCTGTCTGATGAAACGACTGATATACTACAATCGGCCTAGGAAGCCTTTGACTTCGGTTGGAGTTTTTGGCCGCGACATTTCTATAATGGCTTTTTTATTTTGGTCGGCTCGATCTTGATGCCTTGCTTAGTCACCAAGAATCCCAGGACTTTGCCTTTGATAACCCCAAATGTGCATTTGGTGGGGTACTGGGGTTAAGCTTCATCTAGTGCTTCTTTAACCTTTCAAAAAAATTTCAAAGGTCTTTAATATGGGCACCGTTGGCGTTGCTGGAGTGCACGATCATGTCCTCAACATAGACCTCCATTTCTTTATGGATAATGTCGTGGAAGAGGGTGGTGGCAGCCCTTTGATAAGTAGCCCCGACATTTTTTAGCCCAAATGGCATAACATTGTAGCAGTAGGTACCCCAAGGAATAGTGAATGAAGTCTTCTCCTGGTCCTCTGCTGCCATTTTGATTTGATTGTAGCCCAGCATGTCGTCGACGAAGGATCTGACTTTGTTAGCAGCAACGACGTCTACCACAATATAAATATTGGGTAGAGGAAAGTCATTTTTGGGCGACGTCTTATTGAGGTCATGGAAATCTACACATATCCGGACCTTTCCGTTGGGTTTGGGAACGGTCACTATGTTGGACAGCCAGATCGGGTATTCGACCACCCGAATGAATTTGACATGCAGTTGCTTCATGATTTCTTCTTTCACTTGTAGTGACCATTCCGGCTTAATCCGGCGGAGCTTTTGCTTGATTGGGCAAGCATCCGGATATATGGGGATCCGGTGTTCGATTATGGTTGGATCTAGCCCGGGCATATCTTCATAGGACCATGCAAATATGTCTACCAACTCTTTGAGGAGATCAATGAGTGCAACCCTTTTAGAGCCTTGCAGGTAGCTGCCGGTTTTGATTTCTTTTGTTTCATTGTTTAGCCCCAGATTGATAGTGGACAAATCTTCATTTGGTGCTGATGAATGGTGTTGTTCCTAGTGCTCAACTGACTTTACAAGCTCAAGCAAATAGTTTTTATCTTTTGGGTCCATTTCATTAAATGACTCATTATTATAATTATTTAATGCGTCTTTTAATGTAGGTGCAACTAAGGAATAAGGAAAGACATTTAGATTCTCATTAATAGCAAACTGTACAGGGTTAATTACATTATTGAGGACCTGGGATTTGAGATCCTCAACTTTAGGGAGCGGATCGGTAGATGACCAATCCGTAAAGCTAGGGGAAGGAAAGGAAATAGTATATCCGAAGCGGTCCACCAGATCTGCGGGTGTCAAGAGCGGGCCGGTCTTAGTATACCAGTTCTGCAGAGGCTTATCGGTAATAAGCTCGAATTCAGCAGGGATCCTTTCATAGTCAGTGCCTTTATCCATCATACCCAGGAAGCTATCTCCCAGACCTTTATTAGAAACTCCTTTTAATGATTAGCATATTTATAGCATCTTTATTCTGGCTGAATAGGGTTCACCTCCTCTTTAGACCTCTCTAGCTTGATTTGTTTCGAAGATTTTCGTACCTGCCACCGTAATTACCTCATTATCGATGAGATCTTGGATTGCGTTTCTGAGTGAGTATCATTTATCGGTAAGATGACCACTGCAACGATGGTACTCACAATACTGGGTGTGATTCCATGTAACGGGTAATGGATTGGGTGGTTGGTAATTATCAATGGGCTTAAGTATCTCATGAGCCCACAGTGTTTGGAGTATTTCAGACCTTGGTGCATGTAAATCATCATATTGTCTGGGAATTATTTATTTCCTTCCTCTTGGCCTGGGTGGATTACCAGATTGAGCTTTGGTCAGATAACTGGGTGGAGTTTTCTCTCTTGGATAATATTGCACAGGGATTGGATTGCATGGACCTTGGCTTAAGAGAGGTTCTTTTTCTAGTACACGAATTATTTCCCTTGGAGTCCCTTGGGTCAATTGATGAGAATAAGTATTTGAGGGATCAAAAGGAAGATAATTCTTTTGGTTATAATAGCAGACATTTAGGTGAGGGAGATCGGGGTTGATTTCTGAAGGATATGGGTTAGAATTATGGGCATTTGAAATCATACCTCCTTGGGCAATGGGATCATCATTTGGCTGATGGCTAGCACTTGGTGGCATCCCAGAAGCTTGGAAAGGATGTTTTCTGAGGCATCGGGACAGTTTACTTCAGGGAGGCGGGAAGTATTAGGAACATATTTCGGGATTTTGATCTTTTGGGAGAAGGCGGCAAGAGTTTCTGAGAAACCTGATAAAAGATCATTCATCACGTAATTTGTTATTCTTTCCGTATGGGCATCCTATTCTCCTTTTAGCCAGGCCTCAAGTCCAGAGAAGGTGTATACTTAGGAGTTTATTCTTCTGGTTCCCTGCTATTCCAATCATTGCTAGTCCCTATCATGGCCTGTTTATTTTTAGTGGCCATTTTGCTCAGATCTGTGCCCTCTGAACTGATTCTGCCCTTATCTGATCTGTTTCTGACACTTTCCGAACTGTTCTCTGCACTTGTTTCCCGTATCAACCGGCCAGTACTGTCTCTGCCTTTCCAAATTCGGGCCAGGTTTCTGAGCAAAATGGGTTTGGAGGTATCAGAAAGGTCGACTGAAGGCTTTCTGGGCTTGGAGTATAGCGTGCCTTTAGTAGTATATTTTATTATTATTATTCATTTTCCCTACAATTGACCGGATAAGCACCCACTTTATTTTGACAGTCTCAGGACTTTCCTGGAACAGTGGACTCTTTCTCTAGAGTATAGGACCAACTATTCAACCTGCCTTTCGACTCCCTAAGAAAGGACTGATCCCAGGTGAAGGGCCTATACTCTTTCCAGGATCCACCATTCAAAATGGTCTAGGTCGAGCATCAGAGAATAATCAATCAGCCCCTGTGTATTTATTTTTTCTTTCTTGCGCATTTTTTTTATTATTTTATTATATTTTTTTTTTGACTTGCGCAATTTTCATGATTTTTTAATCATTTTTTTACAGGGGCTGATTCATGATTCAGAGATGCAAAAATCGGTCGGTCTTTGAAGTGTCCTGAAAATCTATATGCATTTTAACGATGGCTTATGCAGGGGGTAGGCTGGTCATGGTATAGGGTAGCAGTTCGGAATATATTTACATGTGTGTGCGTGCGTGCGACATCTAAAAAGCAATAAAATCTTTTTTTTCAATATAAAAAAGAAAATAAAACAGATATGGTCTGTCTTGCTGTTATTTGTGGATTTTCTCGTTTTTTTTTTAGTTTGAGCACGAGCAAGCAAGCACATCACATCAAGAAATAGAAAGAAAAGCGAGGAATCTATCTATTCCTATTAATTACAAATCGGTCTTATATCCCCCAAAATAAAATGACATAATGAATGCAAATATGTACGTATTTTACGAAGTGAAAATAATAAACAAAACAAAATAATTATATAGAACCAAAAATAAAGCAATATTAAAAATAAAGTCCCGGCCCTTTTGTTGCCCGAAAATTTATTGCATATATGTATGTGTGTGTGTATATATGTGTGTGTGTGTGTATATATATATATATATATTTGAAGAATACATATATTTTTAAGTATATCTGTAACAATGACTGAAATGAGATTGTTGCAAGATGGAGGATCATATCCACAAACATAGACACGGATGTATAGGAACGCAATATTCAAATGCATAAATTAATATAACAAGCATACTTTAGCCAGAAATAAAGAAAAACAAAAAAAATGTTTTTTTATGAGTCTAACCCTCTATTTTTTATTTAAAATAAAACGATCTCCCCAGCAGAGTCACCACTGTGGGTCCTCCGGAGTGCGCCCGCGCGCCTTTGGATAGGGGTGCGCGTACGTGCGGAAGCGGGACACCACGCTTTCCATTCCACCCTCCCGTGTGTAGGGGGACGAATTTAAAAATGCAGAAAGGGTATTGTCTGAATAGCGTGTTGAATACGCCTCGATGACTTTAGTGAATTTTTGGTCTAATATGGGAGCTTTGGGTTTTCTACATCAAGTTATCCTTTTTTAGGGAATACCAGGATATAGGAATACATCACCCTTTCATTCTCATTCTCCTTTTTTTTTAGGGAAAAACGGAAAAGTGCAAGAAAAGAGTGTTGCGAGGCCCCATTATGGATTTTATGAAAATAGTCTTATGGCCTTTTTCAGATCACTATGGGTGCTTTGGGTTTTCTATATCAAGTTATCCTTTTTTAGGGGATACCAGGATATAGGAATACATCACCTTTTCATTCTCATTCTCCATTTTTTAGGGGAAAACGGAAAAATGCAAGAAAAGATGTTGCGAGGCCCCACTGGATCCAAAATATTTTATAGAGTCGTCATCTTTATTTTGAGGAAGAAATAAAGAAAAACAAAAAAAGAAAACCAGAGATTGTAAAAACGGGTTCGGAGGCTAAGTTACGAGTTGGGAAGGTGTTAGGCCCCTAACTCGCCCTTTCGGTCTCAAAAATAGTTTTTGGCTAAAGTATGCTTTTTGTTTTATTTACTTAGCAAATAAATAAAGCATTAAAAGACAGGAAATAAAAACATATACATCCGTAGCTACATTATTTACGGACTTGCCGCCGTCTCCTTTCAAATAATTATAAATATACTTTAAAAAATTTGGTCATAATAATGACTCTTTTTAGTGTTATTTTCTAAATAAATCCGGGCAGCACAACTGCTTATATTTTTACATTGGGTCGGATGAAAAGTAGCACTTTTTACAAATAAAAATCTTATACTTACCTACTAGCGGACTAGGGTGTGCTCGCTCTGTCCTTCAGGAGATGGGTTTTTTTATGAAGTGGTGCAAGGATTCGGGCAGAATGACTGCTTCCGAAAGTTGCTTTTGGCCTCGGGATCCGGGCGGAGCAACTGCTTAGGATTGATTGATTGATTTGGTTGAGGGAGGCGGAAATCGGGCAGAATAACGGCTTATTTCTGGCTTATTTGGCCTTTTAACTCGGGTAGAGAAACTGTTATTTATGAGATTTTTGGACCAAAGGAATAGGGTGGAAACCTAGCTGGGAGGCTAAGGCTCACTTTGACCGGTTAGTTTTGAGTTTGGAGGAGATTTGGCAGGGTTTCGAGGCTTTATATGAGGGGGTGCTCACTATCTCTCAATCGCTCAGAATTCTCACGGCGTAAAAACAACGTAGAGAGTTTGGGCGTATTTTTAGTGCGTTCACTGTCTCTGAAAGAGTGAACCCCGAAGCCTTATTTATAGGCTAGACGAGGGACACGGGAGGAATTTCTTTTTCTCTCTTCATGCTTCAAATGCTTGTACAGAACGCCGGAGAATTTTGACATTGTGCGAACCGTAGCGGTTTTGTAGCACTTGTGATATTACTGTAGCTCAAAGTGGGCGCCTCCCACATACAAACTGGGCGCTCCCCCCATTTCCTTCATGGGTGGCGCCAGCTTTCATTCTTTAGTTCTTTTCTAGCACTTTGGCCCCCTGCATTTCATTGTATTGCGCATCCTGCTTTGTCTTTTGCATCTTTGAACCATGTAACTTGATATTTGTTACGTTTTAACAGGTCTTGATATTTCATGTCATGTTACATACCAGGGGTACGAAATTGGGGTGTCTACAGTCACTGTTGAGCAGGACTAACATAATAGTACACTGACATTTGGTTTTCCAATAAAGTAGATACATTTGAACTTGAAAACCAACTGTAGAGAGGAATATCTGTTGAATAAAATCCAACTAGATCTTGCAGGTCTGAGAGTTGTCAAGCCTCTTCTGAAAGTTGACTTTGTAGGAGAAGCTTGAGCATTTTATCGTTTCTGAACGTCTGTAAAAATTCCACTGAAGTTTGCACGTGTAGCCCAAGACGGATCGAAGGTCTGCTGGTTTGATATTTATTTAAATATTTAGTCTTCCATTAGATAGGTCTGTTCGTCGACATAGTTGAGGAGGGAACTATCAACCCGTAGCAAGTCTGCTAGTATGATATCTTTGTAAGATCTATCACCCTATAGCAAGTCTGTTGGTGCTGGTGTACTGAGAAACTGGTCTGCTAAGGTCATCATGTAAGATTAGGACTAAGACTCGAACTCGCCTAGTCTAAGACCTATGGAATGTTCAACAAGTTGCCACACTAACCGGTACGCAGTCCTTTTAATCACTTGTTAGAACATGCAGTAATGGGAACAAGCAAATCAAGGTGTTCCGGAATATGCAAATGAATAAGGATTGTTTCAGCATGCATATTCCAATAGCACAGGCCAAGGTCGAGGCATAAGATGAGGTTGAGCATGGTAATGATTACGATGAAGAGGTGGAACGAATTACTTTTCCATGTCCTGGGGGTCCATTAGAGGCAAGTGTTCTGCCTTTATATCCGGAACACGTAGCTGCAAGGATATGGAAAGGGCGAGAGTGGATATTGCTTAAGGTCAACAATCACAAACAAAAGCTTTTAGATTGGAAAACAATAAGAAGCACATGTTCTCAACAATGGATTGTTGCACTGCTATCCACCCAACTCTCACAGTTAAAGCAAGTATTATATCCTAACAGCAATAAAGTATTGATCAATACTTTTGTAGAGCGGTGGCACCCAGAGACCAATACATTCCCACATGCCCTTTGGTAAGATGACGATAACACTTGATGATGTATTTTGCCTTACTGGTCTTCCAATCGCCGGGAAATCAGTCTTTTTGGAAGGTCCCTTGATAACTCTGGTATTTGAATCTACCCTCCATGAAGTTTCTATGTATATAGGAGTGTCTCCTAGCGAGGCATTGAAGACAATGGATGGTGATAGGGAGTCTGTAAGGTTAGAATGGCTACGCCAGTGATTTACGACTGATGCGATGTTTGAGGATCCAGAAAGGATTGCCTACTTTGTTCGGACTTATTTGTTGTACACGTTGGATTGTACAATTTTTGTTGATAAGAGCGGAACTTGGGTTAGCACGACTTACTTGAGGTTCTTGACTGATTTGGATGTTGTACATATATATTCATGGGGATTAGCCGCCCTAGCCTTTCTACATAAACATCTACGAAGTGCTTCACAAGTCAAGACGAAGTAGATGGATGGATATTCTATGTTATTGGAAGTAATTTCTTGTATATATATATATTTATATATAAATAGTTGAAATATAATAAAATGTGTGTATTTTGTTCAATACAGACGTGGATATATGAATGATTCCCGATGTGTAACCCTCCTCCTAACATGCACTATCAACAAGACGAGCCACTTGCAAGGAGGTGGGAGCACATAACTGGTTTGGGAGTGCCCATAGACCAATTACAAGGGATGCGGGAACAACTTGATGCCCTTTGATCACTTGTTGTGAGTATTTAATGTGTATCTAAATATTATGTATGGTCTCCGGCATGATTTAGGCATTGAAGTTGTTATTGTTGTGTTATTTCTGACACTTTGGTTGTCGATGGTGTTGTTACATGCCTGAATTGTTACGGCACGCGAGTTGTGTTTTTACTTATTGTGTTTTAATCCATTTTGTAGGTTATTTGGATATTGTATACACAGCAGGTGCGAGAACATTTCTAGTTTCACCGGATATCCTTATATCAAGGATGCATATGGTCGGTTGATCATGTCGAGCCATACCACCCTGATCGCATCCTCTGACAGTTTGGATATGTTCAGACCATTCCGGGAAATGTTATTGCACTTGATATTATGAAGAGAGGTTTTGCGGAAATAAGAAAATATTGGCCACGATGCTTCGATACTTTGGCGCTTGGAAAAGACAAGTCTTAACTGACGAAGAATTTGGGAGACAATGCGAGCAACCGTGGGAATGTGCACCTGACTATATAGAGTGGTATATTCACGTATCTCATCCGATCGTTTGTAACCTCGAGCATCATTCTTTACATCATAGGATTGCGTCAGATGCAGGTTTACTAGATCCATGGAATATGATATCATTAACACACAGTTTGTTGGAACCGATGGCGGTGCAGTATTGTTCGGGAGACCGAGATATGTCGTATGATGAGTTGAATGTGTAATTGAATTTTTTGGAAGAACCATATCTAGCCTTCTCATCTTAGATTTGAATGTGTAATTGAATTTTTTGGACAAGTTTAATGTGTAACTTAAGGTTCAATTTAGATTTTAATGTGTACTTGAATTCGTTGGACAAGTTTGAAAAATTATAATTTTGACAAGTTTGACATTTTGTTAGATTTCGATGTATGTAACTTTCAAAAAACATGAAAAAAAATAACCATAAACATTCTATTGTATAATAAATGAATCTCACTTTACTTTTGTCATTAAAATTTTCCTACAGTTTGCCAAAACATTCTTATTGATGTGTCATCAACAAAGGAAATATCTCGAGCTAGGAAACTAATATACGGGTGGATGGATGAATTATCATAAGTGGAAAGACAAGCAAGGGGCCAAAATTGAGTTGTGTATTATACGGTTCTTAAGGGTCATTAAGGGAGTAAAAGGGCTGCTTGCATCACAAGCTTAAGCTTTGCAAAGAAGAGACAGTCGTGAGCAATCCCAAAGGGGCGGCCAACAAGACCACGTATCGTGTAAGTTTTCAAGTAGTTAGGATTTTTAAGTTAATTAGTCTTTTGTAATGCAACCCTAAAAGGGCCTTTAGTTTGTTTAATTCTTTTCCTAATTTAGTTAGGATTTCCTTTTTGTTGCTTAGTTAATTTTAGGTTAAATTTGTAGCCTTTAAATAGGGCAGCCTCCTATGAAATAAATCAGATTTTGAGCATTGAGAAAAAACCTAGAACGTGTCATTCTTGAACCCGATTTCTTCTACCTAAGGTGAGTGAAACCTAGGTTGAACTAGTCAATGGTTTACGTTAAACAAGTGAAGTTTAACTGGTGAGTCTGATCTATCCTTTACTTATTATTTTTGTTATTTCTTATGAAAGTTTTCAGGCCAAGATAAAGGTCCTAAGCAAGCTATAGAGGGCAAAGAAGAGGGGACTGTTTCCGTAAGAAGGCAAGAAGGGGCTGTTTTGGAGAAAGGATTTGAACTAGAAGAGAAATTGGATGGAGACAACGAGTGGTTAAAGGAACCTCCAATAGAAGAGCTAAAGGTGGTTCGTGGGAAGCTGAAGTTAGCACCCATGTACAGCGATCCATGCAACTTGAAGTTGCCAAATCCTTGTACATTAAGGATTTTGAATCCAAGATGGAATGCAAATTGCATTACAATCCTAGTTCTTGTTAATGGACATAATTACATCACGATAGTTTACATGGTATGGAATGAAAAACGTGGGGGTGACACCAATATGGATCTCTTACGGTTTTAAGCCGCCTTGGAAAGATTTAATGTTCGTGGATGTTTGGGACAGTCAGTTGGCACAGTTTGGTACTATCTTAAAAAAAATGGGGTTGTTTTTAAAGACATAAGTTGTGGAACTGTTTTAGCAATCCAAAAGATTCGCATGTGGTTCAATGTGAACAAAATGTAGAACTTCAACACAAGTACAAAAATTAAAACCTCCACCAAGCATAATTTTCAGCTTCAAATACAAACTGATGAAGAAGTTAAGAGGTGTGTAGAATTCCTATACCCTTTTGCCTTGTTCATGATACACAAAAAGTCTGGGACTATTTTGATTGATAGCAGAGGGTTTGGAGCTGTTGTGACACAAAAGAAAAAACATAAACATGGTAAGGAAGTAACTGTAGGTACGAGTTACTTGGGCAAGGAGTTGTTAGATTTAGCGAGAGTAAAAGCTAGAACTTTGGGGTTCGAATTAGTACCGGGAAATCACAAAGAAGCCATCGGCATCATCATGGCTAACATAGGATGGTTGGGAAGTCTCTCAAATCAAGGTCAGTGGAGTACACCGAGGGAAACACACGAGATCTCCGTGGCATTGGTTCTGTTTGTAGGTTCAAAGGTGGTCCAAGGATTAAGGACAATCCTTCTTTTCGAAGGGGAGTTTGATACGGGTGGATGGATGAATTACCATAAGTGGAAAGACAAACAAAGGGCCAAAATTGAGTTGTGTATTATACAGTTCTTAAGGGTCATTTTAGGGAGTAAAAGGGCTGCTTGCATCATAAGCCTTGCAAAGAAGAGACAACCGTGTGCAATTCCAAGGGGACGACCAACAAGACCACGTAGGGTGCAAGTTTTCAAGTAGTTAGGATTTTAAAGTTAATTAGTCTTTTGTAATACAGCCCTAAAAGGGGCTTTAGTTTGTTTATTTCATTTTCTAGTTTAGTTAGGATTTCCTTTTTGTTGCTTAGTTAATTTTAGGTTAATTTTTTAGCATTTAAATAGGGCAGCCTCTTATGAAATAAATCAGATTTTGAGCATTGAGAAAAAACCTAGAACGTGTCGTTCTTGAACCCGATTTCTTCTACCCAAGGTGAATGAAGCCTAGGTTGAACTAATCAACTGATTTCTTTACATTAAACGAGTGAAGTTTAACCGGTGAGTCTGATCTATCCTTTACTTATTCTTTTTTTGTTATTTCTTGTGAAAGTTTTCGGGCTGTTGATCTTCTTTGTAAATCTTGGCCAATGTAGTATTTAGGGCAGATTAGGGAGTGTTCTATATGAGAGATTTGAACAGCTTAAGGTTGTTTGATTTTGGAATTATTCGGCTAGGGTTTTGGGATAGAAGTTCACAAAACAAGTCTTCTTAATCGAGTAGCTAGTCTTCCGGGCAGCTTGTTGATTTCAGGGGTTTGGCACCATATCAGAAACATTCTCTCAATTGCATTCATTAAAGAATTTTTTTTGTCAGTAACGATCATATTAGACATGCACTATTGCTTCATCAATGATCTCAAACATGTGCATGCCCACATATAGCTGTCTATTTTCTCGTTCTCTAAATAAGCAGTTACAATTAAAAATGTCATATTTGTAGAAGTCACACCAACAATCTCCAACAAAGGTAACTTGTACCTATTTGTCTTGTACGTGTAATCCATTAATATGACTTTTAGAAAGGCACGCAATAAATCAACACTTCCCGGATGTGTGAAGAACAAATCCTTTATAGTGTTGGTCTTCTTGTATTGTCGATGATGATGGACATCTCCATGCTTCTCCAACATAAACATAAGTTGTTGCATTTGTGATCGATCTTCATGCTTAATAACTCTATTCTTCAAACGTGCATTGTAGATAGTCCTTACTGTTGATGCATTTTCTTTAAATTTCTCTTGCAACCGCGCCAAAATGTCATTTGGTTTATTATTGGCGTGTGTCATATCAACCACATATTCCTCCTCAACCTTTGATAATCGACAGACATATGAATGACCTTCTGCGTACGGTCCAAGTTTATGATTGTGGACACCACACTTCATAACCAATGACCATTCTCCAAGTGATACTTCTCTACCCCTCAAACTAAATGGACAACCAACCTTTTTAGATCCGGTTTCTTTCCTATCTTTTGGTTTTGTTACATCCTCATCTTTCTTCCCAATTTCATCATCAACATTTGCTTGTGATGATGTCTCATGTTTCTTGCGTCCATTGTATTGACCAACTCGTTTATAAGTCAATAATACCCTAGGTTTTTTCTTACCTGCACCACTGTTTGACCTCATAACTATTATGACCATGTCATGCTTAATCCCCCTAGCATGCACCCAATCAATCAATATTTGACAAGATGAAATACATTTCATCAGTCACAAACACATGTGTGTAATCCTCTGCCTCAAACGTAACTATTTGATTATGTTGAACAATCGCATCATTATGAATAGGATATATCTCATTATCGACTAGACCAACACTAGGATTTGTAGACAACATGTTTAAATCATATTAACAAAAACAATAGCACATAAAAAAAACACAAATATCAACTACAAATTAGAGTTGTTCGGTCAAGGAAGTCCGAAAATCTTCAAATTGTTCGGTAGACAGCAACCGAACATAATTAATTTGTTCGGCCTCTAAAGACCGAAAATTTTAATATGTTCGGTTGGTGTCTGTCAAACAGTCTAAAGATTTTCAGACTCTCTTGGCCGAACAACTCTAATATTTTCAACCACCCAAGTCCAAACAAATCACGACGAGGACCTATTTTTTTCAAAAAAAAAAAATGCTTTCTCAAACAATATTTAAAGCAAAAAAAAGTTTTAAACGCTTACTACTTGATGTATCTAAAAAAACATCATACCGGGGGTGCCGAAGGTAGCAGTGGACGTGGGTCGTTGGAGTTGCCATCAGGCGGCCATATTGTCGTCGATGGTGGATATCTGGTTATATTATCTGGAAAATAAACACCGTGAGTCGGCGGGGAGGGCCCCCGCCTAAAACCCTCCGGCGTGTTTATCAGTACATGTATGAAAGAGAGGGCGCGTAGCCCCCAAGTGCATGTGTGATTCTCAATCAGAAGAAGAGAGAGCCCCTTTCACTATGGACTAGTGGGGTTATTTATACCTGGATGGAATGAGCCTAGCTCGTGGATTATCTGTCTGGCCCAAGCCTTCTGACATTATGCAAAATATAATGGGTCATTAGATTAGGCGCATACGCCATTGAGGCGGATCCAGAATATGCACATCACTACTTGTGTGACATTGGCCTTTTTTTTGGCCTCATGCTTGATTTCTTCAAGCTTAATGTTGAATCCCTAGGTTTTTGAAGATTGAAGGTTTTTGGGTAGGTTTTGAGAAGAAAAAAAGGGGAAGATGAAGGAGAAGAAGATGTGTTGGAATAAGAGGGCATATTTGTTGGGGGGAAGAAGAAGATACTCAATAATGAAGAAGATAGTTGAGAAGAAAAGATGTTTCTTTTTTGGGAAAAATAGTTGGGAAGAAGGGGGTATATTTGTTTGGGGTGGGGGGTTTAGTTATAGGTTTAAGAAAAGAGGAAGGGGTCTACTTATCACTTAGAAGAGTATAAGTGTTTTTATAATTAAGGATATTTTTCTCATTAAGGGAAAAAGGGAAATGCGGGGTCAACTTGGAGAAAAATTGGGGGGGGGGGGGCTATAGCGCGACTCATTTTCAGTTTTAATTTTTTTCTATAACCAAAGAACACATATTTTCTCAAAGTTGGTAGACAAAAAATGTCCTTAAGATATTTTTTTCTTATACAATATAACTTTAGTCATAAGGTTAATTAATAAATCCATTGAAAATAAATAATATAAAATAACTATTGTTCATTGATGTTTGAACTAAAAAATAATGTTACAAGATAATTAGGAAAGTAACTTAATTAGTCAACTTAAAATTGATAAATACTTAAGGGGTAGTTTTGTCAAAACATGTATTTATTTAATGTAATAATTAAGGATATAGTGGATAAGAAAAAATATAAAAATAGCCTCTCGTATTTATAATTAGGTAATTAAATAGATTTTCTATGTTTTTCATTTTTTAAAGATTAAAGATGAAACCCTAATTTCTAACCTCTTGAAAAAGAAAAAAAATAGAACCATTAAAAAGAGAACATATAGGAAATATTAACTTTTTAAAGATAAATTACAAATAACCCCCCTCAAATATAGGTTGGGTTCAAAATGCCTACCTCAACTACTGATTGAAACAATGTACCCCTCTCAACTATAAAATTTTCTTTAATCACAACTTTTGTTTACACATTGCATTTTATGTTGACGTAAAATGTCCCACCTAAAACTTATATCTTTTAGGGAAAACTACACAATTGATCCCCGTAGTTTACGTGTTTTTGGATTTTCGTCCATGTACCTCGCAAATGGTCCCTAAACATAGGACTTTAACACAAATGGTCCTTCCATCTGATTTTTGTCAGCTTTTTGTCGTTAAGTACGCTCATTTGCCTTGCACATGCCTTCGGAGGAAGGGTGAAATAGGCATTTCATCTTGCAAAGTACAGGGACCAATATTGAAATATAAATAGTTAATGCTCCCAAGATGTACTCCTCATTTTGGGTGTAAGATATTACTTCGACAAAAATGTTATTGGATCAACTCGGTCCTTCTTCACCTGAAGCATTGGTATCACGCACGAGTTTGCGAAGGAACGGGTCGAGATCGAGATTGTCTAACGACAATTCACCAATTATGGTCAGCTTTCCCGATGATTGCTTCTTTTTAAAGATCTTATTTGGTGATGCCATCGCGAGCGAGGTTGACATAGAGGGATCTGTAGCCGTGGGGCACTGGTGAGATTAGTTTCAAGTTAATGAATTCAGATCGATCGGTGGAGGGTCGGATGTGGTGGTGGCTGGAAAGGTGAGGTAAGTTTCGGGTTAATGGAGTTGGTGTCATCGAGGACGGTGATTTGTAGTGGCAGGGCCTCCGGTGGAGTTGTAATAAACACCAAACCAATCTCAATATGGCTACTAGGGAAACTTTGTTTGCTACAAATTTGGTGAATATGTATTTGAAATGAACATAGAGAGAGAAATCCAAATGCGGGGATAGAGAGGAGAGTTAAATTACAACTCAAGTACGACATGACTGCAACTTGGTAGAGAATGGGAGAAAAAGAAAGGGTTTAATTCTAATGTCTCTTTATAGGTTGAAATAAACCTTTAATATTTTAATAAGACTAAAGTTAAAGTTGAAATAAACATATATAATATATTCTAAGTAGGTTAATAAAGGATTTAATATTTAAATAAGTGGGTATTTTTGGGTTCATGTAAAAATTATAAACTTTCCATCCAAATATGAGAATGAAGCGATGAATGTAATATTTATGGCGCAGTAGAGTTAATTAAGTGTGAAAAAATAAAGCATTGTGAGCCTATTGAATTTTAGGTGAAAGTAGAGTGATATTACATTATTACTAGAACAATTTAGTAGCATTGTATTAATTACACAAATTAATATTCCTATATATTTAAATAGTTTAATATTAAATATTTTTTAAAATTTCTAATAATCTTTTAATATTATTTAAATAATCCTTACAAAAAGATATAATAAAAATAATTATTCTCGCATACACATCTGGTCCCTTGTACTTTCAAAATGAGAAATGATTATTTTATCTTTCCAAAAATGCACGTGAGACACATGTGTATTAATTTGACGGACAAAAATAGCGGAATTAGATGAAATGATCAATTTTGTTGAAATTGGCTGGTACAAGGACCAAATTGCTATTTAAGCCTTTCAATTAATAGTTAAGGGACAATTCAAACTTGACGTAGGGGCTTATTTTATTATACAGTACCTTTTTTTAAGATGACCATAAACAGCAAACCAGCAAAACAGAAACATTTTTTGGATTTAAACATGGATAATGCTAGGACCACTCTTATTTTACATCAAAATATTGGTACTCTATGATGTGACATATTTTCATTGGTTGGACATTTTGTGGGTCTCAGCACTCCAGCCAATGAGAGTATGCCACATCTTAAAATACTCATATTTTGGTGCAAAATGAGAGTGGCCCAGTCATTACCTTTTATGCCTTTACACATTTACCCCAGTATCCCAGCCGGCCACCTCCGTATTGACCACCACTGCCTCCGTAACAGCCACTGGCACCACTGTATCCACCGCTACTACCTCCGTAGCAACTGTCGCCACCATCCCACCACCACCTTGCGAGCTGCTTGAAACAGGACCACCTTCGATAACAGCAACGTCAGCAGCGACCTTAGGCTGACCAATATGTCCAACCGCAATGGAGTACTCAACATACTGGCCATCAACGAGGGTTTGTAAGCCCTTGGCCTTGGGCCTGATGTAAGTATAGTGAACGTACAGATCCTCGCCGCCATCCATGGGAGTGATGAAGCTTATCCCTTGTATTCACTGAACGACTTCACCACACCCTTCAGCCTGCCACCTTCTTCCATTTGAGATCTCAAAAACTCACAAACCCTACTGATCTCTTAATTCTCTCTAGACAAAATCTTTTGAATTTACTAAGTGGAAGCCGACAGCCTCTAATTATACAAATGAAGGACTATCATGACCTTAGTTTATATAAAATGCATCCACACGGGCCTATCTCAAGTCAAGTTGGAATATATTTTGATTATCCTTCGAATCCACTCTTAGTCAATGAAAACGACATGGGAAGGATCAAAACCGAAAAGGTGTTGGGGAATTCTTAATAAAAACAATGTCGAATAACTTGGATATATTATAGAATCGTGCACAGTGCACTTTCCTGCAAGAATTATTCGACCCTATCGAATGCCCTGGGTTACACGAATATTCTTGTGGGATAAGACTATAATTGCTCTCCTATTTCGGCACTCGCGGAGACTACCGTTGGAGTATTCTGTGAATTTTTTGTAGTCTAAAAACGAAGACGAAGGAACTCATATATAGTTTATATGTGTCCCTTTGCAAATAATCAGAAATCCTTTCAAACAGTTGTAACCTTTGGAACAGTCACTAGACAACCGCCAGAAAAAACTGTTGCAAAATAATCAGAAATCCTTTCAAACGCGATTGTAACCTTTGGAGCGATCACTAGACAACCGCCGAAAAAAACGTTGCAAAATAATCGAAATCCTTTCAAACAGATTGTAACCTTTGGAACAGTCACTAGACAAACGCCCAGAAAAAACTGTTGCAAAATAATCGAAATCCTTTCAAAGCTTGTAACCTTTGGAGCGATCACTAGACAACCGCCGAAAAACGCTTTGATTATTAACACCGTAAGTTCGTGAAACTTATGTGAATGTGCACTTCGCACCCCCATATTCACAATGTAGTATTCCCGAGCTCACCCATCTTCGAAACATAAACCCCGATTATACCAAATGACCAATGATTTTACTTAAATCATCAACAATCCTCCCCCATTTAAGTATAATCCTTGGTTTAGTTAAAACTGACAAATATAACAACTCATGCATTAATGGCAATGTCACGAAGATTGAATTACCACCTTAGTAATATTACACATTTCAAATATTCGAGTATTTAGGGTGTGTCTAAGCATTGAACCCTTTTACATATTTTGAATACATGAAGATAATATACACATAAGTTAAAACAACTCCAAAAGTTTATTATCGACACTAATTATACATGCCTTGTGTCCATATCCATTCATGAGCATATATAAAGCCAACCCTGAACTTCCTTGAAGCAGCCAAACTTCATGCTCATATAGGTGAATCTTTCATTGTGCACCTTTGGGATAATATCATGTGCGTAAATCTAAGACAATAGGCCTTCCACATTGAATTCTGCCTCTAACATTGTATTAGAGGGGAATTGGGTATCCTATCACCAAAGATTCATACGGGTTTAAGACCCATCCCAATAGCTGACTTGTGAACCAAGTCTCTAGCCAACCCTTTGGTCAAATGATCGGCTAAATTATGTTGAGATCTCACAAACACAACCGAAATCACCCCATGAGTAATCAACTCACGTACCACGCTATGTCTAACGCCTAGGTGTCGCGACTTCCCATTATGTACTTGACTATAAGCTTTAGCCAAAGTAGATGCACTATCACAATGGATAGAAATTGGTGAAATTGGTTTTGGCCATAATGGAATTTCATAGATTAAATTCCTAAGCCATTCCGCCTCTTTTCCGGCTGCTGCCAAGGCAATGAATTCCGACTCCATGGTCGAGCTAGAAATACACGTTTGCTTTTTGGAAGCCCATGAAATGGCACCTCCTCCAAGCAAAAACACCCAACCACTAGTAGAAGAATGATCTTCTACATTGGTTATCCAACTAGCATCCGAGTATCCTTCTAACACCGAAGGATGCCCCATATAAGACAAACCGTAGTCCTTGGTTGACTTAAGATATCTTAGTACACGATTTACCGCGCGCCAATGATGACCACCCGGGTTACTCGTATACCTGCTTAACTTGCCTACCGCATAAGCAATATCTGGTCATGTACTAGTCATTGTGTACATCAAACATCCTATCACTCGAGAATACTCAAGCTGTAATATCGGATTACCAGTATTAGGCATAAGCTTCTCATTAGGATCCATGGGAGAATTTGCTGGAGTAGAATTAGCACAATTAAATTTCTTTAACACTTTCTCAATGTAATGAGATTGTGTTAAAGAAATTCCATTGTTACTCCGCTTGATTTTGATTCCAAGAATCACATCCGCCTCCCCCATGTCTTTCATGGCGAAATTTGATGATAAAAATGCTTTACAAAGGTCAACTTGATTTTGGTTAGTACCGAAAATCAACATATCATCAACGTACAAGCAAATTATAACACCATTACCGGTATTATCAAACTTGCTATATACACACTTGTCGGATTGGTTAAGCTTAAAACCACTAGACAAGACAACCTCATCAAACTTATGATGCCATTGTTTAGGAGCTTGTTTGAGCCCGCATAATGATTTAACAAGCTTACACACCTTATGCTCATTTCCTCGCCATAATGAAACCTTCCTGGTTGTTTCATATATATTTCCTCTTCCAAGTCTCCATTTAGGAACGCAGTTTTAACATCCATTTGATGGATCACAAGATTGTTAATTGCAGCCAAGGCAATCAATAACCTAATGGTGGAGATACGAGCAACCGACGCATAAGTATCGAAATAGTCAATACCTTCTTTTTGTCTAAAGCCTTGGATGACCAATCGGGCTTTATATTTGTCGACTGTACCATCAACTTTCATCTTCCTTTTGAAGATCCACTTGCAACCCAAAGGTTTACAACCACGTGGAAGATCCGTAAGGATCCATGTGTCATTACCCATAATGGAATCCATTTCATCATTAATGGCTTCTTTCCAAAATGAGACATCTTGAGACTCCATAGCCTCTTTGTAAGTCCTTGGATCCTCATCAACATTATAACAATATGAGTATTGGAATCCTACCTCATCTCTTGTCCCTTCCACCAAATAGGTTTGGAAGTCGGGTCCAAAAGACTTTGGTTTGCTAGCCCTTTTGCTCCTACGGAGCTCTAGTGGCTCATTTTGAGATGTAACGTTATCATTAATCTCTTTTCCAACAGTAGTGGGGGTCATATCCCTTGGCCTAGGTATGGAAGAAAACCTAGTTTCATCAAAGATAGCATCCCTTGACTCGATAACGGTGTGAGCGCATCTTGAATCATTAGGCTCTATGACATAAAACCTATAGGCTTTGGAATGCATAGCATATCCAATAAAAATACAATCAATGCCTCTTTCACCCAAGGTTTTAATCTTGGGCGCGGGTAGTCTCACAACCGCCCTACAACCCCAAACTCGCAGATAACCCAAGTTTGGTTTTCTTTTATGCCAAAGCTCATAAGGGGTAATAGGATTCCGTTTGTTGGGAATTCTATTTAGTAAATAACAAGCTGTTAACATGGCTTCTCCCCAAAAACCCTCACTCAAACCCGAGTAAGATAACATGGAATTAATCATCTCTTTAAGAGTACGATTCTTCCTCTCAGCTATGCCATTTTGTTGTGGCGTATAAGGAGCTGTGACCTCATGTATAATGCCACAAGACCCGAAATAGGATGGATCATAATATTCACCACCTCTATCGGTACGCATCTTCTTAATCTTAGAAGACAATTGAAGTTCAACCTCATTTTTATAGATTATAAATTTATCTATTGCCTCATCTTTAGTGTGGAGTAAAAACACATAACGTAAAAAAGAGTATAATCATCTATAAATGTTACCACATACTTCTTATTACCCAAAGATGGTGTGGAATATAAGTCACAAAGATCACTATGAATAAGTTCTAGAATTGAAGAAGATCTTTTAACATTATGAAAAGGTTGTCTAACAATTTTAGTCAACATACAAGTATTACACTTATTCATATTCATGTCAAAGGATGGAATAAGCTCATTCTTCGACATTAATAACATGCGTTTATAGTGAACATGGCCTAAACGAGCATGCCACAAAACTGAAGTATCAATTTCAGAACATGCCATAATATTGTTTACAACATCATGCTTTATATTTAACATAAACATGCCATTACATAGATATCCAAATCCTATAAATACACCACACTTGCTTAAAATGAATTTGTCCGACTCATAAACTTGTTTAAAACCATCCCTACATAGCAAACTTCCAGAAACTAAGTTTTTACGAATACACGGCACATGTAATACATTCTTTAACAAAATATTTTTTTCCGGAACTAAAATACAATGTAACAGTTCCTTGGCCAACAATTGTTGCTTTTGACTCATTCCCCATAAAGAGTATGGATCCATCATTCACTGGTTCATACTTTTCAAACCAGCTACGATCTTTGCATACATGTCTTGTTGCACCCGAGTCTATCCACCATGTACCATCATCATCCTGCACATAAAATGCCTCAGAAATAAATGGTACATAATTCACATCAAAATTAATACCACAAGTTAAATTCTGACCTTGATGTGTAGGCGGACCTTGGTCCTTAGACCCCTGCCCAGAACTGTTGTTGTATGATCCTTTATTCTTGCTCCTTTTTACTCGGCAATCAGCCTTGAAATGCCCACTTTTACCGCAAATCCAACATGCACCCTTAGGTTTCATGGCAGTATCATTGCTAGTGTTGCCTAAGGTTCGTTTCTGGCCCCTGCCTTTATTCTTAGAAGAGCCTTCACCGGCGTCCACCATTTTTTGGCCCTTGCCTTTGTTCTTAAAAGAACCCTCAGTCGCTTCCACCATATTGATGGAAGTCGAATCCATAGCCTCTTTTCCTTTGGACTTGCCGCCTTCCTGCATCCTTAGAGATTCCTCTATGCGCAAATGACTACCGAGTTGAACCAGAGTCAACTCTTCCTTCTTATGCTTAAGCATATGTTTGCAGTCTTTCCAGGATGGGGGCAATTTATCTATAATGCTGGACACTGAAATAGACTCATCCATTTCCATCTTATGTTGAGCAAATTGACCCAAAATACGAAGCAGTTCATTGTATTGTTCCATTACCGGTCTAGAATCTACCATCTTATAATTCATAAAGTTTCCAACTAAGAATTTCTTACTAGAGGCATCTTCATCCATATACTTAGACTCTAGGGAATTCCATAGTTCTTTGGCAGACTCAACATTTTGGTAAATATCAAATAGAGAATCAGACATACCGTTAAGAATATGGCCTCTACAGATGTAGTCATCATTCTCCCATTTACTCCTCTTCCGCAGATCTTCCACAGTCCCATCATCCGGCGCCTCTGGCATAGGAGTGCTCAACACATATACCACCTTCAACGTCGTCAACAGAAAATGCATTTTCTTCTGCCACCGACGAAAATCAACCCCTTCAAACTTCTCCAGTTTCCCGAAATTTGTAGTCATTTCTTTCACACTCGACATTGTACAATAGTAGATAATTCTTGCAGATTGTTGGGGAATTCTTAATAAAAACAATGTCGAATAACTTGGATATATTATAGAATCGTGCACAGTGCACTTTCCTTCAAGAATTATTCGACCCTATTGAATGCCCTGGGTTACACGAATATTCTTGTGGGATAAGACTATAATTGCTCTCCTATTTCTGGCACTCGAAAAACTGGAGACTACCGTTGGAGTATTCTGTGAATTTTTGTAGTCTAAAAACGAAGACGAAGGAACTCATATATAGTTTATATGTGTCCCTTTGCAAATAATCAGAAATCCTTTCAAACAGTTGTAACCTTTGGAACAGTCACTAGACAACCGCCAGAAAAAACTGTTGCAAAATAATCAGAAATCCTTTCAAACAGTTGTAACCTTTGGAACAGTCACTAGACAACCGCCAGAAAAAACTGTTGCAAAATAATCAGAAATCCTTTCAAACAGTTGTAACCTTTGGAACAGTCACTAGACAACCGCCAGAAAAAACTGTTGCAACTGATTTTTAAAAACGCTTTGATTATTAACACCCGTAAGTTCGTGAAACTTATGTGAATGTGCACTCCGCACCCCCATATTCACAATGTAGTATTCCCGAGCTCACCCATCTTCGAAACATAAACCTCGATTATACCAAATGACCAATGATTTTACTTAAATCATCAACAAAAGGTTGTCAACTATTTCAGGTTTAAGACTTATTAGTCAACACGTTCATACTACCGTGCCAATTTAGCTTTTGGGACTATATTGACCAATTTTTCGTGCCCAAAAAGACTAATCTATTACGTTTAATTTGAGAAAAAACTCTGTTTGTTACGATTAATTTGAGATTTGAATAGAAACTTGTTGGTTATTGAACAACTTGTTGAATCGCGATGTATCGATTTGGAAACGAGATGCATCACAATATTGTGAACAAATGAGATATTTATGAAAATTATAATCAGATTCAATTTGAACAAGTTATTTACGGAAATCAATCAATCAATCTATATTCATTACACTTGATTCCTACATTAATAAAATACTCCCTCCATTTTCAAAATCTAATATACAATAGAGCTCATACTCACACATGTGCAATTGACTAAAGCTATTTAGAGGTTGAGATTAAATTATCTTAAAAGATTTAATGGTTGTGATTCACTCTCACATTCACATGTGTGAGAGTAGTTATCTACTTTTAACTCTCTATATTTCTCATCATGTTACAAAGTCATCCTCTACAATTAATATTATGAACAGTCACACCTTGAGATTCATCTTCTAAACTATTACCTTTTACAAAACATTAACCTTACATTAATATCTATAATACAATACAGCTTATAGTCGCACGCTTGCAATTGACTTGGGATAAAAAGGGGTCAGGATTTACTCTTTTACAAAGATTCTACGATCACGATTAAAAGTTATCTTCACATGTGCGAAACCAGTTACAAAACAGTTTACCAATTTACTGTTTTACCAAGTTTACAAGACGATTTACTATTTTACGGTTTTATGATTTTTTTTTCACTTAATATGGTGACGTGTTCGGCATGTGTTGTCGTTATTCCCCTTCTTTATTTTTTTTATCCCATCATTTACAATACAATAAAAAAAAATTAAACAGTGTACCGGATCAAAATAGATAATATTTTGAAAACGGAGAGAGTATTAGTTGAGCACGGTGCCTTTAACTTTCTCGGTTTTATTTTTTTCTTTTTAATTATTATCGTAATTAAATTAATCAATTTAATTTTTGTCCAGCCCGTTTTTTCCAGCCCGCAATTTTATATACAAATTAATCAATTTACTGTTTTGCCAAGATTCAACGGCTATTGAATAAAAAATTATTTTGCAACACCAATTTCCAAATTAATCAATATACCTTTTTTATTTGTTTTATTTTCTAATAATTCCAGTGGAGTTGAGTATCCCGTCATTTACAATATAATAAAAAAAACGGTGTAACGGATCAAAATCGATAATATTTTGAAAACGGAGAGAGTTTAGTTAAGCACGGTGCCTTTAACTTTCTTGGTTTTATTCTTTTCTTTTTAATTATTACCGTAATTAACTTAATCAATTTAATTTTTGTCCGACCCGTTTTTTCCAACCCACAATTTCGTATACAAATTGATCAATTTACTGTTTTACCAAGATTCTACGGATATTTCCAAATAATGTCTCTCTATTTTTTAAAGAATTTTCATTATAGTTTTTTAAAAAATTACAATTTTCTCTCCTAAAATTTTATAAATAGGTTGGAAATATTCTTAATTAATGGCAGCACATGTTTAAATTAGGAAGTATAAGTTAAAGTTATTGACGAATGTTAAATTTTTAAACGAAAAATTAATTGCGAGCATTCATTTCAATGTAATATTGATATATATGAAATATAAAGAATGTCTCTATATCACGTTTAATCTCACAATCTCAACCGTTTTTATCACCTTTTTTTTCATCCCTATTTTAATTATTGAATTATTACGGCTGTTTACAAGACGGTTTACAGTTATTATTTTACATTTGCAAAAATTAGTTACTCTTTTACTGTTAATATTTTACGGTTTTACAGTTTTATGGTTGCGAAAATTTGTATTTGTATTTTTTATTTTTAATTGTTATCGTAATTAACTTAATCAATTTAATTTTTTTCTGACCCGTAATTTCGTATACAAATTTTTAAAAAAATTAAAAATCGTAAGTTTTGTAATTTGAAATATTTTTTTCTTTTTAAATGTCATCAGACCCGTTTTTTCCGGCCCGCAATTTCATATACAAATTATTAATTAATCCTTTGTTCAGGGCAAAGTGGCCCAGATTGAAAGCCAAATTTTTTTAAAAATAATATTTTTAGTAGTTCATTTCTACAATATCTGCTTCATTTATTGATAAATTTCCAAACTGACGTCGTGCCATCGGCACGGACAAGAGTACTAGTATTGTCTACTTTGACTCGACACACCATTTAAGAAAAAGTAATTGATTGTATTATAAATATTGGTGAAATGTGTGGTTTCCTTTAATACCCTTGAATATGTGGTCATAATTAAAATAGATATAAAAAGTAAGGGTAAAGTGATAAAAGTGTTTTTTTTAAGGGAAAATTTTAAAATATGACAATTATTTAAGAACGGATGAAAAAGAAAAGGTGAACGATAATTTGAAAACGGATGGAGTATCAATCAAAATAACGAAACTTTGTCTACATCAAATTTAATTTGAAGGAGATATTTACGAAAATCAATCAATTAATCTATATTCATTCTTGTTGATTCGTACATTAATTATAATATCAAGTAAAATAAGGAATGTTGATTAAATATATAGAATGAATCTAGTCGGTACAAAATAAGGAGTATGATATAATTACTTGTTCAATATAATTGTGATGCATCGTAATCCAAAATTGATGCATCACGATGGGTAAATCGGTGCATCGCGATGTACATATTGATGCATTGTGATGCACTGAGTAAGTAATTCTTAACATATATCCGGTTTATTAATAGTATCGTAGTTTTTTTGCCCCACAAAAGTGTCGTTTTTTGATTTTAAAAAAATGAGAAATTGCGGGCAGGCCCTCTTTTTGATGTTTTTAACTACTACAGTATCCTATGTTTTTTAACCAAAAAATGTACATTTGAGGGAGAAAAGGCTATGATACCCTTACTGAACAAAAGACGCGCTACAGAGCATTCACCCCATCAATTTAAATTGCCTAATCCAATTTTGCATCATGTTGCACCAAATTTATGCACCGTGATGCATCAATTTAAATTATCTAATCCATTTATGCATCGCGTTGCACCAAGTCAAACACCCAATTGATACATTGAGTTGCAAAATTATAATGAGCATCCCCGTTTCGTTGCCACAAGGCCCTCAACAATCATTATTTTCGAACTCCAAAGTGTTGGTCGGAGTTGTGGAAGGAGACGATTTGGATATTTTAGGAACAATATTTCAAAAATAGACTTAAGCGCCTGAAGAAAAAAAAAGGACTTGAGGGGTTATAAATTTGGGAAATGGTACCGGCTAGAATTTTACCCTAAAAAACATAAGAGACTAAAGCGATTAAAAACTCAAATGACTGGCCCAAATTTCAAAAAAAAAATTAGGGTGAAATCATGGCCGGTACCTTTTTCCAAATTTATAACCCTTCATTCCCCTTATTTTTTTCAAATGCTAAAACCCATTTTCGAAATATTGTTTCTAAAATGCCTAGATCGTCTCCTTCCATAGCTCTGGCTAACATATTAGAGTTCGAAAATCACGATTGTTGCGAAAATAAAATGTGAATAGATCCTGCTCAGTCAGGTCGCATGGTTCGAGGAGGCAACGCCCCCGAAAGATAAATGGTTTTTCCAATTCATTAAGTATGATACATGAATGGACATGAGTTGGGTTGACAGATTTTTCAGAAAGGGACAAAACCGAAAGATGAAGAATAAGGCTTACGACGGAGGAAGGGGAATAAGAAGACGGAGGACATGAAGGTCTGGTTACTTATAATTTTTACAACGGGATGCATCAATTGTGTGCTTGACTTAGTGCAGAGCGATTGATGAGCCCAATATTTCCATTGAATTTCCTATCATTTTGTGTTATTTTTGAGTTAATTATGCCTTGAAAATATTATTATTTGTGTATTTGTGCTTAATGTAGGTTTTCATGCATAATCGAGCATTTATTTGGTGTTTAGCACAAAGTTCAAGGCAATTACATGCCTTAAAGTTGAGTTTTGAATTATTTGGATAAAGTCTGTAAAAGTCCGTCAAGTAGTTCAAGGCAAAAGGAGAGCTAACTGATAGAACAGAGCTGATAGAGGACCATTTTGATAGACTTGGTAACGTAAGGACTTCGCCAGCCAACTTGAAACCTCCAGGGGCATTAGGATAATTCTTTAAATTCAGAGGGGAGGCCGACGCCAATTCTTCAAAGTTGTTCAGTCTTGCATTGTCGATCTCCCACGCGGCCAGGTCACCTCCTCCACTCAAACGCCCAGCCCGCATATCTTGTTCGATCCAGCCCTATTTGCTCTAGCATGCCCGCTCCATTTCACCTACTAGCCTGCCTTTCTCACCCGTTTCCCTCTCAGCCTCGCCCAGATCTTCAATGGATGACATGCATCTCCTTTGTTGGGCTGCCCCTTCCAAACCGTGACCCAGCTCCCTTCCCTCTTCCAATTCAACCCCTATTTCTCCATTCTATTTCCTATTTTACCCATGCCTTGGAGACTCTCAAATCCCTTCTTCTTTTATACCTCCAGGCTCCAGCCAGCTCCTAATGGAGAAACAAGCCCCCATTTTGGGACTTTGGTTCCCAAATGGGGCACCAGCCCCATTGTTATTCATTTTCTTTCATTTCTTCCAAAAATTGATCACTTTTAAAAGTTTGGAGCAATAAATCAAGGGCCAAGGATGCATTTGTAAGAGATTTCAATCCCGAATTCATGCGTTATTCGGTTTAATTTTTCAAACCTATATTTTGAGATATTTATTGTATTTTCTTAGGTTGAATATCTTGTGATTGTGGAATTGGTTTGCGCTTAATTTATTTATGGAATGTAATTATTTTCTATGTCAAATGTAGTTATTTAAACTAATATCTCTCTTTATTTAGTACACATTCATGCACAATTATTATTTTGTGAGCTTAATATTATTAATTGATTGACCATTAATTAAATAATTTTAGAAATATTTAGGATCCGCGAGAGCTACCTTTATATTTCAGACCAATCAATTTTATAGTTGGTGTTTTTGTGACACACACCGATAGCGATTTATGAGACTTGTTTTGACACGCGATCAATCCACATTAGCCATTCGCGAGGTCGGGGATATTAGAGTTGCTATAAGATGCGAGAGCCTGTTGTTAACTAATTTTATGTTCTTGGCTATCGATATAATTTGTAGAAAAATAGAGAGAATATATTTTTACGAAGTATTACTCATGTACTTGGTTAGTATTGTTTGTTCTTAATGCTTTTAATGGTTTAACAAATTGTTAGATGATCACTATAATTATATGATAAGATGCGAGAGCCCGCCATATTAATTCCAAAAATTACAATAATTGTTTGTGTGACGTTATACCTATAGGAGATCGTGCGTAGATAGTAATTGGGTGTTTGTTTTGACATGCGGTTATTTTCTCCTATGTTATAAGATATTAGAGCCCGTAGCAAGGACTTGTAGCTAGATTTGATATAAGATGTGAGATCCCGTAGTGAATATTGTAGTGTGCCTGACTACCAAGACTTGAATTAAAAGAAAAACAGAAAGAAGATTAAAATTAAACACCGGCTAGACTAGAAATATTGCACTCATATCTTTTTAATCTTGATTTGTTGTTGCCAATCCATTTCCGCATTAGTGTAATTTTAATTGCTTTCTTTAGATGTTTATAATTTCGTTTTTAATTCATTTTCTCTTCGCTCAAATATAATTAGTTGGTCTAATTTTGGTAATTAGTTGGAGTGAGAATTACATACATTATCGATAACTCATACTTATGTACACTTTATTACTCGATACGGTCAGATATTTTTGCCCGAGTAGTGTTTTTGCGCACATCAAGTTTTTTACGATGTTGCCGAGGAATTGTTTAATTTTTACTCATATATGCTAATATCGATACCAAACAAAGCTAATTGTAATTTGAGCATTTTTTAGTTAGTTTATTTACTTTTGTATTTATATGTTTTGTATGTTGAGTCGCTTTTCGAAACTCTTTCAAGTTTGTGAGTTTGTAAGGAGGTGTACATAGTGTCCTCACACAAATAGATTTTTTTTCTTTATTTCCAAAATTGCATTCATACTCTTTTCTTTTGAGATTGATTTGATACAGGGGTTTAGCGTTTTCATAGTAAAGGTTGTTTAAGGAGATTCATGGAGTGGATTATTTTCGGCTCGGACTCCATTAGAAATCAACTTTGAGAGAGTTTTTTTTTTCCTTTCCTTCTCCATTTACTTTAAGTTTAAGAGTATTGTTTGGTTGGTGAACTTTGAAAATTCTGAAAATCTTGAATTTGAAATGTCCAATTCTTTATGCATTGTGATTTTGGCACTTGTTAGAGTCGTGTTTTCAAGTTATTTCATGCTAGTTGAGGATTTTTGTGTGATTCTCTTGCTAATTCCACATTGTTTCACTACTGTTGAGTTCTTGTTTTCATAAGTCTTGAAATTCATGAACCTTCTTTATTGGCAAAGGCTTGTGTTGCTCATAAATTTCATTTTTTCTAAGTCTTAATATCATGAAATTGCTTGAGATTGGTGTTTGATGGCGAGTGAATCTTGGTTTGGGCATTTGTTGTGACAAGAGCATGATATAGACCATCATTGGACCGTTTGAACCTTTCTCTATCCTACCCATATTTTTCACATTAATCCCTAGTGCACTCGTTGAGCTCATTTATAGAATGACGTGTGCCTAGAGCATACAATGACCCTCATTTGTTTTCATTTCTTATACTTGCATCCTCCTATCACATGAGCCTATACACTTTTGCTGTCGTCCTTCAAGAGTGTTTGATTTGGAATGAATTATTTAATCTGTTTTCTTGTTGGGAAGTGTATGCTTCATGAAAGTTTTGTGCTTATTGATGTTGATGTTTGAAATTGTTGTTGAATGGTTATTGAATACAAAATGACAAAAAGAGCCTCCTTGGAAAGCAAAGAAAATGAAATAAAAAAGAAAAAAAATCAAAAGAAAAGAAAAGTCAAGGGTGGCTACAAAAGAAAAAAATATATCATTGTTCTTCAATTTCTTAAGGAGAGATAAGGGTGGAGCATAATTGGTGTGGTAGTGGAGACACTTTCTTCAACCCAAAAGTTTAAAGTTTAAGGGGTTGTTGAAATAGGTATGTGGCAATTTGAAGAGTTGCGCTTTTATGAAATAAGTCATCATGTGAAGACTTCAAAATCCTTGCTCTATTGACTTGTTATCCTATCCTTTATTTATAGCTTGAACCTTGGCCTAACATTACATTATTTATAAAGTCATATTGATATTGTCATTTCACGTGCCCTTGCTATAGTGAAGCTTATTTGGCCGCATTGATGAAGAGTATTTTGTGTTGGATATACTTTTGAATGCAAATTATTTTTTCGTGCAAGCCAAGCTAGGGTGTGCCATGTCATTCATAAACATGTGCTTTTTTAAGGCTATACAAGAGTGATTCAAGTGTTTTTTTATTAGCTTGTGGATCATGTTCTTCCTAGCCTAGCATGAAGTTATTCAAAGTGAGATATCCGTCATGGTAATATGCATATGATCTTGAGCGAGCACTATGTTTCATCTCCAAGTCTTTGAGCACATTTTAATTGTTTCATTTATTTGTTCGGGGCGATCAAAGCTTAAGTTTGGGGGGTGTGACGAGTCCAAGATTTCTATAAATTTTTCCTTTAATTTCCTTTTGTTTTGTACTATTTTTGAGTTAATTATGCCTTGGAAATATTATTATTTGTATATTTGTGCTTAATGTAGGCTTCAATGCATAATCGAGAATTTATATGGTATTTAGCACGAAGTTCGAGCCAATTATGAGCCTTAAAGTTGAGCTTTGAATTATTTGGATAAAGTCTGTCAAGCAGTCCAAGGCAAAAGGAGAGCTAACGGAGTCTAACAGAGCTAATGGAGGACCATTTTGATAGCCTTGGCAGGGAAAAGACTTCGCCAGCCACCTTGAAACGTCCATGGGCACCGGGATAATACTTTAAAGTCAGAGGGGAGGCCGGCACCAGTTCTTTAAAGTTGTTCAGTCCTATGTTGTCGATCTCCTACGCGGCCACGTCACCTCCTCTACTCAAGCGCCCAACCCGTGTCTCTTGTTCGATCAGGCCCGCTTTGCTCCAGCCTACTCCCTCCATTTCACCCACCAGCCCGCCTTTCTCACCCGTTTCCCTCTCATCTTCGCCTAGATCTTCAATTGATGACCGACGTCTCCTTTGTTGGGCTGTCCTTTCTAAACCGTGACCCAACTCCCTTCCCTTTTCCAATTCAGCCCCTGTTTCTCCATTCCATTTCCTATTTTGCCCCCTGCCTTGGTGACTCTCAAATCCCTTCTCCTTTTATACCTCCAGGCTCCAGCCGACTGCCAATGGAGAAACAAGTCCCCATTTTGGGACTTTGGTTCCAGGATGGGGCATTAGGCCCATTGTTCTTCATTTTCTCTCATTTCCTCCAAATTTTGAGCACTTTTAAAGGTTTGAAGTAATAAGTCAAGGGCTAAGGATGCATTTGCAAGAGATTTCAACCTCAGATTCACACGTTATTCGGTTCAATTCTTCCAACCTATATTTTAAGATATTTATTGTATTTTATTGGGTTGAATATCTTGTAATTGTGGAATTGGTTTGTGCTTAATTTATTTATGAAATACAATTTTTTTTAATGTCAAATGTAGTGATTTAATTTAATCTCTCTTTTTATTTAATACACATTCATGCTCAGCTATTATTTTGTGAGCTTAATACTTTTAATTGATTGACCATTAATTAAATGATTTTAGAAATATTTAGGATTCACGAGAGCTACCTTTATATTTCGGACCAATCAATTTAATAGTTGGTATTTTTGTGACACACACCGATAGCGATTGTGGGACTTGTTTTGACACGCGATCAGTCCACATTTGCCATTCGTGAGGTCGGAGAGATTAGACTTGCTATAAGATACGAAAGCCTGTAAACTGTAGTTAACTAATTTTGTCTTCTCGGCTACCGACATGATTTATAGAAAAATAAAGATAATATATTTTTTCGAAGTATTACCCATGTGTTTGATTAGTATTGTGTGTTCTTAATGTTTTTAATGATTTAACTAATTGTTAAATGATCACTATAATTATATGGTAAGATGCGAGAGCGTCCTATTAATTCTGAAAATCACAATAATTATGTTGGGTGACGTGAGACTGAGAGGAAATCGTGCGTAGATAGTCATTGAGTGTTTGTTTTGACATGCAATTATTTTCTCATATGTTATATAATGCGAGAGCCCATAGCAAGGAATGGTAGCTAAATTTAATATAAGATGCGAGAACCCGTAGTGAATATTGTAGTACGCCTCAACTACCAAAACTTGAGTTAAAGAAAAATAGAAAGATGATTAAAATTAGACACCGGCTAAACTAAAAATATTGAACTCCTATATTTTTAATCTTGATTTGTTGTTGCTAAACCACTTTCGCGTTAGTGTAATTTTAATTACTTTCCTTAGTTGTTTATAATTTAGTTTTTTAATTCATTTTATTTTTGCTCAAATATGATTAGTTAGCCAAATTTTAATAATTAGTTGGAGTAAAAATTACGTACATAATAATAAATTAGTTGGAGTAAAAAAAACGGTTCCAGCCTCCAAAATACCAAGCAGTAAAACAGAGTTAGCACAGCTAAAGAACAAAAAGAAAAGTATAACGGCAAGCAAGTATCATCGGCCGAAGCCTAGCACGATGAATCTAGGGGTTATGGATTATTGCCTAGACTCAAATGGGAGTTATGGTTTGGGTTGCTGAGCCTAGTGATTTCAAGTAGACTGCCACACGACTTTGGGCCTAGCCAATACTCACACAAGCCCAAGTTACCCAACTCGACTACCGACTGTATCCCGGCGATTCCTCACCCCGTCTCCTTCTCTCTCGTGGTCGGCTATGTCGCCGCCGAGAATCCTACTCTGCGGGGACGCTCTCGGCCGCCTCAACCAGCTCTTCAAACGTGTGTCATCGGTATAATATAGGCATTTACATTTCTATTTCTCTGCTGACTTTTTCAACGGCATAATCCATTTTCTAACGAATATTTCATTTCTTCTAGGTTAACAAATCAGCCGGTCCATTTGACGCAATATTCTGCGTGGGCCAGTTCTTTCCGGACTCGCCGGACCAGCTCGCTGAGTTCGCTGACTACATTGAAGGCCGGTCCACCATCCCTCTCCCGACCTACTTCATCGGCGACTATGGAGTTGCCGCACCTAAGTTTTTATCGGCTGCGGCTAAAGCTTCGGAGAATCAAGGGTTTAAGATGGACGGCTTGAAAGTTTGTGACAATCTATACTGGTTGAAAGGCAGTGGCATGTTCAGTATCCATGGTAAGCTTCAAATCAACTTTTTGAATTGTTAGTAATTAGTAATCTTCATTATATGAAATAATTTCGAGAGTCGAAACATTTTAAGAATTGGATTGATTTCAGAAATAGCCTAAATTGTAATGGTAAGATTTAACTGAGTTTTTTCTCATATTTTAAGAGACTATTTTAGGGTTTTAGTTTCGATTATGGAGTCTTTCTTTAGAAATTTATCTCAAGGGGAGCAGCCGTTGACTGCCTTCTCTTATTAATTACCTTGCTGTTTTTGCTTGGTTTCTCTCTTCTATGCTTATGTTTTTGCTGCTCCTTACTGGGTACCCCACTTTTGCATCCGAATGTAGAATGAACTTATCATTGGTAACATCATGAAAGTGCTTTTTGTAAGAAACATTAACAGGTTATGTGATAGCTGATTACTGTACTCATATCTAGGGTTGTCTGTGGCATACTTATCTGGTAGGCATTCGTCAAGTGGCCAGATATATGGAACTTACAGTCAAGACGATGTCGATGCATTGCGGGCATTAGCTGAGGAACCTGGAATAATAGACATATTCCTGACATATCCTTATTATACCTCCCTCACTCTCGTTATGTTTTCTCTTTTTTGTTTTGGATGCATTGTAAGCTTTTGGCATTGTAATTTGAACTTTTTATTGGTCAGGTCACCGGACTTCTATTTTTTTGCAATAACAACTCTGAATGATTTCAAATATGTTACTTCTATAAATACAGATAGATCCTATACTTGCTTTGTAGATGTTTGTCAAGTTTTTTGGTTTAAAAAGTACTAGGATTGATTATTATACTCTTTGCTTCCTTAATTACATCTCACTAATGAATGGCCCAGTGGGATCCTGCATAGAGCTTCGACATCTGATACTCCTTCAGGATTTTCTGATTCATCTGGTTGTGATTCCACCATTTCAGAGTTAGTAGCAGAGATAAAGCCTCGGTAAGTGATAATACTGGATTAAGAGGCCGCCACCACAATTCTTTATTTGAAATTTGAGCTAGAATTTACCTTCCAGCTCGTCTCTTATCATCACGTCTTTCTCTTGTGAATTTTTTTGAAGGACTAAGCTTTTTGTTTCTGATAATTTTTACTGTACGGCATATTTTTTTTCTGCCATTGAATTTATGGCTTTTTGATTGATAGATTGCTTTTCACAATAGAGTAGTTTATCGATTTGTTTGGTTCTCTAATTGAGACCTAGAATTTTCTAGAATTCTGCTTTGATAGAAACCCTTTATTGTTTATTCGTAAATCTTGCTGTCTAAACATATGGCGATCACCAATAGCTCCTTTAAGTGGAGAATGGTTCTGTTATTATTTCAGGCAGCCTCGGGTCTTAGAATTAATATCTCAAAGAGTGAAATCTTACCGATTGGGAGCGTGGAGAATGTTGTGGAGTTGGCTTCTTTTTTTGGCTGCAAGGTTGCTTATCTCCCTACGTCCTATTTGGGGTTGCCGTTAGGTGCCCCATCTAAATGTGCGAGTATATGGGTTCCTGTGATAGAAAGGTTTCTAAAGCGGTTGGCAGGGTGGAAGAAGCAATTTTTATCAAAGGCGTGTCGTCTGACTCTGATTAAGAGCACCCTATCTACTCTTCCTATTTATTTCATGTCCTTATTTGTTATGCCAGCCTCCGATTGGAAAAATTGGAGAGGGATCTCTTATGGGAAGGAGTTTCGGTAGGGCATCACTTAGTCAATTGGGATTGGGTGTGCTTGAGTATCAGGGATGGGGGCCTAGGGATCAAGAAGCTTAGAAGGGTGAATAAGGCTCTGTTGGGTAAATGGTTATGGAGGTTTTTGGTCGAAGAAATGCTCTTTGGAAGTTAGTAATGGTAAGTATGTTCGGGGAAGGGAATCATTGTTGGTTTCCAAAGGATGTTGCTATGTCATACGGTGTGGGGGTCTGGAAAGGGATAAGGAAAGGATGGAACTCGTTTGCTCGGAATTTATCTTTTGAAATAGGGAGTGGATCTTCGGTTGGTTTTTGGACAGATAAGTGGTGTGGGGATGTGGAACTGTTGAGAGCCTTTCCCAACCTTTTCAACATTGCAACAGATATAGATGCGAAGGTTAGTTTGTATCTCCAGTTCGAGAATGGTAGGGTCCTTTGGAATCCAGCTTTTAGGCGGAATTTCCAGGATTGGGAATTTGAGTCTTTTCTTCAGCTTTTCGAATCTATTTACTCGCAGCAAATCGATCAGAACATGGAGGATAGGGTCATTTGGAAGAGATCAAAGGTCAAATCCTACTTCTTTGCCTTCGGTAATCAGGATAGAGGCTTGTTCCCTTGGAAAACTATTTGGAAGTCGAAAGTTCCGGCAAGGGTGGCTTTTTTTGCTTGGGAGGCAGCCAATGATGCTATTCTCATGGGTGATAATTTGCGGAGACGTGGCATAGTATATGTGAATAGGTGCTTCATGTGTAGAGGGGATGGTGAGAGTGTGACCCATCTTTTGCTTCAGTGTATAGTGGCGAGGGAATTGTGGAGTTTGATTTTTGGCCTTTGTAATCTATCCTGGGTGATGCCTGATTTCCTCAAGGATTTATTTTCCTGAAGGGAGATTTCATTTGGAACCTTATTCCCTTGGGAGTCTGCTGGGTTTATGGAAGGAGAGGAATAGAAGAGTTTTTGACAATGAGGAGAGGTCTGTTTCTGCTTTGAAGAATGATCTTCTTCATTTACTGTTCTTTTGGTGCGCAGATTCAGTTGGGATTTCTGTCAACTCTTTTGTAGAGTTTATGGATAGCTTTAGTATTCCGTAATTATTGTGTATACTCCTGGTGTACAAAGGACGCAGCGCCTGTTTTGCTGTCTTTTGTCTATAATACAATTATACTTCTTACTTATCAAAAAAAAGCAAGTGCCAACTATTTTCTCATGGAAAATAGAAACTTTAGAGATAATTTGATTTACTTTCTAATCAATTCAGTACAACTTTGATGATATCTTAATCCATTTTTCTTTAGTCGGATGAGTGCCTGAGTGGGATGTATTATGCACTGGCGTGGCGCTGATCTAAATCTAAAAAGTTCTAAACCTTCCACCAGACAAAGAAATGCCTAGCTAACTGCCTTTTCTTCATTGCCTCCCCAGGGCAGGCCTTGTCAAGAAAACTTTTTCTATTGAACCTACACTTTGAGTAAACCATTCTTCTTCCCAGTGGAGTGGCGGATCCAGGATTTCAGACTTTCAGTTCAGGCAGGGCGAGATTTGGAGTAATTAAAAAAATAGCATAGGCTATGAAATATAATAACATACCGCAAAAAATAAATGTGCATGCTCACTCAGGTTGTTCGAAAGCTGTTCTTGCTCCTACTACATTGACCAAAAATTCGGGATCAATAAGCACAAAATGGTTCGTGACGTTCGTCTAATCTTGAACATTTACTCTTGAAAAGAAAATGGGAAATCAAAGAGGTGTATTTGACCAATTTTTGGATCAAATTTGACGAAGATTGAATTAACTTTTTTTTATATCACCTCGAGGTCCTTGGTTCCAATCCCCATATTAACAAGAGGTCACACTTACCTATCAAAAAAATATCATTCTCCCTCCGTTCCAGTCAAAGAGTCTCCGTTTGAAAGTCAAACTTTAAAAAAGAGAGACAATTTTAGTAGTCCATTAGTAATAAAATGACACTTTTATGCTTTAACTTTTAAAAGTGCTCTTTAAGTGAAACATCCCAAAATGGAATAGTGGACTCTTTGCTCGGAACGGAAGGAGTAAAACACATGAATTATACTGTCCCAAAATGAGTGTTTCTTTTTTTAAAAAAATTGACCCATAATGACTGTCCTTTTTTGTATAAAATTAGTAAATCTACATTTGTTATCTATCATGTCCCAATATGCACTTGCAATACTAACTTTGAACACTGGGCATTTATGTATATGTACTATGTCGTATCAAAATGCCTAAAATTCACTTCCTTCAATTTTGTAAATAACTAAAAAGAGACTTATTTGGGATGCAGGGAGTAGTATTGGTTATATAGTTTTTTGTTTTTGTTTTTTTCTAACCAAATAAAACTGCATTAAATATCCATCTTCAAATATCAAATTCATCAAAAATGTTGTGTAACTGCTCAATTGGCATGAAGTTTCGATTACCCAATCTATCTTTTAATTATAAAAGTTAACCTTATATTTTTAACATATATATATATTTTTTAATTTTTAAATTTTTTACAAAATCTCCAAAAAATATTGGGTAAAATCAAAGGTGGTCGAGTTGCTAAGGCTGGACCCCTTTGGATCCGCCCCTTGCTTCTCCCTACCATGTGTTGTTCTTCGGCATCCAAAAGTTATCCAGCTTGGTCTTGTAGGTAGGCGGACTATGGATTAGTAGTTTTTGTTTTTTTGTCATGTCATGACATTAATATGCTTGCTTTGAAAAACTCGTGAGATGCTTGGACCTGTAGGGACTAGTATTGGTTTTCAAGTAGGATGTTCTGATAGAACCGTATCTCGATTTCGAAGTAAAATTTTTCTCTCAGGGTTTGGGAAACAAGAAATCTGTGCCGATCTCCTGCTGATGGGAAGTAGAGAAATATCTGCCACAAGTTACTTGGGCTGGGTTCAGCTGCTATGAAATCTGCCCAAGGTTATGTGGCCTTGGTACTGTCCACAATCAACTTTTCGATAAGTTAGTCATATTTGACCTCCCATATCTTCCTGACCCTCTATCTGGTTCCCCAACTCTCACATGAACCAGAATCATTGGATTGAATTACTCTACTCGAAGAAAGACGTTATCCTGCAATCAAGACTGTTTTATTATCTTCTGTATTTGATATGGCTTTGCTGACATAGAAGTAACTAAAAAAGGGTGGCCATCCTTCATTTGATAAGGCACTGATGAGAAGATCACTTTTAGCCAACCTCATATATTTTAGGGATTATATTAGCGTCTGTTGAGGCATATATCGACTGGCTGTACAATTTGTTATACAACTAATAGTAGAAATAAGGTGAAATTGTAGAATGGACCATTTAACCTTGTCTTGATAAAGGAACCGTATACTTTGAAATGACAATCAGCTGCGTTCCCTTTCGTTGTTGTTTGAATGGAGGATGGACCAAGTCACCAAGATTCACTAACTGCCTATGTTCTTTATAGCAATTGTAGCTATATGGTGACTTGTCCTGATTAAAGTCAATCTTGTGGTAGGTATCATATTTCAGGAACTAAGGGTGTATTCTATGCTCGTGAACCATATGCGAACATTGATGCTGTACATGTCACCCGTTTCATAGGACTTGCTCCGGTTGGAAATAAAGATAAGCAGGTTTCATTTCTTACCCTCGAGAATATTTTAGTTCTTCAGAATTCCATAATTCATTTTAACATCTTTTTTCTGGATTTTATGAGAATTTTTTTTTGTAAGTAAAGTATTATATACCAAAGCGCCTAAACAGGAGGCGCGACCTTTTTACAAACTCTAAGCATGCACAAACGAACTAATCTATAGACAGACAATTACCAAAATCGATACATGAAAGGTTGTACATATTGGAAGAATTAGTATCCTCAACCCCACCAAAGAACAATGTGCGAAGCAGCTTGTCCTTCAGTCCACTGTCCTCTCCTCTTCCTCAAACACCCTTCTATTCCTTACCCAGAGGGACTGCGTGCCAAAAGCTATTCCTTCTTCTTCTCCTCTTGTACAATGACCAGCTCAAAAGGAGATCTTTGACAGATCTCGGCATCACCCAAGCAACAGACTAAGCATTGAATTCCAAAGCATAGATGCAATCCAGCAGTGCAGCAACAAGTGGTTCACACTTTCATCACATCCTTTGCACATGAAACACCAATTGACATAGGTCACTTGACGTCTCTGCAAATTATTACATGTAAGGATGGCTTCTCTAGTAGCTTCCCATGCAAAAAACAAAACTCTACTTGGAGCTTTCACTCTCCAAATACTTCTCCAAGGGAACACAATCCTTTCTCTGTTAGAGAGAATATGATAGTAGGATCTAACAGAGAAAGTTCTCTCTTCGAGTCCACCCACACCGCCTTATCCTCCCATTGACTCACCGAGTAAGAGTATAGCTTGGCAAAAAACTCGAACACAAGTGTCCATCTCCCAATCCTGAAGATCTCTCCGAAAAATGGGACTCCATGAGACTCTTCCATCCTCTATACTCAAAATTGAATTAACTAAGCTCACTTGCTAAATTAAAGCTAGAAAAGATCTCCATAACTCCATGTCATCACACCATTTATCCTTCCAAAATCTAACTTTGGACCCATTACCAACCTCAAAAGAAATATGTCTCTCAAACTGAGCCCAACCCTTCATGACACCTTTCCAAACCCCCACCCCATAGCAAGAAGAAACATCCTTCGGAAACCACATATGCTCACATTCACCATACAAGCTCACCACCACTAACCTCCACTAAACATTCCTATCCACCACAAATCTCCAAAGCCACTTCCCCAAAAGAGCCAAATTGAAAATCTTTAGATTTTTAATACCCAAGCCTCCATTCCTCACGCTATCACAAACTTTCTCCCACCTAACCAAATGGAACTTACGGACCTCCGTAGACCCATCCCACAGGAAATCTCTCTTCAATTTTTCAAGTCTGCTCCGAACCGAAACTGGAAGCACAAACAAAGGCATAAAATAGGTAGGAAGGCTAGAAAGAGTATTTTTCACTAGAGTTAGCTTTCCAGCCTGCCAATCTCCGCTCAAACCTCTCGATGACCGAATCCACATTTCTTTACTTTTATGCTTGGCTCCTAAGGGCAAGCCAAGATATACCGTCGGGAGACTCCCAACCTTGCAACCAAAAAAGTTGGCCAAGGGAAACAAATTAGCCACCACGCCAACCGGAATAATCTCACTCTTTGCGATATTAATTCTCAAGCCCGAGGCCGCTTGAAAGAATAGGAGCACGAGCCGAAGATAACCTAATTGATTAGTATTAGCCCCACAAAAAACAAGCGTGTCATCTGCAAATAAAAGGTGGGACATTAGTCATCTCCTCTCCACTTCCTTTACCCGCACTAAAACCCTTTAAGAAGCCACCCCACAACACAGCCCTATCCAATATCTTGCTCAAGGCCTCCATCACGATGATAAATAAAAATGGAGAGAGAGGATCTCCTTGCCTCAAACTCCTCGAACTAGCAAAAAAGCCGGCAGGCTCACCATTCACCAACATCGAAAATCGCACTATCCAGATACAAAAAAGAATCCACTTCCGCTACTTACTACCGAACCCCATCCTCTTCAGCAAGCACAAAAGAAAATCCTAGTTGACATGATCATACGCCTTCAGGCCCTTCACAATGTCTAACTTGCATATCAACCCGGGTCTCCACTTCTAAGCCTAGCCTCCACCACCTCATTAGCTATGAAATAAGTTTGCTCAGCACCTTCCTTAAACGCAAAGATAGCACCTTAGCAATTAATTTATAAACTCCACCCACTAAACTAATAGGTCTAATACGCCCCTTTCTTCTTTGGGATTAAAGTAATGAATGACGCATTCATGCTTTTCTCAAAGCACAAGTTCTCATGGAAATGGTGGAACACCCTCATCGCATCCACCTTAATAATCTCCCAGCATTGCTGAATGAAGGCCATAGAAAAACCATCAGGACCCGGCGCTTTGTCACCACTTAAACCACGAAGGGCTGCCACAACCTCCTCTTTGGAAAAAGAAAGCTCCAGAAAATTGCTGTCATCTACTCCAAGACAAGGAATCGAGGTGCTGTTATACATAGGTCGCCCTTCCTTAATATCCTTACTAATTGTTAACTGAACTCCATCGATCCATAATTCCCTGATCTGGTTGGTGGACTTGTGGGCCCTAGCCATTCTATGAAAGAATCTAGTATTTCTATCCCCTACTTTGAGCCATTGAATTCTGGATTTTTGCTTCCAGCTAATCTCTTCACAAAGCAGCAGCTGATCTAGGTCCCTTTGCAAATTCAGACGAAGCACCTCTTCTTCCTTGCTCAAAGCTCGAACCCCCTACTAACCCATCCAATTTACTGACCCTCTCCATCATAGAGTTAATCCTTACGTCAAGCTTACTAAAAACTTCTTTATTCCACACTTTAAATCCTCTTTAAACAATTTAAGCTTCCTAGCCAATATAAAGCTAGGGTCTCCTACAACTGAATACGAAAACCATTTTTCTTTAACCCAATCCGCAAATCCCGGGGCCTTCAGCCACATATTCTCAAATTTAAACGGAGCTTTCCCTTTGAAAAAACCCCCACACTCAAGAAGTAAAGGAACATGATCGGAAATCACTCTAGGTAGACAAGACTGAACCGTTCCTGAAAAGTGCTCCTCCTAATCCCCAGAAACCAAGAACCTGTCTATACGCGAAAATTGAGAGCTATTCCCATCTATAAACCAAGTAAAATCTCCTCTTGTCAAAGATAAATCTACCAATTCCCCTTCATTGATGAAATCATTAAACTCCGACATAGCTCGTGTATAGGCTCGGGGCCCAGACCGTTCATTCGGGAAACGAACCAAATTAAAATCACCACCTATACACCAAGGAGCATCCCACTTACGCTTAACTGACTTGAGTTCCTCCCACAAGATTCTCCTATCCACCGAAGCACACAGACCATAAACACCCGAGAACACACACACTATCATTTTCTTCCAACTTCAGTGAACATGAAACAGAGGAAGAGCCCACAACAGAGTCCAACCTTGCAATCCACCTGCAATCCCACATAGTTCAAGTACGCATGCTATTCTTGTTCAGCTGACTTGACATTTGGTAAAAGGATTTTTGACAGCCTTTCGTTCTTCTCATTGCCACTATATTATTTGGCTTGAATTTTACCAATTTTTACTCACTCTACTAAGGTCCATTCGGACATTATACTTCGCATTTTGGTGATGCTTTGATATTTTGCAAAATGGATATATTTGGTTGGACGTGATACTTTGAGTTTTCTTTTTGGACATAATTCACTAAAATGTGCTAGTTTTGTAATCATTAGCAGATGATTATGTATAATTTGTGGCTGAGAATTGTTGATGATGAACCCATAGAAATGGTGTGAGTGAAAATTTGGCAATAATTTATGGCCCATAAAAATTGTATGGACCAGGGATTCAAAGCAATGAGAAGAACCCAAATAATCATGAATAAATTTTGGGCTACAAATGCCTGAGAAATAGCTGCTGGACGGGGGCTATTCTCTCACTTCCAAAAGTGAAAAAAGCCAAATAAACACACCAAAAGAGGGCTGCTGAACTAGTTTAACCTGGGCAAATAAGTCACTTGGTCAGGATTTGACTGGAACACTGTGACTCATTGCTCAATTACGAGTTTTATTTTGCAATTGAATCTCAATGTAAGCCGATAGTCTCCTTCATAGCAACGATTGGCTATGCATGATTGTTTCATTGGTTATGTTTCTTTCTTTTGCTCCTGCTTTCTGGATCTTCCAATGTTTGTTAGACATACAGCCTTTTGTCTAATGTTGTACAAAGAAAAAGAAACGAAAAATGAATTTTTATAAAATGAGAGAAGCTTCGCCAACAGTTTATCCAGCTTTCTTTAGCCGTATACATGATATGAGGTTTTTAGAAGTTTGAATAATTAGATTCCTTGTCATTAAGATTTTTTACTGACCCCAAGGCGTGGGAGGCAAGGGCATGCAGGCAAATTGAGGTCCTTGGTTCCAATCCCTATACCAACAAGGGGGTCACACTTACCTATCAAAAAAAAAAGATTTTTTACTTCTTATATTTCTATATTTTTTCCTACCCTCACATTTTCATAGATCCAAGCAGAACCATAGTGCTTTTTATTGTGAAATAACATTTAATTGCCCTTGCATCTGGACTTTTGGTGCATTTGCTTTCTAGGCATGCTGTAACATTTGCTTCCTGTCCATGCTTCTCAGAAATTTATTCATGCAATCTCTCCTACTCCAGCGTCTACCATGTCTTCTGCTGAAATATCCATGAAGTCAGCAAATACAACCTTATCTCCATATTTATTCATTGAAAAAGCAGCTCATACTGATGGGGCTGAGAAAAGGCCTCCTGAAAGTGTTTCTGATTCACAGTATTGGCGTTATGATGTCTCCAAACGACAGAAAGTTGGAGCCGGTGACAGTGATAAATTGTGTTTTAAATTTATTTCTTCTGGTTCTTGTTCACGAGGGGAGAAATGCCATTTCCGGCATGACGAAGATGCAAGGGAACAATCTATAAGAGGTGTGTGTTTTGAATTTTTGAACAAAGGCAAATGTGAAAGAGGCCCAGATTGCAACTTCAAGCACAGTTTACTGGACGAAAGCGAGAGTGTTTCTAACAGAAGACCTGGACCTGGGAGAGCGAACCTGAGCAGGTTTTTCTTTTAATAACAAATGTTCTCTGTGTTTCCAGACCTATCTAGTATACCCAATATACTTAATTATGCACTTCCCTGATTAGCCCAACATGGAATGGATCGAATGGTCTTGGGAAAGTCAAAATTGATGTAGGTGTGATTAGTCTTAATAGATAATTCTGTCTTTGGATTGAGCTATGCCCAGATCTACCGGCTTGAAATCTTCTATCCCAACATCTGTCACATTCTCTGTCCCGTTCAATCTTAGCTCTACACGTGTAATTGTAAATAGAAGGCTGGGTAAAATAGACACGTGTAGGGCTAAGATTCAATGGGGCAGAGAGTGTGGCAAAGGTTGGGATAGATGATTTGAAGCCCAGAACTACCAGACCAATCAATCCAGATAAATTTGTAGGATGTCGCTGTACCTGTCTACCTAATCAATGTCTGCTAGTTTGATTGGCCCACCCTATAGCAGACCAATCATTTAGTGTTGTTGGCATGGATTGATATGAACATCTAATTGGGACTTTATGATGTTTAGACTAAGCACCAGCCACTAAATGACAGGGTTAACTAATGGCAGGTAATGATTGGCAGAGAAGTAGCAGCTAAATTTGTATTTATCAAAAAAAAAAAGTAGCAGCTAAATTTTTCAGCCTGCCAAATAATTACTCCTACATCCCTCTGCGGTGTGATGAGGGGTTGTGCTTGCTAGAAAGTGTGAGTTCTCAACTATTCAAGCAGCAAAGACTGTATGATGCCCATAGACCTTAATACTATTTATAGGACAGTAGTCTTTTGACTTGCACTCTATTACAACTTGGAAATCGCTGTTCCCTTACATGAATAAAGTTGAAAGACTTCTCATCCTATTTCCATTTTGAGAGGAGTGTGGGGCTTCCCCCCATCCCTGAAAATTCTCCCCTTCAAGCAGAATATATTTCTATTGAAGTTATTATCTCATAGGTCTTCTCAAAATGAATCTTTTTGGCCCTTAAAACTTAAAGGGCATGGTAACTTAATATAATAATATGCAATGTTGTATCTCATCCTATGATGAAACAAATTATGCTATGTAAAGCTCATTGCAGTTGGACCATTGGCTTTGAAATTTTTAACCAACTCCTTCAAAGTTACAAGGCTTCTCCTAGCATGTTTTGAGGTTAGAAAAATTTGAGCAAATATATCCTCTTTGATCCAGTTTGGAAATGGGGAGTTTTAAAACATGCCCTGCTGCCATTCCTATCTGGGTGAAGCATTGCTGTTCTTTTAGAGTGTTATTGCTGCCAAGTCAACAAGATACAAGTGTAACCTTAAGTTATTAATATGCATGTGAAACTTCCATGGATCTTTTTTTCTTATTTTAAATTTTATATTAAATTCACCTTGGGCATACCGTTGTTCCAGTTCATTTTAGACAACTGTAGCAATGTTCACTTAACCAATGAATTTCAGGTCAAAAGAATGCTGGTTTTGCTTGTCAAGTCCAAATGTGGAGTCGCATCTAATCACCAGCGTCGGAGAGAGTTGCTATTGTGCTCTTGCAAAGGGACCTCTAGTTCAAGATCATATGCTCATATTACCAGTTGAACATCTGCCAAATACACTTTCTTCACCTCCAGAATGTGAAATAGAATTAGGTAGATTTCAGAAGAGTCTGAAAGCGTATTTCAAGAACCAGGGGAAAGAAGTTGTATTCTTTGAGTGGGCTTATGTACGAGGAACTCATGCTAATCTTCAGGTAAACTGGAAGTTCCCTTTTTGTCTACTCTTTTCCCATTTGTGAAACAGATGTCCCTAACTTTCTTCGCTTTAGGCTTCTAATTACCGACGAGTCAATGTTTGGTTTTGCTTGGTGCTTTTCACTCGCTTGTTATTTTTCCTCCTTTACGCCCTTTTATTGGAATATTGACATGTTAGGCCCTTTCCTTTTTCAATTCTGTCAGATCAAGATGCTTCTCATCTCCAAGATTGCAAATGTCCATTGCATGTTATTGAATTACAATATATAGTTTGGCTATCTGTGTCAATGTCGCACTTAATACTTCTATTGTACAAGGACGATTTTATTAATAACTTTTCTATAGATTAGTCCTCTTGTGTATACTTCTAGTGTACAAGGACGCGTCACCTGCTTTGACGCTTTAGTATATAATATATTACTTATCAAAAAAAAAAACTTTAGTTTTAATAGAATGCTATAAAAATTAGGGCAAAATGAATAAATTGTACTTGTACTAAGGCCTATCTATAGCCATGGTTCTAGTACTTCATTAACTCATAAGTTCGCCCTTGTATTATCATAACTGTGTTTTGTCAGTCCCTTCATCCATTTCCTTTAACTGCTAATGGTTCATACGCAAGTCATGTGACTACTTTTTAGGGCCAAATTTGTAACTTACACATTTCTTTCATTTGTTACCAAACATATCTATAAAAAACTTAAGGAATAACATTAATTTGTTACCAAACATCCCTGATTCTCCTATAAAACAAAAGAAAGCAAGTTACTCAACACCCTTTTTACCTACAAAGTTGACATTTTGGATTGTTAATGAAAATTCTATGATTTATCCTCGTTAATTTATTTGACCTTTCTCTCTTCTCTATCTGTGATTGAAACCCAGATCAAGTCCACCCACCGCATGCAATGCAATCTTGCTCCCTTCCTCTGTTTTTTTTTTTTTCCATTTTATGATTTTAAAAATCTTTATCATGTTGGAACATATTTTCTGGTCATAAGGTCATTGAATCCAGTAATGGGTATTATGCATTTAAATATGCACCGTGATAGTGTAATCCAAGCGATTGGAGGTTGAGAGAGTATGCCATAGCAGGTTAACCTCTTGATTCAAGACTTCAATAGATTTTGGATGGTTTTTCAAGATGACGCAAGCAACATCAGAATTCAGAGCTCAAGGGCTTTGATTTTGAGGAGAAACTAAGAAATTCACAATGAAGGTTTGTATAAAACTAAACAATACCTTGAGACTGAGAATTCTGACTGGTGCCTTGCTGCCGGATGGCGGCTCTTTTTGGCAGTGGATATACAATGGTGCTCGTCGAACTGAGGGAGCAACATTTGGAGGGTTTTAGAGCGAGGGATCAAGAGAGAGAGGTTTAGGGAGAGGGACTGAAAAGCGATAGAGGTGTTGAGGAAGAGGGATCAAGACTATTCAGCAGAGAGAAAAGACAGAGAGGGTTGAGGGAGAGGGATATAGTGAGCAATAGAAAGAGGGAAGTGGTGTATGGTGGTGTGTTTCGCCGGCATTGATGAAGGGTTAGAGTGGGATAGGAGAGAGAGATGTTTGAGGGATGGGGGATTTAGTTTAAGAGAAAGGAAAACCTCTTCTTGCAGAACCAGTGAGTGTGTCGTGTGTGGGTGGGGGGGAGATTTGAAATTTGTACTGTAACAAATTGTCAATCTTGTCCCTCAAGTTTATTACTTGATTGAACTACTTTACCTGCTCCAGCCATAGTTGGCCATTTGTAACTAATTGTCTAATTAAGAGCTAATTAAACACTATGTTTGGGAGCAAATGGATGTTAATCGATCTCGTATGACTTTCTCTCATCTCCTTCCAAATTAGATCTCTCTTATCTTATTTTCTCTGTCATTCAATTTGAACCCAGTATTCCGTTGAGCCTCTCTCTCTCCAACTTTCATTCTCCCCTCTGATAACCTTTCTCTCTCCTCAACTTCCATTCTCTCCTCGTCAGTCAATAGGATGAACCATTTATTTCGGGTATGGTGGTCTCCATCTTAGAAAACCATATCAAATATGCCCTCAATTTGAGCACAACTTTTCTCTCTCTTTTGTTATGTGGCTGAATCGCTAGAGCCTAGAGACTCATTTGCTTCGCATCTCCGATGATTCCTCTCTTCCTCTTTCTCATTATTGAAGAGCATATGATTGTAATAGAAGTATAGAACACTGAAAGAAGAGATTGTTATTGAATCATCAGGCTAAAACCCATCTACACTCACAAAATACGCTATCTAGTCAGTTCTGTTTTAAACTACCCTTTAGCTTTTCAATTGAGATCTGAAGAAATTAAAAGAACCAACAATCTGGGGAAGTTGGGATTTGTCTTGCAATGTTGCATCACCGTGCAATGATTTGCTGTACCGAGTTTGTATTTCAGTATGTTTCTGGATATGGAGGTTTGGGATGCTGAGAGGAGGAGAATAGTTTTGGCGCATGTAAAAACAAGGAGAGGGAAAATCCAATTCTGATTAATTAAGGAGTTAATGTCCGTTTGTAGTTGTTAAGGTATGTGCATTTAGGTGTCTGCTTTAAATTGGTGACAAGTCAGCAACAGCAGTAGCAAATCTAAACCCCCTACTTTGCCCTCCAAACTTTGTCTGAGGACTTGCATATACTCCCATTTAATGGTCGTTTTTAATGGAAATGGGTGGAGGAATTACCAAAATGTGATAATGATTGTACAAGGATAAAGCTACGCATTAATGAAGTACTGGGACTATGGCTATAGCTGGCCCCAAGGGGTGGTAGAGATGGCAAGGCACTCAAGCAAAGACCTTGAGGTTCTTGGTTCCAAGCCTCATACCAACAAGGGATCACACTTACCTATAAAAAAAACTGGGACTATGGCTATAGACTGGCTTTGCAACATGGACGGTTATGCAATTCACCTAAAAAATTAAACTGCGACTTTGTACTTTAATTTATTTAATAGGATGATCCTATCATTTGCAGATTTAGAGGACAGTTGGTTATACGTGATAATACTACTCTTATTGCTATAATTTTAAATGTAACTATGTCCAACATCCAAAGTGGAAGAACATTATCACATGTTTATGTTGTAGATCATCTTATAGTAAGAGGATTCTTTCATTCAAGGAAAATTCTATATTTACAGAATTTAACAACAAAATGGTTTACATCATGCATCTATGGTACAACACTTTGATGCATGATGTAAACCAAATCTGCTGCTAAAGCATTTGCTCTTTTTTAAATTTATTCATGGTTTTTAAATATTTACAGTGCATATTTCAATTTTCAGCTAACCCTTGTTGTTGTAGGCTATTCCTATTCCGTCATCCAGAGCATCTGCTGTTCCAGATATTTTTAATTTAGCTGCCGAAAAGTTGGGCTTCAAATTCAAGGCATTGAAAAGTAAGTTTCTTGAGGTAACTAATTGCACATATTGCTTGCATTGCATTAACTTGGCAGCTTCAAATGTTCCCACGGTGTCCCGTGTTTGTTAATTGGCCTATCAGGCGTGCAAAGATTAATTTATAATTTGGTCCCTGAACTTAGACTCATTTCCTATAATGGTGTCAGATCTTTGGCATTTCCTATTCCGGTCATTAAACTTCACTTTTAATAATCCAATTAGTTCCTGAGCTAGCATTCATTAGTATTTTTGTCTGGTAGTAAAGGTATTTATGTAAACCTGTACACATACTATTTTATAAATATTAAAGTAAAAGCAAAATGAACTTATAAAAAAAAAAAACTCTTTCTAATGTTAATGTATGGAATTCGGTTGTAGAAAGAATTGAGAGGAGACCTGGCGGGGTGGAAGAGGCGGCACTTGTCAAAGGGTGGAAGGCTAACCTTGATTAAGAGTACTCTTTCTAATCTCCCCAATTATTTCTTATCCTTGTTCGTTGCCCCTGCCTTGGTTATAAAGAGAATTGAGAAGCTGTAAAGAAATTTCCTTTGGGAAGGAGTTGAGGAGAAGAGGAAATTTCATTTAGTCGGCTGGGAATCTGTCTGTTCCAGCAAGGAGGCAGGGGGATTAGTAGTCAAAAACCTCAAATTCTTTAATAAGGCGCTTCTGGGTAAGTGGCTATGGAAGTTTGTAGTTGATAAAGAGGCATTGTGGAGAAGGTTAGTGACGAGTAAATATGGTATGAGCAATCACCTGTGGTTCCCTTGTGAAGTCCTGTCCCCTCATGGGTCTGGTGTCCGGAAAGGAATCATGAGAGGCTGGGAGGCTTTTAGCAGATTCATCAAGTTCGAGGTTGGTCTGGGAAATCAAGTGAGGTTCTGGAAAGACACTTGGTGTGGGGATACTTCTTTGCAGATTCAGTTTCCTAGATTATATAACATCACGGTTGATAGAGATGAACTGGTGAATACCCTCTTAGTTAATCATGGGGGAGCAGACCTATGGAGCCCTACTTTTTGCAGAAATTTCCATGATTGGAAAGCTAAAATCCCTAGCAGGGTGGCTTGTTTTGTTTGGGAGGCAGCTAGGGAGCAATTTTGACGGGGGAGAATTTGAGATCTCGTGGTATGATAAATGTAAATCGGTGTTATATGTGCAAGACTAAGGAGGAGAATGTGAACCACCTGGCATTGTCCCATTGTGAGGGAGTTATGGAATTTCCTCGTCCTATATGCTGGAGTCCTATGTTGCACGGACACGACAGGTTGCTCGCGAATTCCGAGTCGGACTCGGCCGGGACGCGGACACGTCACAGACACGGCAGATTCGGCCCAAAATATGTTTTGGGGCCGAATTTGGATTTTCGGAACTTCTGGACACGGACACTGGTGCGAGGCTTAGAGAATCGAGACACGTACCTGGAAATCAGACGCCGTTGGGCCATATTTTCGATCCACTAATATTGATCGACAGCCATGAACAATTTCTCACTTCTTCCCTCAAATCCCGAACCCTAGCCCCCCTCAAATTCCCTCGTCAGTCCTCGCCGACGCCGACCATCCACCGAACAACGTACGCCGCCGGCCGGGCCCCTTCCCCCTTCGAAGGCGACCTTCTCTGTTCTGTTCTCTGGCCGAATCTGCGTGACTGTCTGACTGATTCAGTGATTCTTCTCTTCGTCTTCGAGACTTCGTCGAGTGTTCGTCTTCACTCTTCGTCTCTTATCTTTATTCTTCAGTTCGTCGGTGGTGACTACCACTGCCCACTGGTGAGTACTCTCTATTTTTCTCCTCTACTCTAGTCCTCTCTTTTATTGTGCGTCTGTGTGTGAGACTGAGTCTCTCTCCTATGTCCTCTCCACTACAGTCAACCACTAACTAGGCAGTAGGCACTAAGTTAGTCTAATTTCAACATTAGTCAACAATCAACAAACATTACACACATGACTCAACAGTGATCATGAGTGGGGATTTAAATTATATTATAATTTTTTAGTGTTGAGTGACTTGAGTTGTGTCAATTTCACAATTTGTATAAAATTGTACTTATGTTGAATGTTTGTGTTAAGTATGTTTTGAGTATTTGTGCTACTTTGAATATTAATATTTAGGTATGTTGGAATTATTTATTTTGTGGTTATAGTTTTTAATATTTATAATTTGGTCCTTATAGTTTGAATATTTACATTTTGGTCCTTATAGTTTGAATATTTACATTTTTGTCCTTATAGTTTGAATATTTACATTTCATCCCGTACCCGTGTGTTACATTTTTTTAAAATCACGTATCCCCGTGTCCCGTGTCCGCGTATCCGTGTCCGTGCAACATAGCTGGAGTCTCTTGGGCTATGCCCAAGTCTGTTATTGAGCTGATAAGAGGATGGCCACTGGCCAAAAGGAGGAGGAAGAACGTGTACCTGGACTTTGCTCCTGCAGCAGTGTGGTGGACCATCTGGAAAGAGAGAAACAGGAGGGCTTTTGAGAATGTCGAATCAGATATTGATGGTATAAAGAAGAACTTCCATCTGTCTTTGCGCTCCTCCTGGTGCTACATAGCCGATTCTAATTCTGAAGATCCTTTTGTAGATAGAATGGGCAGTTCTTTTGTTTAGTATATTTTTGATCTTGTATACCTCCGGTGTACAAGGATGCGTCACCTCATTTGAAGCTTGTTTATAATACTTTACCTTAATTATCAAAAAAAAAAAAAAAGTAAAAGCGAAATGAAACTAAAAAAGATGATTAACAAAAGAAGTTCTCTCTCTCTCTCTACCACCTTCTTCCCCCCCTCCCCCGCCGTGCACTTCTTCTTTCCAGCATACCTACCACCTTCCTTTCACCAAATCAAAATGAAGCATCTTCAGCAGTTGTTATGCGCAACCAAGCACCTCTTTTCCCATATTTCTTTCTTTCTCTCTCCTCCCTTTCTCCCTCGAGTATGGGAAATGTGCTATCCTTATATTTACTGGGAACAATATATTTCCAATGAGAAGGTACTTGGGAGGTTTCTTGCTTGCCCAAAACCTCCAGTACATATCAGATTGAAAGACTTTGATTAACCCTTTACTATTTAACAATTTGTGGGACCAGTTCTTCCGCCCGTATAGCTCGAAGTTTAGCAAGCAAAGTTGCATGTGCACTTTCTTGACTGAATAATCAAATTTATTTAAAAAATCCTGGGATCGGATGGTTCTGAATGGCTTTAATTTCACTCCATTATTAACTTCTCCAGTTAAAGAGTTGTCTTTTTTTCAGTTGGCCTCGTTTTTAACATCCATAGCCTCTATTGCAGCTAAGATCAATGGAAACGCAACAAAATCCAATACAATTAGGTGAATTCAAGCTTCATTTTGACGTAAAACTAGTGCTTCAATAAAACCCAGAAAAGAAAAAGGGATATTCAGTGAGACCCTGGGATTTTGCTGAAAATCTCATGTTGCTCCTGTTCGAAGCTTAACCACTATTTTGCTTCTTTTCACCTGCATCAGTTTGGGAGCTCATCTTGGGAAACACTTGTATGGCATGGCGGAACTTGCTTGAATTTTGAGTGGACATATAAATCAACAAAATCTTAATCAGGTGCCTACATGCAGAGAGAAAAATAAAAATAATGATGGCTCCTCTGCTATGTCTGGTTGTGTTTGATTGGTGATGAAGTTGATTAATGTTTACTATTCCATGGTGGAGGTAGTGGTGGTGATTGAGTCTCTTTGTGAGATGTGAGTGGGAAGAACAATAGCAGAAAAACAGGCAGAGTAAACAAACTGAACTGATTGTTTGTTCTATTGAACCAACTCAGTATTTGACTTGAGTCAATTCATTGGGGTAACTTTGTCATTTAAGTCAACATTGGATGAAAATTTAACAGATTTTGATTCAAGGACTAACAAAGTAACCTAAAATGGAGTTTAAGAACCAAAATAGGATATGTTAAGGTCTAACACCATTATACGAAATGAATCCAAGTTCGGGGACCAAATTATATATTAATTCTATGGAACGAGTTAAAGTTCGTCCGTCAAAATGGGTGTTCTGTGGTGTGTGGGGGGACTTAAACTCGATTTGGTTTCCCTATGAACGCTTCGGTACTCAAGGGTTCTCTCAAGCCATGGATATTTTTAACGATTTCATTAATGAGATGAATTTGGTGGATCTGCCTCTAGAAGGGAATGCTCTCACTTGGTTTAGAGGTGGGGAAAGTCAGCAGCGCTTGAGAATTGATAGGTTCCTCCTATCCTCGGATTCGGCAGATCGGATGGGTGATTCTTCCCAACATACTCTTCCGAAGGTAGCCTCTGATCACATCCCTATTCTGTTGGAGAGTGATGGGATTCATTGGAGGAAATCCCGTTTAGATTTGAAAATATGTGGCTTGAAGATCCTGGTTTTATGGATTGGGTGAAACTAAAGTGGGATTCGTATGAGGTAGAGGGGAAGCCGTGTTTCAGAATCGCCAGAAAATTAAAGTTGCTTAAGGCGGATCTCAGAGTGTGGAATAGGGAGATTTTTGGGAAGATCGAATCGAAAATTAAAGTGGTTCTGAAGGAAATCAGTAGATTAGATATTCTGGAGAGCAAGGGCAGGTTGGGGGCTGTTGAAGACAGAAGCAGAATAGAGTTAAATCTGGAAGTTAAGAGACTTTTGTTAAGTGAAGAAATCAGTTGGAGGCAGCAATCGAGAACCATGTGGCTGCGGGAAGGAGACAAGAATACCATATTTTTCCATCCGATGGCTAAGGCTCTCAACAGCTTCAATAAAATAAAAAGATTAAAGGTTAATGGTACTGTGACGGAAGACTTCAATCTAATAAAGACGGGCTGTAGAGTTTTACCAGGAGATTTATTCGAAGGGTGAAGGATGGAATCTGAAGCTGGATGGAGTTTCTTTTAAATCTCGTCCAATTGAGGATAAAGAGCAACTGGAGCAAGACTTCAGTGAGGAACTGTGAGATGAATAAGTGTTCGAGAATTGACAGATTTCTTGTGTCGAAAGGGTGGATCGAGAATTTTGGGGGGAGTTCTCAAGAATGTTTATCTAGGATAGTCTCAGATCATGTCCTGCTTGTCCTGAAATGTGAAGGGGTGTGAAAAGCGAAGGCTCCCTTTCGGTTCGAAATAATGTGGTTTGAAGAACCTGGGTTTTTGGACCGGGTGAAATGTAAATGGCAATCCTATTTGGTAGAAGGAGATCCTTGTTTCAGGTTCGCGAGGAAGTTGAAGTGCTTGAAAGAGGATCTTAAAAGATGGAACAAACAGACCTTTGGAATCCTAAGGAGACTGGATAAGGCATTTGAAGAGGTGAGATCCTTGGATGTGTTAGAAGGTGCAAATGGTTTGAACAGGGAGGAATCTGCTAGAAGATCTGTGCTTCAAGCAGAAATTCAAAGACTCCTCAAAAGTGAGGGAATTAGCTGGAAACAGAAAGCTTGGGTTGAGTGGCTGCGGGAAGGGGATAATAATACGAGGTTCTTCCATCGAATGGCAAGCATTCACAAGCAACGTAATCAGATCCGTAAGGTAAGCATTAACGGGGTTTTGCTGAAAGGTGAGGATGAAATCAGGGACAGAATAACAGGTTTCTACGAAGGCTTGTATAAGGAAGAAGAGGACTCATTTATTAAACTGTAGGGGGTTTCCTTTAAAACTCTCACTACGGATGATAGAGGGGGCTGGAAATTCTTTTTTCTGAAGAGAAAGTGTTCACAGCAGTTCGTGATATGAGAGCCCTAGGTTCCGATGGTTTTCCAATGATTTAAGGTCCCGACGGGTGTGTTCAAGTTCTTCCGCGCTCACAAAAGATTTGAGAGGAGTTTTAATGCATCTTTCATTGCGCTTATTCCAAAAAAGGCAGGTACGGAGGACAGGGTTTTAGGCCTTGGGGGGGGTGTACAAGATTATCGCAAAAGTTCTCTCTATCAATATCAGATTAAAAAGGGTGCTAGGAAATTCTCAACATGCTTTTGTGGGTGGTCGTCAAATCACAGATGCGGTTCTCATTGCTAATGAGGCCGTGGACTCGAGGATTCGAAGCAGAGAGGCAGGCCTTATTTGTAAGTTGGATATAGAAAAGGCATATGATAATGGGGTTTTTTGGATTATTTGTTATCTAGGATGGGGTTCGGGAGATGCTGGAGGGAGTGGATTCTTTTATGTATTTCCTCAGTCAAATTCTCAGTTTTAGTGAACGGGGAGTCGACGGGGTTTTTTGCTAGCTCGAGGGGACTTCGTTAGTGACTATGATGCACGGATACGCTTCCAGGGTTACATGTCCCGTATCCCATACGTATCGGATACAGATACGCTATGGATACATCAGATACGCCCCCAAAAACGTACATGGGGTAATTTGCAATTCTCCAAAGTTCGGATACGTGACCCATATACGTCCGTAACACCGAACACGAAAACTCGAATTCGAATCCGTTATGGCCAAAACACTGTCGGATAAAAAGGAAGGGTCGAAGGTGCTTAGTTGCATACGACCAAGAGAGAGGAGACAAACGAAGTGACAAACAAAAAAAACCCCTACAATCGACATACCTACTACTACCCTCGCCTCTCACTCCACCGGCCACCGCTGCTTCGAGTCTTCGATGAGTTGGTGGTAAGTTAATTTCCGAACCCTAGTTTGTAAACTAGGGTTCGTCACTTTCGTGTTTCGTCTAATCGTCTTCGTCTCCTCTCTCTTGTTGGGGAGGGATACTACTTCTTCTTTTACGGAGGAAATAAAAGAACTGCAACAAGGAGTTACTGTATTTATATTAATATTTACGTTTTGGTCCTTATAGTTTTAATATCAATATTTTGGTCCCTATAGTTTGAATATTTACACATTACCCCCACATATCCGTATCTTATATTTTTCAAAAATCCCGTATCCACGTATCTCGTACCTGCGAATCCGTATCCGTATCCGTGCAACCTAGGTCAGTGAGATCCCCCCTCTCCGTCTCTTTTCATAATTGTGATGGAAGCCCTTAGCAGATTATGGATGTTTCCACTTGGTGAGGTTTCATCAGGGGGTTCAAAATTAGTAGGGAAAGAGGTTCTGAGTTGATGGTCTCTCACTTGCTTTTCGCAGATGATATACGTTGGTATTTTGTGATGCGGAGTCAAACAATTGGGGTATCTCCGGATGGTCCTTTTATTTTTTCATCTGGATTGAAGATTAACATTCAGAAGAGCGAGATATTTTCTATTGGAACGGTGGATTTTATTGGTAGTATGGCGGATTTCTTTGGATGTAAGGGGGTTCCCTTCCGACCTCTTACCTTGGCTTACCTCTTGGGGCTCACTCTTCCAATAAGGACATGGAATCCGGTTATTGAAAGGTTTGAGCACATATCAGCGGGCCGGAAAAAACAGTTTTTGTCAAAGGGTGGGAGATTGACTCTAATCAAGAGTACGTTATCTAGCTTGCCTAATGCCTACTTAATCTCTATTTTTGATATTCCGGTTTCAATGGCAAAGAGATAAAAGAAGTACCATCTGGTAAAGTGGGATTCAGTCTGTCTCTTCCAATTTAAAGAATGGAGGTTTGGGAGTCAAAAGGCTTAAAGCTTTTAACTCCGCTCTTTTGGGGAAGTGGTTGTGGCGGTACTTGACAGATAAGGAGCTCTTTGGAGGGAAGTAGTGGTGGCCAAGTATGGGTTGGGGAATCATTTGTGGGATCCCAATGAGGTTCATTCTAGTGTGGGGGTGGGGGTTTGGAAAAACATCAGAAAGAGATGGGATTTGGTGAAACGTTTCATCTCCTTCAATGTGGGTAAAGGGGACTCGGTCAAATTCTGGCGTGATAAGTGGTGCGGGGATGTAGAATTACAGCGAGCCTTTCCGTCCATGTTCCAGCTAGCTGTGGATAAGGAAGAATTTAACTCAGTAGCGCTAGCTGATGGTGGTGCAGTCACTTGAAATCTTTCTTTTAGGAGGGATCTGCAGGATTGGTAGGTGGATATTCCTGGAGACTTTCTTGAGCTTCTGTACAAGCAAAAGATGGACATGAATTTGGACGACACCGTTGTGTGGAATGGAAAGAAAGATAAGAATTATTCAGTAAAGCCCATGTACCATCTTCTAGTTACAAGTGACGGGACCTATCCGTGGAAGAGCATATGGAAGGCAAGGGCTCCACCTAGAGTGAGGTTTTTTATGTGGAAAGCTGCACTTGAAGCCATCCTAACAGGAAAAACTTGAGGAGGCGCAAGAAAATCTATATAAACTGGTGCTTTATGTGTAAGAGGGATGAAGAAAGTGTAAATCACCTTCTGATCCATTGCCCATTCGCTGGGGAGATTTGGAGCTACGTGCTGAATTTATTCAAGGTTACTTGGGTGATGCCAAGTTCGATCAAACAGCTCCTCTTGTGCTGGACCCTGTGTAAGCATAAATGGAAAAATAGTTACTGGGATGCTGCCCCGTTGACTGTCTTGGGCCATTTGGAAAGAAAGGAATCTTAGAGCTTTTGAGAACAAGGAAAAGACCTCGGAAGAAATCAAAAATCAGATTCTGCAGTTGCTGTTTTTTTTGGTGTTCTGAGGCGATTTCGTAGGGTTCTAATCCTTTTGTAGAATTTTTGGATAATATTTTTGGTAGTTAGTGGGGTCTCAATGTATCTTTCTGGTGTATATAGGACGCTTCACCTTCTTTGAAGCTGTTATTTATATCTATCTTACTTATAAAAAAAACACTCTTTCCAACCTCCCTACCTACTTCATGTCTCTTTTTATGATTCCTGCCTCAGAGAATTGAAAAATTGGAGAGGACTTCTTATGGGAGGGAGGCGATGAGGAGAGAAAATATCTTGTGGACTGGACTTCCGTTTGTTCAAGTATTAAGAGCGGAGGTTTGGGCATCAAAACCTTAAGGAAATTCAATAGTGCCGTGATGGGTAAATGGTTGTGGAGATGCATTATGGAGAGAGAGGCTTTGTGGAGGAAAATTGTGATTGGTAAATTTGGGCAAGGTAGTCGGTCGTGGTTTCCCTTGGTTGTTAGATGCTCTTACGAGTCTAGTGTGTGGAAAGGGATTTCAAAAGGTTGGGAGGATTTCCATCGTGGCATTCTCTTTGAAGTAGGGAATGGGGAAAATGTTAGGTTTTGGAAGGATAAATGGTGCGGGGAAATTTCTCCCCAGCAGGAGTTTCCTAGGCTTTACAATCTTGTGGTAAACCGTGAGGCTATGGTGACCGAGATGTTCGAGAACCTTGATGGTAGAGATACTTGGGTTCCTACGTTTAGAAGAAATAAGATTGGGAGGTTGGAGATTTGGCAAGTTTTTTTGAGAAACTCTATGCCATAAAGAGACAAGGACCTCTCGAAGATAGGATGGTTTGGTTGAGATCAAAGAGCAGAAAGTTCACAGTCAAGTCCTATTATTCAGCTTTATGTGATATGGATAGAAACTCCTTCCCTTGGAAAGTCATTTGGAAATCTAAAGCACATATGTGGGAGGCTGCAAAGGAGGCTATCTTTACGGGGGATAATCTGAGAGCTGTAAATTAGGGTTTACTAACCGGTGCTACATGTGTTAAGAAGATGAGGAGACGACTAATCACCTTTTGATGCACTGCTTGTAGCGAGAGAGGTATGGAGTTACTTCTTCCTCTTAGCTGGCATTTATGGGTTATGCCAAGATCAGTAGTTGAGCTCCTCCGTGGTTGGTATAAGAGGAGGAGGAATGTGGTTTGGGATACAGCTCTGTTGGCGATTTGATGGAGCATTTGGAAGGAGAGGAATCAAAGAGCTTTCGATAATGTGGAAGTTGGGTTAGGTAAGTTAAAGAAGAATGTTTTTCACCTCCTTCGCCTCTAGTGCTCGGAGACATCTTCGAACGAATGGAACCTTTTTGTGAATATGGAGGATAGTTCATTCCCATTGTAATTTTTGTTTAGTATACTCCCCGTGTACATGGTTGCGCCTCCCTTTTTGGCGTCGTAATTAATACAATCTTATCTAAAAAAAAAATTTCTATCTTAGTTTTTGTACTTAGATTCAGTTCTTTCTTACGTAGCATAATGAATTTATATGAATAGTAATTCACTGGAAAACATATCTCCAAGAAATCATCAATAAGCAAAATGGGACTGCCGTTTACTGCAATTGTGCATTTAAGCTAATCTCTCTGCTTGTCAGGCCTGTTATATAACATTTTAATATGTGAAGCCTGTTCAACCTTACATAATTGAATTTATATAAAGAGTAAGACAAACTGGAAATGGATCTTTTTGAAATGAATAAGTAAAAGGGGATTGTCTGTTAGCTGCAATTGCATTCTATCCACCACCAAAACAAAATTTGGTAATAGATTTGATTGCCATCATTGCATAGTTTGTTTCTTCTTGTAGTCAATGATCATCTTTCTCCAAAGTACTTTTTACGCCATCCCTTGTCTCAAACTCAGGTGGTTCCTAATATTTGGGAAGTCAATTTTTTGTCAAGAAATATTGGCATTACAGCTGATTATATTCAAAGAGAACATACTTTTTGGAGGGTAAATAAGGAAACATCAATGGATAATAACACCAAACCAGGGTACAGCAACCAGAAAATATAAGTACAAGCAAACAAGGAAACATCAATGATCATCTTTCTCCAAAGTACTTTTTACGCCATCCCTTGTCTCAAACTCAGGTGGTTCCTAATATTTGGGAAGTCGATTTTTTGTCGAGAAAATATTGGCATTACAGCTGATTATATTCAAAGACAACATACTTTTTGGAGGGTAAACAAGGAAACATCAATGGATAATAACACCAAACCAGGGTACAGCAACCAGAAAATATAAGTACAACAAACTTTAACCCTACCAGCTGCCTGATATGTTAGATTCCATTCGTAAATGAGAAAGTTCTCTAAGCTGCTCCTGGGTATCTTTTTCTAGTGATTATGCTTTACCTCTTCAAAATAAATTGAGAGGGGTTGTCGAAGGAAAAGAAAAAGCCTAATTTATGTCATAGCTGCAAAAATTTAATTCAAGGATGAGGACTACCAAAGGCACTGTACTGATGTCAACACTTCACCTTATTACACCAAATGGTCTGATTTTTGTCTCTTGACTGAAGGTGACAGTAATTCTGAAGGAAGAAAATTGTTGCGGAAGCTGTTTGATGGAAAATGTAGTTTATTCTATGTGGAACTCCCTGGAGGTACAGTAATTTCACATGCTGTTGAAGAAAATGAGAAATTTCCTGTGCAATTCGGTCGCGAGGTGAGATATTAGTTTCTTTGCAGTACAATAGTAGTGCACTATATAGATCTATCTCATGCTGGTACACTGTTTGAATATATATTGTTTTGAAAAATGAAAGTTGGCTGAGATATTCCTACTTTCAATATATGTTATCGGGACCCTTCATTTTTCCCAAAGTACATGGGTGTAGGTGTATATGTGGCAGTTCTACACTAAATTTAATGCAAAATCTTAAAAATTTGGTGGATCCAACACCTGGATCCGCCCCTGATCTGATCCTCATAGCCTAGTCAGGTCACATAGCTTTCAGTTAACTTCATATGCCTAGATATTTCCTTAACATATTTATTATATTATGTGCCATGTCCTCGCATTTGATTTATATCAGTTTAAACATTCACTCAGTTATAAACTTTCGAATAGCCCAGGAAGACATTCATCCATTAATATGCTTTGGTGGGTGTGTTTCTTCCTAAGGATGTTTGAACTTTGAACATATTCATATAATTTAGCTTATGTATTGCTATATGATCACAAAGAAAAAAGAAAATGAAAAGGAAAGGAAAAAGAAACCTGGGTACCCATGAAATTTTGCATTTGCAATTATAAAAATGTATGTGATCGTCTGCAGATGTTTACTCAATTTACGTTCGCACATATGCATGAATTGCATATTGTCTTTTTGTTGGCTATGACCTTCTGGTTTTGTTAATATATTGATTTAGCTTTGCATATTTTCAGGTAATACCCAATTATTTACTTTCTGGGGTCTGCAAAGGAAACCAAATTAAATAAATAAATAAAGTAATAATCAAAATACATCTTTCCTATCTGGATTGGAATGTAATTGATTTGCTTTAGCCAAGTAACTGGTAGGCTTTAAGCCATGATTCCTCATTGCGGTGTCATCTTTCTTGATTTAGATACTTGCTCCTTCCCCGACACGAGTGTCCCTTTCTATTTTATTTTTGTGGAATAGTTGACTTTTAAGCTTTTTTACTAGCACATATTCATGGAAAAATAGGCACTCATTTTGGGACACAAAAAAAAGAGACCATTTTGGGATGGAGTATTATCTATTTTCACTTTTCAACATTGCTCCATACTTGTTCGAGTTCTATACTTGTGACACTTCCCCTATTATTCCAATAGAAGTTATGTTGAGCTCAGTAAATGATGTGTTGGTTGATTTATATAGAATTTCACATTCACAGGTTTTGGCGGGCTTGCTCAACATGGCAGATAGGGCTGATTGGAAGAATTGCAAACTTAGCAAAGAAGAAGAAATAAAAATGGTTGAGACTTTCAAAACTCGTTTTGAAGAATACGACCCAAACCGGTGATTCTCGGGCATCCAGTTAGAAAATATATTATTAGACTCTATATTTTGGCCTAAAGTGCAATGGACTGACTGCTATAACTTTGACTCAAGTGTCATCTGCTTCTCCATTTTTCGGTCCGAGTTTGGTGGCAGTGGAGTAAGGTATTCCCCTGATCAGAAAGAAGCTTCTCTGAACATGGTTGAACAAAAACATTGGACCTTCTGATATACAAGGATCAAGGATTTCCAGTACCTTTACTCTTTACTTTGTATCCTCATCAAACCAACATTTGTTTGCATAAATGTATTGCATAGCAGATGTGAGAAAGGCTGTCTGGGAACATATTGTCCTTTTATCCTAGAATTTCCTATGTGTATTAGTTTTCTTGCAGTTTCAGTTAGTTCAATTTCTCCTACGGAACCATGGCTTCTTTGGTCCAAACCGGGACCACTCTTTTCCTCAGTTTTCTGGTCTTGAAGTTCCATTGTTCCTCATTTTTACCGCTTTCTCTTACTGACAGGTTTTGTACTTGTAAGGAAACACTGTCGCGGAGTGGCCGTGTTTAGGGTTAAGCGTTTAAGAACGAGCATGAGGGATACCCTCACAAATCATAAAAAGGGACATGGTGCAATATCCTCAGAGGGGGGGGGGGGGCACTGGAAGTTGCAGCTTGTGCATAAACACTTTCTCTGTGATATGATTATTCATGTGGTAAAAGGTTACTTGAGAGTTGGGCTAGGAAGAAGCCAACCAATTTCATGTGAAGGAATGTTCTAAAGGACGTTTCTTTTCAGCCTTAACAAAGGGAAAACAAGAATATAAACAAAGGTTGAATTAAAAGTAAAGTAAATGATAAGAAATATATATATAAAGAAATGTTCAACTCTTAATGTACACAAGTTATGTCCACGTGGTTGTTGGAATTAGATTAAAATAGTATGGCCCCAAGCTTCTTAAACCTTCAATAATGGCAACCTTTTCTAGATAAAAAGTTGTCATGCATAATTGCCAATTGTGTTAATTTGCAAATTTTCTCAAAGGTTGATATTCTCTCCTTTGCATGTGGTCTTGAATCTTGATCTCGAGGTTTCATAAAGTCTTAAAATCTCTTATTATGCATATTAAATGGCCTATAATATAGATCCAAAAGTAATGATAGGTTCAAACAATTAAAGGGGAAAAGAGAGGATATTTGTTAATTAAATTAAATAAAATTAAAAAAACAAAAGCTTTTGATGCGGCAAAAATCTTTCTTGGGCTGTCCAACATACGATATATGATTTCTGAGCTTATGTGTTGGATCGAATCTTTGAAAATCTGTCAAATGCAAAAGAAGAATACCTTAGTATGAATGAAAGACAAAACCTTGCAAAACCCCTTCAGCGTGAGAGTATATGAGTCATATGTTAGAGAAAATAATTTGAGAGAATATCAGTGTGTGTGTATGTGAGCGTAACTTTTAGAAATTAGGTAAACGGCCATAAAAAATTACCAATGAGCGTTATGTACTCGTCTAAGCGTTGGTCTAACGCCTATCACCACAAAATGATTTTTAAACATTAATATTCTGACAATTCAAAAAAAAAATGGAATAGGGAAAAGGGTCACCACCCAAAAGAGGAGGAAGGAGTGAGAAGCAAGTGAACAGAGTGTGTGGATGGGTCGCTTTTCTTGAGCCCTACATAATTACATTATATAATCGAATTTATAGTTTCTATTCAATTGGAAACATATGAATGAATGAAAGTGTTTGAGCTTGTTGTATTCAATTTTAGGACAAGCATCAGATTCTCTCTCTCTCTCTCTCTCTCTCTCTCTTAAATTGAAATGAAAAGGGCCCACCAGCAATTAATATTGCCAATATCAATTTGATTATCTGGTTGAGATCACATGGTTTAGATTGCATTAGACTTTAAGGTCTTTCATAAATTTGTCAATGGGATCTACACACGTGGACAGTGATGTTGTACGTCTTTTCCCCATCCTCATTTTAGTGACTTGGATTTATTATGTTTTTCTTAGTTTTTTTTATTCTTCTATTTAAAAAAAAAATTTCTTAATGCAAACTAAAATCCAAAACACGACAACTATAGTCACAAAATCACGAAGTCAAACGTGCCCAAATTTCAGACCGAAACTCTCGTGTGTTTTTTTCTTTCCTTTTTTCGTTTACCGAGAGTAAATGAGATAATACGATAAATATTTTAGGTGTTTGATATCAAATTATTAAACTGAAACATTTTATTATATACTTCCTTCGTCTCTAAATTATTGTTCTAGTTGACTTGGCACACAGATTAAGAAAAAACAATTGACTTGATTATTTAGGGGGAATTTCAAGTGGGTATAATTTTGAAAACATGTTTTCATCTAGAACCATTAATTTTTTGCACATTTAATTAAACTACAAATTGCTTGCCAAATGACAAAAATGCCATTAATGAAAATTCTGATGTCAAGTCTTGGCATCATGATGATTAATTTCAGGCATCAGGATAATTAAATCCAGGCATCAGGACTCTGATGCCAAAACTCTGATGCCAAAAATATTGCTGATGCCAAAATGCGATGAAATCTTGGCATCGTGCAACGCCGATGCTTACAATTGATGCCGATGCCAAAAATAGTGCTGATGCCAAAAATGCTGATGCCAAATCTTGGCATCAGGTGCAATGCTGATGCCTACAATTGATGCTGATGCCAAAAATAGTGATGATGCCAAAAATGCTGATGCCAAATCTTGGCATCAGATGAAATGTTGATGCCTATCAAACATAATTTTGGCATCAGGTGAAATGCTGATGCCAACAATTGGCATCAGGTGATTAACCAGTTACTTTGTATCTCAAATCAAATTTATTTATACCAAACGTCATTATCATTATCACTACAGATTGGTTATCTTTCCAATCACAAAACAGAAATCTTATTCGAAGAGATTCAACCAGAAATCTCTAAAATTGAGACCAAGAAAAATATAAACCACATGGAGATGGCGATTTTGTTGCTAAACTTAACTATCCTACGCTAACGCTTTGATCAGAACGGAGTAAAGCGAGAGAAAGAGAGTAGATATGGAGATGGGTTGTCTAACGTTCACGACAACACCCGCATTCCCCGGATTTCCATGAGTCACCGCATGGCCGTGAAGCACCACCTCCAATCCACCTTCAACCACCACCAATTTTCCGCTCCAACTAGTAGCGGTGAGCGTAAGAAGAAAAATATAAACCACAATCGCCGGAGAATATGGAAGAATCATTACTATCAAAACGAGATCCGGTACAGACGGCAATGAGGGATGATGTTCACCGACTTGGCTGCAATTGATGCATTGTGTGCTCCATTTTCAAGCGGGAGAAAAGTTCTCGATTCGGTCACCAGAGCACTCGGACGAATCGGCTCATTCGGCGGCTTCTTTGGATCAGGTGGAGTATTGAATTCAGTCTGTGGATGATGCTTGGTACGGCCCGAGCTCTTCTCGACGGTAATACGCTCATCTTAAAGGTGGAGGGTTTTCCGAAAGTATCCATGACGAGGTCTTCAATTCGGCGATTTTGCGGCGAGGTATCCACCGTGAATTCAATTTGATAGCTACTGCGTGTGAGGTAGAGAGAGGAGAGATATGGGGAGAAGCCACGCCTAGTACAAGGCGGAGTATTGTGAATTCTGGCCGGATTTCGCGAATACAAGCCCGTTGATCAAAACGCACCGGCTTAGAAGAGAGAGAGAGAGCCAGGGGCAATGATGTACATTTATCCTAAAATGTACCTAAAAGATATGTCAAAAAAATTGATGGATTGATTTGAAAAAATGTTTTAGAAAATGTACCGGCTTGTAATTATCTCGATTATTTATATTGGTTTAATGTGTAGTTTCCTTTAAAGTCCATGTGTATGTGGCCCATAATTAAAGTAGAGTGAAAAAGCAAGGGTAAAGTGGTAAAATTGATGTTCTAAAAAGATAAGTTTCAAAGTGGACAATTATTTTGGGACGGACGAAAAAAAAAAGGAAGACGATAATTTAGGGACGGATGGAGTATATACTATGTTGAGAAGCAATCAAAACTGAATTCTTTTAGTATGAATTAGATCATTGTGTTTGTTTTTATGGCACAGTGTCGGTTTATCTTATTCTGTCAATTGAAACGACAATGCCTAATAAAATATGTAATTTGAAAAATATTATAGTTGAAGCGATACATTATTTTAAATGATAATTGAGGAGTATAATTTGAACTTCACCTATAACTAAGGGGGATTTTTTTGTAATTAACCCATGACCGTTGCATAATACTAAAACCTTCAATCCCGACGGCCAAATACCCTGACCGATCTCTATTGTGGTAGAGATATATGGACTCTACCATCATGATGTTATTTGATTCAGTAAAAGCATGTATCAAAAATTGTTAACGGTATTCTTTTGGAGTGGTTCAAACACTAGAAATAGTAATACTCCATTCGTTTTCAAATTTTTGTATTTTTTTTTCTGTCTGTTCTAAAATAATTATTTTTGTTTAATACTTTTTTTTTAGAAAATCACTTTTATTATTTTATCTTTATAATTTTTACTTACTTTAATTATGATCACATGTTCAATGGTATTAAAAGAAATCATATATTTCACCAATATTTATAAAACAATCAATTACTTTTTTTTAAACAGTGCGTCAGTCAAAGAGAACGATAATTTGAAAACGGATGGAGTAATATGGATATGGTCGAGTCTTTAGAACAGATTAGGGTAGGTGGATGTGTGGATATTATGGCAGCTTGGCTCCCTGCACCAAACGTTGAGGCAAAACTTTATAGGGGTGTGCAGGCTTTTTTTAGAATCGGACAGAACCAATCAAAACTAGATCGGACCAATACTTTGGTTTAGTCATGTATCTGAATTTTCATAAAATTGGACATTTGGGTTGGTCCCAGTTTTCGAACTAAAAAAAACGGAACCGGATCGAACCGATCCAATATGTTGTTTATTATATATATATATATATATATATATATATATATATATATATAATATTATTATTATATACGTATATATATTAATTCATAATACTTTATTTGTTCTACTTTTTAATTGCTACTCTTTTATTATTTTGTTTCCACCGATTTGTTATGCTATGAGTTTATGAGTTCGATATTTTTAATTTTTAAATGTACTTTTATCGAATGTTTTTTAATTTTTTTATGAAGTTTCAGTCTTAAAATTTTTATTATGTATTTGTATTAAACAGTTAAAAAGTAAAAAATCATAGTATTGGTCCGGTCCTGGTTCTCATACATCTTTGATTAATTCTGGTCCGGACCAATGTTTTGGTCCTCATACATATTGGGTTGGTTCCGTTTCTAAATTTTTTGAGAACCAGACTATTGGTCTGGTTCCGATTTTCTTTTTTTAAAAAAAAAAATTAGATCGAATCAAACCAAACTCACCCCTAAAACTTCATGCCATTCTCGTCAGTCTTGTAATTGCTCAAACTAAGGAATGAGGTGCAAGTTGCTAAGGATTTGACCGCCAAGCATAAAGATGAAAAAAATCCTCTCATGGCAATATTGAAGTACGCCAAGAGCTACACTGGGTGCAACTGTCGTTACCGGACAACGCTCTTCATATTTTGTTAGGCATAGATCGCAGGGGAGTTGTATTCCCTAGGTTTTAGTTAGTTTGTTTATTTTTCAAGCCAATAAAAAAAAAAGGGCTTAATTAGTAATTTTGTCACCTACTTTCCAACTTGTTTTTATTTAGATCACTCTATTATTTTTTTTTTCATTTTAATCATTGTACTTGGCATTTGTTTCACGTTCATCACGCCATCCAATTTTTTGGATGAAAAACTTACAATTTTTTCAAAAACCCAAAATACCCCTATATATATCACATGCTAGTCACGTTCATTACAACACCTCAAACTTCGTCTTCAACCTTGAGATGTACTTCTGCCTCCCCCACCAACACACATCAATCCACCACCATTGAAACCCTAAAACCCCAATTAAACAACACCAAAGTTTGATTTCGGCAGCAATCAATTCCCCAAATATATTTTTGAAATTTCAAATATACAATCAAACCACATTGAAGAACAACAGAATGAGAAATCTACAAAATATTCACTAATTTCAATCAAAAATTTCAATTCCACCAATCTTATACATCTATCATTACTCACTAACAAGCACATAAACAAAAACCCAGAATTGAAACCCTATAACCCCAATTAACCTCCGATCACCATCATTGGCGAAAACATGTAGAATCAACGAACTCCAAACCCCCATCGTTTTAAGAGAATAAAATTCTCAGAGCTTTTAGAAGTTTTAAAGATGAGAGTTCACAAATGGAACTAGTTGACTTACCAAATTTTTCCTCAGAATGAAAGTGGGTGTGAAGGATTTGGGACGAATTTAAAAGCAAGGAATGTGTTGGGGGTGGTTTTGGTTCGGGAAGGATGGTGGAGAGGAGGTTGATGCGAGAACAGGCCTTGAAGATAGACTCTCACAAGGAATGCATTGGGTCGGTATTGGTGGTGGTATTGCAAGTAATAGTGGAATCTTTGTGGCACGAGCCATTGCGATGGTTAAGGAGGTGGTTAGGGTTTAGATCGTTCGCAGAGGTGGAGGAAGAAGACGAAGTGGAAGAGAGAATAGAGAAGAGCCTGGTCCAGTGGTCCGTGGAGGCGTGTCATGTGCGTGGAGGAGATGAGGAGGTCGGGGGTGATGGAGGTTGGGGGAGTTGGACTGCTGGCGTCTGTCTGCCGGAGAGGCTAGGGTTGGGATGGGAGAGAGACAGGGAGAGGAGCCGGGAATGAGAGAGTTAGACAGGGCACCAACTGGGATTGGGTTATGTTTTGATAATAAATTAAGGAAGGCTTGAATAAATTAAAGAAGGCTTCAATAAATTAACGAAGGCTTAAATAAATTAAAGAAGGCATCAATAAATTAACGACGGCTTAAATAAATTAAAGAAGGCTTAAATAACAATTTGATAATAAATTAAAAAAGACTTAAAAATATTAAATACTTTTATTGTTTAGTTTGACCCCTTAATTATTTACAATTTAAATTGAAAACCTTTAACATTAGTAAGAGTATTTTGGTTATTTCAAATATTTCCGTTCATCTAACTAAAGGAAATGATCTTCAGTGACCTTATTGACTTGATTGGCCAAGTATAATGATTAAAGTGAGAAAAAAAATAGTAGAGTGATCTAAATGAAAAAAGCTAGAAAGTAGGGTGACCAAATTGCTATTTAAGCCAAAAATAAAAGTAACACTTCATCCCTAATAGGATGAAATCGAGAATTCTATATGTGGCAAAGGGGAAATATGTCAGTTTATTGTGTGTGTGTGTATAAATTTATTACTTTCTTGCAGTAACTTGTTACTTTATATATAAAAGAGAATAATATCTTTATAGTTTATTATAATTATCTTTAGTTTATTATCTCCTAATCCTATTATATTTAGGTCTCCTAATCCCTTTAGTATTTGAACTCTCTAGGTTAACTTGAGTAACAAGTATTGTAATCTTATAAATATGTTCTCTATATTAATGGAAAAATTATGTCATTATTCATAAACTTTATTATTTTCATTGTATCAGAGTGTCGATCTTAAAACCTATAACCACCAATTAAACTTCCGCAACCCTACCGCCGTCGCCCCTTCCTTACCTTAGCAACCTCCTAACCCTAAACCACCAACCTTCTGAAACCCTAAACCACCGCTGTCGTCTCTTCTTCTCTACCTAGGTATAGCATGGCTTCAAACATCATTACCATCCAAGACCCTACCGACACCACCAAAACCTATCAACTCATCAACATCACAAACCACAACATCACTAAGCTTACACCATCCACCAGTTATCTAGCCTGGAAGCTTCAGGTTGAATCCACGCTCATCGGGTACGATTTGTACAAGTTCGACCATGGCACCTTCCTCTGTCCATCTACTACCATCATCGTCAACAATACACAAGTCTCTAACCCGGCTTATCTCCCTTGGATGCGACAAGACAAACTGTTGTTCGGAGCTCTTGTCAACTTCCTCACCCCACCTCTGGTGCCGCTCATTGGCTAAGAGGCAACCACTGGGGATGCGTGGATCATCCTTGCCAACACCTTTGCTTGCCCCTTTCGCGGGCACATTAAGCAGATCAAGGACTAGCTTAACCAGGCTACGAAGGGTTCTCAGTCGATTTCCGAATATATGCAGTTCATCAAGGGAAAATTTGATGAGCTCTCAGCGCTCGAGAAAACCCCTCGACCATGAGGACCTCATAGAAACAGTGCTCGACGGTGTTGATGATGAGTATCGCCAGATCGTCGACGTAGTTGAAGGCCCGGACACTCTTATCCCCTTTGATGAACTTCAAGATAAGCTCATCAATCGCTAGCTTGTAGTACAACAAACCCACTACACCTCACTACCGTACCCAGCCACGACCAATACGGTGACGACATGGCACCATTAATCTTCTCTATCCTTGATTCCTCGTTCCCATCAGCACATTCAGTTAACCCAGTTGCCTTGATATCTTCCAGCAGCCCACTCTGGTCCTCACCAACAGCGACCTTATCTCGGCAAATGTCAAGGTTGCCGACAGCAAGGTTACACGGTTGATCAGTGCCCGAACTTCCAGCTAGTTTCGTCTTCGGTAACAACCACACATCGCTCCTCTCCAAGAGCACATCTAGCTACAACCTCAGACACGACAAATCAAGGATGGCTCACATCTGACCTCGAAAATCTCTCCCTTCACTCGCCGTACATCGATCCCGAGGACATCTCCAAGTCTGACACGAATCTCGTTGCTGGATGGCCAGCCTAACCAATGTTTGTTCATTAAAAAAACGAGCAACTCAAGGGTTCCTTAGCAAACCCAAATTTAACCAGCTTACCACGCCCTCCCTCACCTGCTCGCTCCTTGAGCAACTCAAGGACTCCTCGGCAAACCCAGCTCTAACCAGCTCGCTGACACCCTCCCTCAACAACTCGCTCCTCGAGAAATCATGATTCCTTGGGAAACCAAGCTCGTCCTCCTCGGAAGACCAGCTCGCCGACGCCATCCCTCAACAGCTCACTCCTCGAGCAAATCAAGATTCCTCGGCAAACCAAGCTCATCCTCCTCGGAAGACCAGCTCGTCGACGCCCTCCCTCAACAGCTTGCCCGGGTGTACTTTCAACATCATCTTCACAAGATTGGTCTCTCCTAATATCTTTGTAATTTATTGTATCTTTAGTTTATTCCCTCATAATCCTATTGTATTTACGTCTTCTAATTCCTTTAGTATTTGGACTCTCTAGGTTAACTTGAGTAGCAAGTATTGTAATCCTATAAATATATTCTCCATATCAATGGAAATATTATGTCATTATTCATAAATTTTATTATTTCCAACAATGTATACACATATTATGAGGCGTGAGAAATAATCGAATATGATACCTCATATTTTAAAGTCCCAACAGTACTAGTGGTACATGCATTAGGGGTATAGAATATAGGATATGAATTTCACTAATCAATAATTTTGACTAAGACAATTGTTTTTTTGTTTTTTTTTTTTGAATATAAAATGTTTCAAAAATAATATTCTTAAATAATGCATCTACATTAGCATGGCGCGTGGACATATCATCTTTATACTCTCTCCGTCCCACCCAAAGAATTAACGTTTGAAAAGTTTGATTCTTAAAAGATATATAAGCAATATTGGAGTTGATCATAATTATAAAAATACTTAGACACATTCATCATGGTTACAATATAAGTGGAGGAAATATGAAAATTCTACGCATATCTTTTTTAAAATAGACTCTTTATATGAAACATTTTAAAATAGTATGGTGGACTGATCTTTGCCTAGAACGGATGAAATATATGTGACGGAAGTTTTGTAGAAGGCTTCAAGCAAGAGATAAAATGAACACAAGTAAATATTTGGGGAAAATTTAGGCCGATCACTTTTTGAAATTTCTAACCTCTCCAGTTTTTTTTTTCAACTGGAAAAGACCACTTTTGAACATGAAAAAACTGCAATACCCTTAATGAGCAAAAGCCGCGCTACGAATAAAGACGAGATGCATTGCGGTTCACATATTTATATACCGCGGTGTAGAACTATCAATAGTCAGAAAATTGTGTGAACAAGCGGTATATAAATATGTAAATCGCGGTGCAACATTATTTGAATCGCGATATATAAATGAACAGAATATCAACAGCCATTATTAAAAGAAGCAAACTATCGAACACGTATATTAACAACCAAAAATTAATGTCAACAACCTTTCTTCTTCCTTATTTCGTCTTTAAATATCTAATGTCATTTCTTCTCAAGCTTATCTACTGTTGTTTTGTCTCACTGCATATGATTTATTTAAAATTTCATCTGTTGTTTATCATCAAGTTTCTTTTCAAGTTTTATGATTCTCGGATGCATACAAATCTTAGATTAAAAAATCTCATTTTTCCTTCATCTTTATGAACTTGATGATAAAGCTTGAGAAGCAACTTGATGATAAACAACCACATGGAGCTGATCTATGAACATTTCTCACAATGTCGATTCCTCACAAACTTCGATCTCTCCATGCAACCTTTTATCTGGGCCTAGACTTTATAAAATTTTGATATATTTTGATGTATTTCGATGTATTACAATACAAAAATTCAAAGTAAAACATATATTTTGTAGCACAGTTCACATATGTATTTTGTATCACGTTTTATTAGTGTTAACATTCATGATTTTTGATACAGAAATTAAAGTATAACATGTGATGTGCATATTTTGGATCCGCCTCAATAGCGTTTGAGCCTCGTTTAATGGCCCACTGTATTTTGCATGATGTCCGAAGAATTGGACTGGACCCATGCGCAACGAGCTAAATTCATTCCCTCAGGTATAAATAATCCCCTCTAGTTCATAAAGTGGGGGCTCTCTCTCTCTCTCTCTTACTGATTTAGAATCATATATGCACTTGGGAGCTACGCGCCCTCTCTTTCATACTCAGTGTACTGATAAACACGCCGGAGGGTTTTTGGCGAGGGCCCTCCTCGCCGATTCACGGTGTTTGTCTTACATATAATATAGCCAGATATCTACCACCGACGACAACAGGACCGCCGGAGGGCAACTCCGACGACCTACGTCCACCGCTACCTTCGCCACCCCTGGTATGATGTGTTTTTGGATACATCAACATGTATTGTGTATCACAGTTCACTTGTTTTTGTATCGCGGTTAAAGTATTTGTTAACCGTGGTGCAACTAATTTTTATGAATGGAATTGTTTATAAACAAATACTAGTACTCTTGTCTGTGCCGATGACACGACGCCAGTTTGAGAATTTATCAATAAATGAAGGAGATAATGTGGAAATGAATTAATATTTACTTATAATTTGTAGGAGTTAGATATATGTACACTACACAACAAAAAGGGGAGAAAACTCAAATACGTAACAAAATAAAACATTTTACTATGATATTTATTTCATAAGAAAACCAAGAAATAAATATTTTAATTGTAACAACTGTAAAAATACGAAAAGAAAATTTTATTGAACGAAAACTCAGTCTTCTTCTTCTGGGGGTTCTTACTTAACAACAATGGAAATCAAATTAATAACTTTGTCAAATTTTCCATGAGATGTGCAATAACTTTGTCCATTATAAATAAATCTAAGCCAGACATAAATTAAACTGAGATTTAGTTGATTACGATAGCAATCAATTAAGAAACTACAATTAAATATTTATAAAACCGTAAAGGTCAGTTTATTATTAACGAACTACTAAAAATATTATTTTCTGAAAAAAATTGACTTTCAAACGTGGCCTCTTTACCCGGAACGGAGGGATTAATTAATAATTTGTACACGAAATTGCGGGCTAAACAAACAAAACGGGTCGAACAAAAATTAAATTGATTAAGTTAATTACAATAACAGTTAAAAATTAAAAAACAAATATTTCAAATTACAAAACTTACGATTTTTTAATTTTTTTTTATTTCTATACGAAATTGCAGGCCAGAAAAAAATTAATTGATTAAGTTAAGTATGATAACAATTAAAAAGAAAAAAATTAAAATACAAATATTCCTAACTTATACATAAATTAAATTGTGATTTACTTGATTACGATAGCAATCAATTAAGAAACTACAACTAAATATTTGTAAAACCGTAAAGGTCATTTTATTATTAATAAACTACTAAAAATATTATTTTCTTTAAGAAATTGACTTTCAAACAGGCCCTCTTTGCCCGTAACGGAGGAATTAATTCATAATTTGTATATGAAATTGTGGGTCGAACAAAAAAACGCGGGACAAAAATTAAATTGATTAAGTTAATTATGATAACAAGTAAAAAGGAAAAAAATAAATATATCAAATTACAAAATTTACGATTTTTAAATTTTTTAAAATTTGTATACAAAATGGCGGGCCAAAAAAATTTAACGGTAAAACTGTAAAACCATAAAACAATAACTCTAAAACTGTAAAACCATAAAACAATAACTCTAAAACTGTAAATCCGTGAAATTAAATCCTGACCAGTGATTGTGTTTGGTAAAAACAAATCATGGCCGGTAAATAGCTTTTTGTAACTACCTGAGCTCTTTTATATAATAGATATAAAAAATTAAATGATGCTATCAAATAAGAAAATTTACATCGATGTAACATTTAAATACATAAATTGAAGTTATATACCTCGTTGCAAAGACTAATATACTCTATTATGGTTGTTTGTTTTTGTATTGCGGTTAATATATTTGTATTGTGGTATATAAACATTTAATGCTGACTCTTTATATTTAAATCACAAAAAAGACATCTGCACCGTGATTCACGCGCTAGTCATCCCTACAATGTTCATTAAGGATAACGTAGTCATTATCTCTAGAAAGTGACCTTTTCCGGGTTAAAAATAAGGGTAAAATTATAGTCGGTTCCTTTTTCAAATGTTGTAATCGCAAAAATCTTTCGTTCTTTTTTTCAACCGCAAAATACCACTTTTCGAAATATTTTTCTAAAAATGTCATCGTCTCCTTCAATAGTTCCGACAGCACACTTTGAATTCGAAAATCACCATTGTTGGACAACGAAATGGGGATTGACCTGCCCGGTCAGGTCGCGGGGGTTCGGGGGCAACACCCTCAAAAGGTAAACAGTTTTTTTTATTCATGAAATACGAAACTGTGCTGGGTTGAATGATTTTTAAGTTGGGGCGAAGGCAGAGAAAGAAGAGAAATAAGAAAGCTTATGATGGAGGAGATAGAAGAAGAAGGTAGATGACGTGTCCTGGTTCATTATCATTTTGTATCGCGGTGTATAAATGGATTAGATAATATTTTATGTATCGCGATTCAAAAATTGTTTCAACGCGGTGTAAAAAGTGTTTAATCGCGATGTAAATTTGAATTAGGTAATTAATACTTATGTACCGCGGTTCAAAAATTGTTTCATTGGGGTGCAAAAAGTGTTTTATCGCGGTGCAAATTTGGATTAGATAATAAAGACTTATGTATCACGGTTTAAAATTGGATTAGACAATTAAGACTTATGTATCGCGATTTAAAATTTGTTTTATTGCGGTTCAAAAATTGTTTCATTGGGGTGCGAAAAGTGTTTCATCGCGATGCGAATTTGGATTAGGTAATTAAGATTTATGTATCGCGGTTCAAAAAATTGTTTCATCGCGTTACAAAGAGTGTTTCATCGTGGTGCAAAAAATGATATAATAAAATTGATGTATCGCAATGCAAAATTTAACCTCCGTAACGCGTCTTCGGTTCATTAAGGGTATCGTAGCCATTTTACCGTTTAAAGTGATTTTTTTTGGTTGAAAAAAGGGATACTTTAGTGATCAGAAATTTCAAAAAATGAATTGGCCCGTAATTTTTCCTAACAATAAAAATAACGGACTAGAGTGATTAAAATCATGAAAAAAAGATCGATCGGCAATTTTTTCTAAATATTTCATAGTCTCGAAGACAAGTCGCATGGTGCTCTCAAAGGACCTGAACTGTTAAATTACCCTCTTAGAACAATCAATGATGCATCATTTGATACTTGATAGTATAAATGATGCACACATTCTTGATTCTACCGACAAAAGAGAGATAAAAGTGTTACTCCCTCGGTCCCATAATTATTGTTTTATTTTACCAAATACACGAATTAAAAAAATAATTAATTTGATTATTAACATTAGAATAGTGTGTGATTTATTTTAAAACCCATGAATATATGTTCTAAAATTAAAATAAAATAAAAAGTAAAAATAAAATAGTAAAAATAATGTCCTAAAAAAACTTTCAAATAAAATAATTATTTTGAGATAAAAAAAATAATAATAATAATAATAATAATTTTGGAACGGAGGATTATTGTTATTAGGAGTTGGTTGATTATTAAGCACTTTTCATTTGACTAATCGCTAGGCCATTAGTCTACGCATACGAAGGTCCAACCATCTCATTAATCTGGAGTCTGGACCTACGAATTAAGTGAGGTGGGCTCCTACTTTTAGTTGACATTATGCCACGACCAAAGGAGTTCAAAACAATTTTGGACAACGAGTTTCTTGTACATCTATCGTCGACAAGTATATGATTGGTTAGATATTATGTAACTTAGTATAATTTTTTTTGGTAAACGTGACTTAAGCATATGATGTTTCACAATAATTCATCACGTGTAAAAATTTAGGTAAGAAAGTCTTACGGATATTTTTTGTAAGACGAATCATTCATATCTGATCCATCGTGTATTGGTGGGTTAAGCCATAAAAGAATAAAACCCCGTTTTATAAATTGATATTTATAAGATTATTTTACAGGAGACCTACTCTACATCACATTGTTGACAGTTTGATTTACATGAAAATTTTGTAAAAATACTTTTGTCATCATGTAATTCCGAAATTGGACTTATACCTAATTTATTTTGTTTGTTTGTTGTTATTTGAATTCATTCTTCAAAACCATCATAACGGTTGAAAATTGTACCCTACAACGCATTAGTTTATCGTTAATATTAATCCCAAAGAAGTTGACTCACAATTTTTCTTTCTTCTAGAAAATGAATAGATCAATCAAATGGGTTTAATCAAACACTAGCATAATATGAAAAATCAAGCTTTAATAGTTTATTTTTAAAATACAACAGTGAGAAATAAAATAAAATAAAATAAAATAGTCCATTTCAAGCAAATAATATACTACGGAGTATTTCTTTTTGGGATGTTTCGCGTAAGGGGTGGTTCAGTAGTAGAGTTGAAACTTTATAAAATATAAGGTTTTATGTTCGATCACTCTCCTGCCCCCTTAGGAAAACGATCTAAAAAAAAAAAAGTCTGCTTACAAAATTATGGTTATAATTTTCATAATTTTTCATCATTACCATGCACTTGTGCCATAAATATATTGGTTACAAGTTATAGCTCACGTCCAATTGATACTTAAGTATTTTTTTTTACTTATAACCAACTTCAATGACATTAATTAAGGGTTATATTAATGTCATTAGAGTTAATCATAAGTAAAAAAAAATAATACTCTCTTCGTTCCGAGCAAAGATTGTCCATTTGAAAGTCAATTTTTTTAAATAATACTTTTAGTAGTTCATTAGTAATAAAATGATATTTTTATATTTTAATTTTTAAAAATAAACTCTTTAAATGAAACATTTTACGATAAAATAGTGGACAAATTTTATGAAACGGGGGGAGTTTCATTTATAGATAACTATAATTAAGGGTTATGTTAATATTATTGAAATTGATCTAAGAGTAAAAATATACTTGGTATTAGTTGAAGAATTAAGGATATTTTAATGAATAGTTATGAGATATTTTAAGAAGGTTACAACCCATTTGTCTTCTACAAATAAATATGTTTACTAGATACAAGTTACACCTCACAATCTCACAATCTCACATGTCCAAGTCCTTGTTACCAACTCTAGTGCATAGGTACACACATCCAACTATCTTAGTGGTTAATCTTTGATTAAAGAAAAGAAGAGGGTGAGTTGTCAAATACAAATTGACACATGCCCACATTTCTCTCTCTCTCCTTTTCTAGGGGCATAATCCACAATCAACCACTGAAAACCAGGAAAAAAAAGGAAGGAGAGTCAAGCAAACCAACTAAAGTAATCCAAGAATTTCAACCCCAATTCCCAAAGATGCTTCATTCCCCCAAATACACTTTCCTTCACCTTTTCTCATTATAATATCAAAAACAATCCCTTCCCACTAGTTTTAGTATTTTACTCCCTTGCCTTCCCCTCTTTCCCTAGACAAAAAAGTTCATTAGAGCATCCCATTGTACAATATTTTTATATATATTTTTAGTTAGGTCTCATTATTACCTATATATTTTTATCTTTTTACTCATTTAAGAATATGTATTCTTATTGTATAATTTTCTTATACAAAAAATATTAAATTTAATACCAATCTACATAAATATAAACCCCCACACACGGCCCAAGACTAGCCGCCCGCTCTCTTCCCAAAGCCACCACCTTATTTAAGAATGAATAATTTTCTCTTTCCTATTTGGCAAACTAGGAAAATGAACAATGAGAAAATTTTGGCAACTTCCTAATAAGAGTATGGTTAAAATTAAACAATGATGTTGCTCTTATACTATTTTAGGATATTTTAATTTAAAAGTATACTTTCAAAATTTATACTTACAATTTGTATATCATTTCATCTTTTTACCCTCCACTTATAATGCACGTTCATTGTTTGTGCTTAACTTTTTTATTTATTTATAATTATGAGTAGATCTAATGGTATTAATATTATCTCCTCCTTATTAATTAGACTTTTCAACTGATGATTCTTTAGGTAGAACGGAGGGAGTATAAAAATAACTTTCTAGTCAGAATTGTCTCACTAAATCGAGAACAATTATGAATCAAGTAAAATTTTCATCTATTAGCGATGTAGATGTTTTTTATACAAGCAGCCTTTGTTTTGATTTTTTTGTTGTTGGACTCTTGTCGTGATCCAAAGGCCGCTTATATAAAAATGATTATATACTGCTAGTGAATGAAAATTTAATTCTTATTTATTACTCCCTTTGTTTAATTTTTCCTTTCTAATCTTTTATTTTTTAAAAGTTACTTTTATCATTTTAACCTTGATTTGATTCACAATTTAATTTATGAATTTCACTTTCACATTGATTGATCCTTTCTAAATTTGAATTCTTAAAATATTTGTTTGTATTTTACAAACATCAAATATTTAACACGCAAATTAATTTGGATAAATTTCAAAATTATCCTTTCAATCAAAAGGATAGAATTTTTTTTTGGGCATTTAACATTCTCACCAAACAGCGCATCTTTTTACTCTCTCTCTCTCTCTCCTATAAAGCATCTCTTACTTAGTAAATTTGATTCTTTCTTATTAAATTGTTGTGGGCGATTCTCATTATATTACAGAAAATTAATTAAAACCTGTTTGTAATTGTCTGTGGTGTTGGTTTTTAGTAAGTACTGCCACCATTTCCTAGCTGGGTTGGGGAAGTCAGTTTTTTTTTTTTTTTTTTTCTTACTCTTTTCTAGCAGTCTTTAATTCTTCACATGCCATTCGAAACGGTTGTATGCAAGTAAGAAACATGCCAATTCCCAACCTCTGCAGATTTCAATCCTCTCTCCATACTGTTTTTTTCTTTGAACCCATCTTCTTGTTTTTTGGGGTTTTCAAGAAAACCTTTCCCTATTCATTGCTTCCCATTCACTATTTGTGGGTCTTCTTTAATCTAAAAAAAATAACTTTTCCTTTGTCGTTGCTTCAAGTTTTTACTTGATTACTCTATTCTTCAAAAGAATTTCGAGATGGGTTTTTGTGTCAATATGATTTCTTGAATTATTTTGGTTCTCTAATTCTTTCTGGGATGGGTTTGAGGGTGCCATTCGTTTGGCTGGTGCTGGAATTCTTTGCCATTGCAGCTTCTTTACTACTTCAGGGATCTTCGGGTAATTCTTTTTGTTACTAATTTCTTTATTCAAATTTTGTTGATACCCATCTTGTTAATTGTGTCATATTCATTGCTAATTTCAAAATTTAGCTGAGGGTTAGAATTACGCTTTGGAGATGTAAGTTGATTGAAATATATATTTGAAAATGCTGTTTTTGGTGACTAAGAATCATGAAAATCTGCATATAATTTCTTTTGCATCCCCGCTGTTTGAGCATTTTCCAATAGTATAAAATGTGGCCTTCTTGGTTGAATTTTAGTTAACTAAGCTGTATTAATCTATTCTGCTTGATTTCCTAGGAGGTATTGATTTGACTTGTTTAGGTTCATGAATCCTAGCTTGGCTTAACGAGATGATTGTTTGAGGCTCAATTTGAGCTGCTATTGGTATCTTCATGCTTGCACTTGATTGATAAGTCCACAAATAAGCATAAACCATAGCTCATCTGGGAAGAGGATTCACGTGTCTCTGTTTAGGATTGTACTAGTTCCTAAAAACTGATATAGGTGTTTAGGATCCCCCCGCCCGCCATAAACAAGCAAGCTTTCCTCCTCTTTTCCTCGGTGAGGAAGGTCTTGATATTTCTTATTTACACTAATACACAAATAGGTGATGGCTTGGACCTCTTGATAGCTTGTTAATGGGTTCCAATCTAGCATGAACTGGATCTTGTCTACTTTCAGGATCTGAGATAACGCTGTCACATGCAACTTTTTCTGCGGTTCCTCCTATTATAGAGGCAGCACCTGGCCAAGCGACTCATGAGAAGCAATTGGGAAGCATTTCACCTAGCCCATTATCTCAATTAAATGGTAAACTTCTGAAATTTTAGTTGTGAATAGGTTTCGGGAATATGTTTCTTCAACTTATGGCTTTAACATTTCAGGGTCCGATTTTCTCCCTCCCCTTGTATCTCCACCTTCTAAGCCTTCCCCGGCCCCCCAAACAACCAAAGGCATTGGACCATCCTTGTCACCAAGTGCTTCTCAAAAGCAGTCACCAACACAGGTAGAAGCTCCAGGTCCTGTCTTGGTGCCCAAAGCTCCAGGTATGTAGTTGTTTTTGTTTGTTTTTTAATTTTATTATTATTATTTTTTTTTTGGGGGGGGGGAGGGGGTACTAAGGGGGCATTTCAAGGGACTCAAACCTGGAACCTCAGGATTTGCGAAGCCCCAGGTCACCCCTTCGGACTGGGGATGTTGTTAACTACGGGTTAGTGTGAGTCGCACTGTATTAAAAGTTCAATTGTGGTGTTTGTTCTCAAGTTGCAGTACCGGTTGTATTACCTCCAAAAGGTTTACCACAAATACCGGTGCCCATTCCACCCCTCCCAGGATCCTTGCCACCAAGTCCTGATAATGCGGACAGTAAAGCTCCTGTTTCTTTGCCTAGTGTTCCAGGTACTTGGTAGATAACAGTTTTGTTACTAATGCAATACAAATAGATTAATCAAAGATAAATTTATGTACTTATCCTACTGCTCTTCGAGCTGTTTGAAATAAAAAAACAGTGGCGAGTTATCAATCCCGATGGATGCTCTTGCTATAAATTCACTCCATGGAGTATTTTCCCAATTTTATTCTGCATTTATCACATTTTTAAATTTAAATAAATCCCATTGTTTGTGGTTCTGAATCTACCAACTCGTATTATATCTCTTTACAGTACAAATAGCACCAGCACCCAGAGAGGTGCTACAAAGTCCACCACTCATGCCTCAAGTGCCACCATCCATTTTTCCTGGTGAGCTTAACATTGACTTATGCAAGCTTTTCTTCTCACAAGATTTCCCGTTTATGTAATGTTTGCCAAACATTCTGCTAATCCAGTGCCTGTTGCATCACCTCCAAGCAAGTCACCAAGAAATTCGCCGCCCATCCATCATCCTACAATGCCCGAAATACCTCCATCAATTTTACCAGGTGAACAAAGATGATAATTTTTGTTTGTTAAATTACTTTTCAAGATTGTGTTGCTCTTTGTATCACCAAGTATATGTGCTTGTAAACCCTCACAAATCACAACTATAGTTAATTGTGGTGCGATTTACCTGGGCCAAATATAATTTCACAGAACCCAGTCCCTCTCCTGTATCAGCTCCTCCTCCAAGAATCAACTCGAACACAGATGGAGTGCCAGTTTCTGCACCGGCAAATGAAATGCCCAATCATATTGCACCTCCAAACCCTGCACCTCCAAAAGAACCGTCCAACCAGATTGCACCAGTGCATGCTTCCCCAATGAGAGGTAATTTAGAAGTCGAGTGTACTTCTTCTCTAGATGACTATTTCCTGCTCTATCCAAACTGTTGATATGATTAACAAGCTTCCTTTGCGTTGTAGCTCCATCTGTGCACAACGCCCCAAGGCACTCTAACAGCGCTCCTCCTGTACCAAACTTTATGCCGCCTCCAGCTAGAGGGTCTAATTCCCCTGCATCTTTGCCTTCTCCCTCATTTAATAGGCATCCTCATGCTAGGAAAAACATCACTGCTCCCCCGCCATTATCTTACGTGGTTCCTCCACCATCGACTGAACAAGGTTCCATATTTACATGAGAATTTCTCAACCAAGTAACTGACATGCATTTTGTATATACAGCACTAACTTATATGTTTCTTTTCTATCATCGGCATATTTTTAAAGGTTCAATCAGGCCTTCACCTCCTTCACATCCTCCCACATCAGCTCCAAAGAGTAGCCAGATTCACCATGCTCCTCCTGTCTGGAATCCAGGTATGTAAATGCTTTAGTTCATTGTTACGTGCGTGAATGATGTAAGGTAGAGTGATTTCCTGTTTCTCAAGCATTTCCTGCTTGGTGGGTTCTCCAGTGTCTCCATTTCACTCCCCTTTTCCTTCATCAGGGAACCATCTATCACCTGCACCCTCAACATCTCCAACAACTCCATCCATAGAAACTAGAAGTAAGGAATTTTATTCTTCTCTCTCTCTCTCTGTGCGGAATTTTTTCTTGGTGTCATTTCTCTAATTTCTCTCTCTCTCTCTCTCTCTCCCTCCCTCTCTCATTGTTCATGACTACCACCTCCACCCCCCAATGAAGGTACATATATACTGGCCATTTTACCCAGTTAAGTCACCCAAGATTCAGCGTGTGGAGGCTGGGGTGGGTTCACCGCATTTGCTATTTTCTGATTTTTTTTGTGTTTTTAATGCTTATCTATTTACGATCTCTTCATTTGCAAGTGCCGCTTCTTTCCCCTAAAATTTCTCCTGCGTCTTCACCAAGGAATCCAAAGAGGTCATACATTCCCCCAGTTCATGCACTACCACCTCCACCCCCCAATGAAGGTACATATATACTGGCCATTTTACCCAGTTAAGTCACCCAAGATTCAGCGCTAACCAGATCTTATTTGTAGATTGTTTGTCAATAACATGCGTGGACCCATTAACAAATACTCCTCCTGGATCACCATGTAGTTGTGTCTCGCCCATGCAAATTGGACTACGCCTTAGTGTAGCATTGTACACCTTCTTCCCTTTAGTGTCAGAGCTGGCTTTAGAAATTGCTACTGGGGTATTTATGAGACAGAGTCAAGTTCGCATCATGGGAGCTAATGCAGCCAGCCAGGATCCAGAAAAGACCATTGTCCTTATTGACTTGGTACCTCTTGGGGAAGAATTCGATAACACAACAGCTTATCTGACAGCTGAGAGATTCTGGCAGAAACAAGTGGCTATAAAAGCTTCATTCTTTGGTGATTATGAAGTGTTATACGTGCGATATCAAGGTACTACTATCAACCCTTACATTGAGGGTTAATTTTAGTTTTATCCTCAATTTCTGAATCCAGGATACCCTTTTTATTGTAATCTTTGTTCTCATAGGTCTTCCGCCTTCTCCACCTTTGGCACCTTCAACCATTAGTATCATAGATGGTGAACCATTCTCTGGTCATGATAATGGAAGGAACATCAAGCCCTTGGGTGTTGATGTGAGTAAGCAGAGGCATAGACGTAATATGAATGGCAGCATCATTGCAATAATAGTTATATCAGCCTCTCTGGCTGTTATCTTTTGCTGTGCAGTCGCTTGGGGTCTGCTGCTTAGGCATAGAAACAGCATTTGCCAAACAGAGTCAACTCTAGTGGCCACGCAACCTTCACTGACAAAATCGTCAGGTGTTGCTGCATCTATGGTTGGAAGTGGGCCCATTTCCACGTCGCTATCATTTGGGTCTAGTATTGTGACTTATAATGGATCTGCAAAGACATTCAGTTCAAGTGACATCGAGAGGGCAACTGATAACTTCAACGATTCAAGAATACTTGGTGAAGGTGGCTTTGGCCGTGTCTATAGCGGTGTTCTTGAAGATGGTTCAAAAGTGGCCGTCAAAGTACTTAAGAGAGATGATCAGCAGGGCGGTCGGGAATTCTTGGCTGAAATTGAGATGCTTAGCCGCCTTCATCACAGAAACTTGGTCAAGTTGATTGGCATATGTACCGAGGAAAGAATGAGGTGCTTAGTATATGAACTCATTCCAAACGGCAGTGTCGACTCTCATTTACATGGTATTCATTCTGTGCTATTGAGATTAAATTGAGGTTATTTATCTCATTAGTTTTCTGCAGAAGTTTTATAATATTACCCTTTTTCTTTCGCAGGAGTCGACAAGGATATTTCTCCACTTGATTGGGGTTCCCGGCTAAAGATAGCACTAGGTTCGGCTCGTGCCCTAGCTTATCTGCATGAAGATTCAAGTCCACGGGTTATACACAGAGACTTCAAGTCGAGCAACATCTTATTGGAACAAGATTTTACTCCAAAAGTGTCTGATTTTGGTTTGGCACGAACGGGTTTAGATGAGGAAAATAAACACGTCTCAACACGTGTCATGGGGACTTTTGGGTACGATTTCTCTCTCTTCTTTTGACCTGATAATACAAATTTTGTGATCACATTTAAGCAGTTTCCAAACCCTACATTCACATGTATTCTTCGGAAATGTCAGTTTTAACTATTATTCTTTCAAAACAGATACGTGGCTCCAGAGTATGCAATGACGGGTCATCTCCTTGTGAAGAGTGACGTTTACAGCTATGGAGTGGTGCTCCTAGAGCTCCTAACAGGGAAAAAACCAGTAGACATGTCTCAGCCACCAGGTAAAGAGAATCTGGTAACCTGGACCCGTCCGCTCCTTACTATTAAAGAAGGTTTAGAATCAATAATGGATCCATCGCTGGGCCCCGATTTTCCTTTCGATAGTATAGCTAAAGTGGCAGCTATCGCTTCCATGTGCGTTCAACCTGAGGTGTCACACAGACCGTTCATGGGAGAGGTTGTTCAGGCCTTGAAACTAGTATGTAACGAGTGTGAGGAAACAAAAGACTTGGGATCGAGAAGCTGTAGCCAAGAGGATCTATCGATTGATTTTGATGCTACTAGGGTTAGTACTCATTCAGGTCATATGATTAACACTCTGCAACACCACTCCCCGCTTTCCACTTATGAGTCTGCATTTGACGTTGAGAGGGGGCACTCAATGTCGGAACTACATCATGCATCGGCAAGATTTGAGAGGGTGGACTCTGATTCATTTAGGAGGCACTCGAGTTCTGGTCCTTTGAGAACGGGAAGGAGGTTGCAGATATGGGAGAGAATGAAGAGATTGTCGGGAGGCAGTGTGAGCGAGCATGGAGTTTTACTTGGATTATGGCCTGGTTCTCATTGATGTTTTGGAGTTTGTTTTTCTTCATATACCCTCTTTCCTGCATATAATTTGAACATTTTTGGTACTAGCAATCAGCCATGGGTGTGAATTGGGAAGGCTTGAAAAATGGGGGAATAAGCAAAGTTCTTGATGCTAGTAGACGGATGGAGAAGACAGAAGAATTTTGCAGTGGCATATTCATGAATTCGACAAGACGAAAGATGGTGACATGACCTCATCAATAAATGTTGAATCCAGAGAGCGAGTTTTGATCGGTGTTTTGGTTCAACAAACTAAACTCGGTTGAAGTTGATGAGTTATTGCATGATTTTTATGGTGAGTTGATCATGTCGGCGATTGCGAGTATGGCCGATTGAAGAAGATATTCTGTTACTGAATCAATTGAAATGTACAGACTTGTGTATTTTCTTACTAAGAGTATGCTGCACAAGTTCTTTGCTTCATAGTGGTAAATACAATACACAGGCAGCACAACCACTGGTTGACTTTGGTTGAAAATTACTACAAGTTCTTTTTTGTGCCAATCTAACCCTAGTGGTTTGAATACAAGTTGGGATGATTTCATCTCCGACTCTTTTGGTCCTAGCAACCTTCACAATGAACTACTCCCTTCGTTCGGGTAGAGAATCACCGTTTGAAGGTCAAACTTTTTATAAAAATAACACTTTTAGTAGTCCATTAGTAATAAAACGATTTCTTTATGTCTTAATTTTTAAAAATGGAATAATGGACTGTTTATCCGGAATGGAAGGTGTACGTAAGTATCACTCGGAACACCATAGATTCTAACAATCCATGACTCCAAGTCTCCAATTTCTAACATTGGACCAGACCCAGACCTCTGGTTCTGTGTCCGGTTTGTCTGGTTCAGAACGGTCCGGTTCTTCAAAAATTTCCCTCATTCCCGAGGTTTTTCCAACACCTTAAACTTGAACTATTAATTCTAGGACAATAATTTGAAGCAAGCAAGAAGAAGTCAAAAGGAAAAAGAATTGTGCAGAAAAGAAAAGAAATGTCAAATTACTTGATTACCGCTCACGTTCCAAATTCCGTTAACAATCCTAACGTCCATTCTGCCCAAGGTTTAACAAGTGGGAATTGGGGTGGGTAATTTAATTGGATAACTTTTGGATTTTTCAACAAAATACTTGGGGAGGGGGTTAATTTATATTTTGGATAACTTTTGAAATCAAAAAAAAATGTAAATCAATATTTTTCAACATTAACAATGACACGTAATTAAAATTCAAAGGGAGGAGTTTAAAGAAAAAAGAAAGAATTTTACCCCTTAAATGATGTTACGTTTAGAGATTTAGGTGATATGTTAAGGTATTCTGGTACTATATCTAGGTTTACACCACAATATACTCCCTCGGTCTCAAAATTATTTTATTATTTAATTTTTTGTTTTTTAAAATAATATTTTAATCAATTTATTTTAACTTTTTTATCATATTTTATTATAGATTATGTGCGCATGAATTTTAAAATAAATTACATGTTAAATTAATATTAATAATTAAGTCAAATGTTTTTTCTTAATCTATACGTCAGGGTCAAACAAAAAAATAATTTTGAGATAGAAGTATAAAAGATGATGTGGTCGTGGATTTCATGTCACCCAATTCTGTTAAGAATTTTGTAAATATTTGTTGTGAATGTAATGAATGTGATTGTTACGTACTTCCTTTTACCTTGGTTCACAAAGTTACTTACTAAAGACTCACGACGTGAAACTCATAAATTATGAGTCGTCGGAAAGAGGCTAAGTGATAAGGTATCCGAAACCAGCAGATCCAAGAATAATCTCAAGTAGTCCGGTTATTACAACTCATAATTCCTTAATTTATCCAATCCAACTTAAAAATAACCAGATTCAACCCAATCCGTTATCATTTTTATATCGAAATAGATAATCTGTTTCAACTCAAAATATTAACGTGTTAGGTGGGGTTAAAGCGGGTTAAACCCGTTTCCCAATTTGACCCGCTAGTTTTTTATTATATAAATGTATGGTTTCTTGGGAACAAAAAAATTTATTATGGGTAAATTCGGATCCACTTTGATAAGTTTTCAATCGCTATAATATCATTTATATTTTTAACCAAAAAAAAGTTAATTTTGAAACAAAAAGACTATAATACCCTTAATGAGTGAGGTGCGCTACAAATCACTTTTTCAAATGCATCAATTTTATCACATAATCTAATTTTGCATTGCGCTACATCAATTTTTACGTAATGTATCAATTTTAATTGACCTAATCTAATTTTACATCACAGTGCAAAATCATAATAAACCCGACTTCCATGTCTTCCGCCTTCTTTTTCCTTTCGTCGTAAGTTTTCTTCTTCCTCCTCCTGGATACAACCTGATCGGACAAGTTGATCCCCGTTTCGCTACGCATCAATCGTGATTTTCGAATTCTAAAATGTTGATTAGAGTTGTGGAAGAAAACAGCCCAAGCATTTTAATAACAATATTTCAAAAATGAACTATAGCAGTTGAAAAAAAAAAAACCAAGGACCGTAGCAAAAAAGTACCAACTAACATTTTCTCCAAATTATTACCCTTTATAACCGGCTCCGATCATACATGGCCCATTTTGGTCCTTTTGATATTCGGATTCTAACGGGTCTTGACTTGCTTCAACCCGTTACATGCACAAACCCGACTCAAACTCATCCCAACCCACCCAATTGTCGAGCCTAATCCCAAAGTATAGTCGGGAACTTGAAGGAGAGGCCTCTCCCAAGGAAGTCTTTTGCAAACACAAGCGCTCAAAACCGAGCCCTCTTCCATCAGGTCAACTCCGTTCGCAAATCATCTTACCTTATCCTGTTGATGATATGAGTCATAAAAATGACTGCAAATACATATCTAGCTGGGATTGCAAGTATTTGCTCTCTAACAACATTAAATGCTGATGGCTACTGATAAGTAATGTTTGTAAAAGAAAGATTTCTAAGAGCATGAACAACAAAGCTCTTCATTTGCTTAATCTTCATTTTTTTAATTTTATTACATCATTCTAGCTGGATCATCATCTTTATTCCAATAATTTAATATTTTTATAAAATAATGGCAAGATATATTTCTCTCTTTAATCTATAGCTGAAAATTGACATTAAAGTTAAGTCAACTTGGAAAGGGAAGAAGATGGATTATTGTCTGATACGGCTGTGTTTTGATCGATTTATCATAAAACAATACCGTTTTGGACGAATGTTTGAAATAAAAGGCAAAAGTTATTTTGTAAAAATCTTAAGCACCCATTAAAACCGACAAATGTTTCTATCAAATTTCCCAGACATCCTAATAGCAATTCATCATGTTCCATCTTACATGTCTTAACCAGGTAGCAAAGATGTGATGCAATTAAGAATGTTTGTGATCAGAACAATAAGCTAAAAGAAATCCTAACAAAATCATGTAAACAAAATCCTTCATATAGAGATCATCAAAGTGTTTGATGTTTCCTAATCAATGTTTGGAAATCAAACATAAACACCAGATGCAAGGAGCAAGAACAAAGAGCCAAAACCCTGCATCATGTAAATCAGGTCTCAGTTTCTGCATTAGACTGAAGTATCAAAAGTAGATTGACAGAATCACAAAATAAAACAGATGGATGGGGACTAACCAAAAAGACAGAAGCTACTGCCCCTGTGGTGAGTTCTTTGGCAAGACTGCGGTTTCTTCGAGAAGAGGTTGCTTCATAGCTGCACAATTATTTTGACTACTATTAGAAAACCATCACTCATATATGAATGAAGTAACCAATTAAACTTTTGCAACCCAGTGGCAGAATCAATTCGAATATTATTAAGGATCAGGAGGCTACTGCTTAATAGTCAAAGAATGCAGAATATTGACAATTTAACCTAGCTGTCTCTAGACCATGTTCTGCTAGAAGAAAAAACATAAACATTATGACAATGATGATAAATTGATAGAGATATCAGATAGCTGCAAAGAAGTAATATCACAAAAGTTGAATTTCTGCTTGCACTATGAATCTTATTGCATCCATGTCAATTGCCAAATCACACGTTTCATATGAACCATTAACTTACACTCAGTTTCCTCCAGGAAAGTGCATTGGAAATGATACATTGTTCGGTGTAATATAAAAGGACCCATATATTCAACTAATATAACTCTAGCCATATCATCAGGCAATATTTTACCCTTGTCAAGTTTCCATTACAGCTTGCGGTCAGTTACATGTGTCAAGTGAATGAGGAGCATTGCAAGCCTTAACCCAGAGCAACAGCCAACAGACTTTGAGAATTATGATTTCACTGGTGAAGAACTTAAGATGAGTTTGACAACTTTACGACGATTCCAGCCAGGTTACTTATTGTGGTGCAGCTTGACTGCCATACTCCCCACATTTCATGACCTCAATAGCTTGTTATCTTACTCAAGGATATAATATGCCAATAGAATATGATTTCAGAGTTCAGACTCATTTAACTAACTTCATAAAATAGAAGACAGGCTTCCCATTTATTGGCTGCCATGAAAATAAGCATAAGATTCATATTTCACCATACCTACAATTACAACCAATATTAACTCATTTATTACTGTTATATACTCCACCGTTCTATTAAAATATCTTTCCTTTCATTTTTCAATGTAAAGTTGACCATGAGTAATAATAGTGAACCAGTGTCTCAATTCTTCATCCCAATCTGTGTCAATGTATATGAATGGTTAAATCACTCAACCTATGACGTCTCAGTAAAACCCAACCATCTTCTTGCCACAGAGAATGGAATGGAAACTTTGAACAAAAATTGGGATCCCTAGTACCTTTTTAAAATTATTAGTTGACATACAGTTATGTAGATATAAAGAATAAGACTACATTGTGTATAAACTGCACCAAAAGATACGATGAATCACAAGCTTTATAGCTTTGAAAAAAGAAACAAATCCATATCAGATATTTGTGTGAGAATGGTTAAGTTGACTTTAGAAAGTTAAACCATGACTCTTTAAATAGGCTGGGCATTTATATATAGTTTTGAAGATGTGAACTTTAACATGAAGACTCAAAACTAATTAGTGCCAGAATCAATGTTGGGATCTTTCATCATCCTAAACTTAAGTAGTAGCATGGGGTCTTGTCTCCCAAACCCCTCTCAGATCTATCTCTCCTCCCTCCCCCAGATCACATGATCAAGTAACCCATTATCATCCAACTTTCCCAGCATCCTACAACTAACGTCCTACATACTCTCTCCATCCCGAAAAAATAATATCATTTGAAAAGTCAACCTTTTTAATATCGTACTTTCACTCCTCTACAGTCAACTATTCCTTTGCATTGTACTAAAGTTATAGAGTTTTCTATAACATGTTGGATGAACATCATGTTTCTCAAGTGAAAGAAAAAAAATCGAAACAAGAAGGAGATTCATAGCTTAAAATTTGTGAAATGGGACTATTTTTTTGGGACAAAACGAAAAATGAAAGTAGGACTATCTTTCTTAGGAGGGAGTACTATTCTTGGGTGCAGCCATGATCCCAACTGTCACATTTGGCACCCAAAACTGGAACCCCAAAAATGCTCCATTGCAATTAACAACAATAGGGATGTATCACATTTGACAACACTACATCACATCCCCCAACCCCCCAAAATAAAGGAAGAAGAAGAAGCTGACATGATTAAAACACTAATCAATCAAATAAATCTTCAAATTCAATCGAATCACAAGCAGATCAAAATATATAATAATTAAACTTAATTGCCTTTGAATTTGACTTGTACAAATGAAAAATAATTCAAGTATAGGGGGATCGGATGGGAACACATACATGAAGAAAGAAGCGGTAACAATGAGGCCGATCGCGAGCATGAAAACAGCTAGGGTTGGATACCACTCAACTGGGACGGGGCTCGATATCGATTTCACTGATTGACCCTTTTGCAATTTGAAAACAACAGCAACAAAAAAACATAAAAATGAGATCAAACCTGATGAAAAAGATAGTAATTGATTGATTGAAAAGAAACCCTAGAAATTTGCATACCATTTTCCGAGAGGAATGATAGATCTTAGGGCTTTGGCTGCTCTTTCTGCTGTGAACTGCCTATGCTTCTTTCTATACAGAGACTTCAAACTAAAATGACTGGAAAGTCAAAATAAGGTAAACTCCAAAAATTGCCCCTGCACTTAGGCTTATTTACGTGTCACACCCTTTATTCCAAAATTGTATTCCATCTCTTATTCTACGTCGGATTCTTGCTACGTGTCAATCATAATTTTTCACAAAATGAAACATTGAGCTAGATTTCACTGATTCTTATTGTCATGGAAACACAATCAACTTACTAATTGATTTTGTTACTCGGCAAGAATCCGACGGTAGAATAAAAGATGGAATACAATTTTGGAATAAAGGATTCAAACTCCCGATTTGCCCCTTGTGTCAACAAATCCACACCCGCAACTAGACATGCTGAAATTGTTCGTCGAAACCACAATGAAGCCAACAACCACAAGAGCACCTCAACTACTCATCGACTACTTATCTTAACAAACCATTCATTCTTATCATCGTCGCTATCATTTTGTCATCCAAATAACATTTCTAGTTTTCATCTTTGATTTAACCCCTAAAGGGTGGTCCAATGATAGAGTTGAGACTTTATAAAATGTGAGGTCCCACGTTCGAAACCTTCTTATGCCCCCTTAGGAGAAAGGTCTAAAAAAAAAAACCCTACCCACAATGAACACAACAACCACGGGAATAGCCCAAAATACTCCATCTTGACAAACCATGCATTCTTATCATCGTCTCCATCATTCCCTCATCCAAACGGTTCCACACATCTTGGATGGCCAACCCGCAACCGAACCGAGGTAGGGGCGGTTTCAGTTAAGATTTAGAACCGCCGATATGCTTTCAATTTTAAGTGGACAATTTAACTTTTTAATTTTTAATTTTTATAAGAAATAGTTAAATAATCTCAGTCCTTCATCTCAAATACCCTGTCAACACATAACTAGACTAGGGTAGGGACAGTTTTGATTTGGCCCGATTACGATTTGGGGTCGGTTCAGTTCTAGATTTCCTAATCGGTTGGCCATGTATATGTGCGACCAATATCATATGCTCATATTTCACCTCACCACCTTCATATTTTTACCACATATTACAATGATACAATCCATCATTTCCACCATTGTAACCGAAACTAAAAGCTATTCTAAAGCATTTATTAATCCCAAACACTGAAACCCCAATTGAACCAACTCAACCAAACTCCAATGGAAACAACTCAACCAAACTGAACAAAATTAAACCGACCTAATTAATTGGGTTTGGGAATCAATTTTGAAACAAAGGTACTTAATACAACACCAATAAAATACTTAATACAACACTTTTTGAAGAAAAAAAAAAGTTTACCAATTTACCTTTTGTTCAATTTATAATTAAATGAAAAAAAAAAAAAAAGATTAGTGGTAGAGGTGGGCGGGAGGTGGTAGGGTTGGGCGGGAGTTGGTTTTTAACTAAATAAAAAAAAATATGGGCGGTGATGGTGGTGGAGGCTAGGCGGGCTGGGGGAGGGACTGGGGAAGGGGCAGGAGGTTGGGTTGAGGTGTGGGCGGGCTGGGTGAGGGAGGGACTAGGGAGGCCCAGTCCGTGTGGGAAGGGTGGGGGAGGGACTGGGTGAGGGGCAGGCGGGTGGGCTGGGGCTGGGGAAGGGATTGGGCTTGGCCCAGTCCGTATGGGAAGGCTGGGGCTAGGGGAGCTACTGGGCTTGGCCCAGAAGGTGTGGGAAGGCTGGGGGAGGTGGTAGGGCTGGGCATGTGTTTGGGCGGTTGGTGGTGCTCCGGTGGTGGTGTTCAATTTTTTTTGTTAAGGGTAATATAGTATTTTTATAACAAAAAGTGTTATATTAAGTATTTTATAGGTGTTGTATTAAGTATTACCCTTTTGAAAAAGGGCCAAAACTGAATTTGTGCTTTGGCCTTGCAATACACCTAGAAAATCGGACCAAATAAAATAATTGGTATAAACATGTTAAGGCAAGTCCAATGGCGATACTTGCTCATAGGTATCAAAACCAAATTTTGATACCTAGTAATCACTATTCATGAGGTATCAAATTTATATCTTCAACCATTGGTATCAAAATCAAATTTTGATATGTAATTAGCAACATCTCCAACAATAGATATTAAATATGTAGTTTCACATTTATTTTATTTTAGTTTTGATTAACTCTATTGAAGTTTTAATCATTATCAATATTATAAAATATTATTACCATGTATATTATTATTTTTGATTTAATAATAATTTTTAAAAATTTTATATCCAACACATATCATGACATAAAAATAAAAGAATAAAATTTCCATACACTTGCGGGGTGAAATCTTTTTAAACAAATGACATTTTACACCGTCGGTGGATGAATGATCCATTTAAAATAAAATTAACAATAATTTTTGTTACAAACAAAAACTTTTGCTTTCTTTTGATAGGCAAAAGATTAAAAAAAATGTGAATATAGATAATAAGGAGACAAGCCCACGTGGGTCTGCCATTGCTAAAAAAGGTGAAGAAGTTCCTTCACCCGCGCGCATGCAAGCGTTGGGGAAGAGCTAAGTAGCTAACACTTAACCAAATTTTGGTACCTTCCTTTTTTGCCATTAGAGAACCTAATACCAACACATAGGTATCAAATTTAGGTTTTGATCTCAACTATTTGACTTGCCCTTAGCCGTGCAATTAAGTGAGCCAACCCTATGGATAAGTAGGTCTCCTATGAGAGACGAATGTCCACTCCTCAGCCCATCAACACACAGTGAGTCGAGTCCGAAAGATCCGTCAAATAGAAAATACTCGTAAGACAGTCTTTCTTGAGATTTTGTCGTGTATAAATAAGAAATTTGACATTAGTCATTCTATCTCCTAAGATGCTACCCACGTTAATCAATCATTCTCTCTTTGGTATTCCCCACCTTCCACTTTTGACTCCCTCCACTTCTATCTCACCCCAATTTGTAAGTTGTAGACTATCAATACTTATATTTATTATAGATCGGTTGAAATTAAATACCCTCTTTGTGCCACCCGAAGAGTTTACATTTGAAAAATATAATAATTAAGGGATATATAAATAGTCTTAGAGTTGATCATAATTACAAAAATACTTAAATTCAACCAATATATTTACAATACAAGTGGAGGGTAAAGATGCAAGGTTACATAAACTTTGAGCATACTTTTTGAATTGGACTCTTTATGTGAAACATCCCAAAATAGTATGGCTGACTCTTTGCCTGGAACAATGAAAGTAGCATAGATCTATTATATTACTCCCTAAGTTCCTAAATAATCATCCCGTTTGATTGGCTACACTGATTAAAAAACTAATTGACTTTATTGTAAATATTAGTATGAGATTTACTTTCTTTAAATCTCATTTGAAAATTGACACCATCATTAAAATATTAAGAAAAAGTAAGGATAAAATGGTAAAAGTGTTTTCCTAGAAAAGGAAAGTTTGGAAACATGATAATTTTTTTGGAATGAACAAAAAAGAAAAACATAACAATCAACATATTTGATTCAACCGCAATTTTCTTTCCGTGAATGCTTCTAGAACTTAGTCTTGTAGAAATATGGACCAAGAGATAAAACAACATAGGCAATAAGAATTTTGATTGAAAATGAATCATTACACTATCAAGCATGTAGATCAACCGGTATGAGCTTGTTCAATCTTGTCATGTATTTGTGTAAGTTTCCTCGAAATAGCAAAGGACGTAAATTAAACAGAATAAAACAAGAAGATAAATTTAATTTAAGTAACTAATTTCTACTGAAGTCGAGGCTCGTGTTGGGCACAATCTCCACAAGACAAAATTACCCCATATTGTGCTCACGGTTCTTGGCAATCATCTCTAAGAAGTACTGACTTTTCAATCCTTGTAAGCATCACTTTAATACTCGGGTTACAATGAACTAATTGACGTTCTCGAACTTCCAAGACTCGGAAAGGATTTATGCAGCAAAATGATAAATGTTTCTGTAACAACCTATCGATGTTGGATGTCAGTGTGTTCAATTGTCAACTGAAGGGGTTTATTTATATATATCGAAGAATTATGGTGACTATTGGTCAATGGTTGCAACTCTGGATTCGGTAGTTGCATGGTAATCTCCCAACCCACTGAACTGGTTCAACCAATAACTGCCCCTAACCGTTAAGGTGTCTGATCGAGTAGACACGGTTCCAATCGCCAATGGTAAAACAACCTACACCTATTCGGGTGTAACCACCCACAACCGCCCCAAGGCTGCGCCGCACATATCCGAGACAATCACGAACAATAACTGCTTCACCTGAGCTGCACCTGGTTCCCCATCGAGCTGAGTTGAACCAACTGATTGAGCTGGACAAAATTTTAAGGCTCCACTGATCGAGCAAATGTAATTGCCTAATTTGACCTACGTGTGTGCATGCGTGCTTGGGTTAGCCAAAACTAACCCACACATGTGAGACCACTTGGTTGTACCTTGAGGAACACTTGATGCTCCTTCCTAAGGTTGGCCAATTAATAAAGTGCCTTAAGGCTCTTTATTATGCCAATGTGGGATATAGCCTTCCATATTTCATTAACTCTTCAATCAACAAAGTTAAGTTGCACACTTTGAGCATTAATATCTCATTCACTTGAAATTTGTTTTGAGATAATAAATATATCAAATTAATCTACTCAAAACATAGATTTCATATTTGCAACTTATTTTCATTTTTAATAAATGAAACCCAATTAGAAACTTGGTCAAATATTGGTCAAACATCAATTTATTGAAACCAATTTTTTCAACAATCCCCCATGTGAATGACAATTAATGCATGTTATGTATACAGATTTATTTGGAAGTCTGACAAATCGTTATTGCATTAGGATGTATATGATTTTTGGCTCTGAACCTTCCTTAGTAAAATACTATGAGATTTACTAGTCGCTTAGTAACGTGATGTTTTGAACTAATCAACTATACAATGTAAGTTGATACAATAATAATTACATAATAACGACTCTAAAACACTTTTTGTTCTCACGTTGTGTCCATTTCGGCCGTGGACCATATCTTAGTTTCATAAGGTGATCTCCTATAAAGAGTATCTTGTCATACTTCACCTTTTACGCTTAGGAATCATTAAAGGTTTAACCTAACCTCACCACTATTGTAGGTTTTACTCACTTGGATGTTCTAGGAATAAGTTGAAACATGTTTCCAAGTGTTTCAACTGTTTCAAATGAACTTTCATAACTTAGTTGGCTCATTGAACCATGGTTTTGAGGTCTCTAATTCTCAAGGTTGAGTTACGGTTACTGTAAGTCCAGTAAGCAACTAACAAGGCTAAAGTGGGGTGAATAGCCTTTTTAAAACTTTGAGGGTAGTTTTGAAAAACTTCAAAAGTTGCAACGAAAATATGTAATTTTGTCAGTCAGTTGATATGGTGTCAGCTGGCTCATGTTTTAAAGAGGTTGTCGCTGTAGGCTGATAAGAAATTGGTTAGCTAGCTGACACAATTAATTGCTTTTGAAAATAGATCACTGAATATAAAGAAAGAGCTGAAGAACAATTTATCAACACAAATAATTAAACAATTTATGTAAGTAACTGACTGACACTTAAGTAGATTAAGACTTCTTAAGTGTTAGAACCGTTTGTAAAAGCTGATGAAATAACAGACAAAGAAATTGAAGTGGTTCACAGTAAAAACTGCTACGTCCACTACCAAGTTGGTCAAACTTGGATTTTTAAAGTGCACAAATAGAATTAAAAATCTAAGTGATCTCTAATGGATCAGTATACAACAAAGACCAGTGATTGTGGAGTATGATTGAAAGACTATCACACTCGTGAGACAATAAAACAGATTCCTTAAAGAATATGAAAGAAATAATTCAGTGATTGTCTAAACAATAACTAGAAAAGAAATAAGAATGAAGGCTATCTAGCTGAAGTTTTAAGAGCTGAGGCACTATAAGAAAGTACACTGCTTTTAGAGTAAGAATGCTTCAGATCCTTTCTTCAAGTGGTTCCTATGGGTATTTATAGATGAACTTGAAGTGCAGCCCATTAGGAACACATTTGAATTTGAAATGTGTTTTACAAATCAGATGTATCTTCTCACAAGATCATAGGGATTCTGTGATAAAGATAACGAACATTAAGATCTATCAAAACACAAAATAGGAAAGTGTCAGTACCGAGGAATGTTTAAAGTATAAAAGGTAAGAAAGCTGACAACTTAAAGAAAATGAGGGTTAGTTGCTTCTAAGTGACCGACATAACTATATTGCAAGCTGACCAATATATTTAATTAAATAAATTATAAGTTCTTGACTGATAAAGAGTAGAATGATTTTAAGCAAATTTAATTAATGCAAGATTCAACAATTACGATTGTTCGTTTGTTGTGGATTTTAAATTCATTCCCCTTAACAATGTTTACATTTGATCTCGATTGATTCCTTTCGTAAAAGGGTCAGCTAAGTTTTCTTTTGACTTTATATATTCAATAGAAATAACCACATTTGAGATCAATTGTCTAATGGTATTGTGTCTACGATGAATATGTCTAGACTTACCATTATACATGCTACTATGTACCCTATATATTGCTAATTGACTATCACAATGAATTAGCACATCATGCACATGTTTATTCCAACAAGGAATATCTTCCAAGAAATTTCTAAACCACTCAGCTTCTTCACCAGCTTTGTCTAAAGCAATGGATTTTTATTCCATGGTGGATCGAACTATACACGTTTGCTTAGAAGATTTCCATGACACCGCTCCTCCACCTATAGTGAACACGTAACCACTTGTGGATTTGGAGTCTTTTGTGTCTGATATCCAATTTGCATCGCAGTATCCTTCTAACACTGCTCGATATCTATTATAAAGTATCTCATAATTTAATGTATACTTTAAATATCTGAGTACCCTAGTTAGGGCTTTCCAATGATCTTGGCAAGGATTACCAATGAACCTACTAAGTTTACTCACCAAATATGCAATATTTGGACGTGTACAATTGGTTAAGTACATCAAACTTCCAATTACCCTAGCATATTCCTTTTGAGAAACTGGTTCTCCCCTATTTTTGACTAAGTGTAGACTCTACTGGTGTCTTAGTTGGAGGGCTATCAAACGTATTGAATTTCCAAAGAACATTGTCAACGTAATGAGATTGGATGAGACTATTCCATCTAATGTTTTAGAGATCTCCATCCCTAATATAACATCAGCAAGTCTCATATCTTTCATGTCAAAGTGTTTCTTTAACTTGTTTTTAGTATTCATGATTATATCATGAGTACTTCTTATTATTAACATGTCATCTACATAAACACAAACAATGACATAAGCATTAGTTGTATTTTTAATGTAGACACACTTGTCACATTCATTGATCTTGAAACCGTTTGACAGCATTGTTCGGTCAAACTTTTCATGCCATTATTTAGGATCTTATTTTGGTCCATATAATGACTTTACAAATTTACACACCTTTTGCTCTCGAGTTGTTCCATGTAAATCTCCTCGTCTAACTCTCCATTTAAGAAGGATGTTTTTACGTCCATTTGATGTATCTCAAGGTTATGTAGAGCTGCAATAGCAATGAGAACACGAATGGAAGTAATTCTAGTGACAGAAGAATATGTGTTGAAGAAGTCATAACCTTCTTTTTGTTTAAACCCTTTTCTACCAACGGGCTTTGTACTTGTCAATAGATTCATCCGCTTTATACTTCCTTTTAAGGATCAATTTGCAACCCAACAGTTTGCATCTTGCAGGGAGATCAACCAACTCCCAAGTATTATTATGCATGATGGATTTTATTTCACTGCTAATAGCTTATTTTCTAGAACGGAGCATCTGGACTAGATAAAGCTTCTTTAACAGTTCTAGATTTGTTTTCTAACATGTATGAAAGAAAATAAGGACCAAAAGTTTTAGCAACTCTTGCCCTCTTACTGCGCCTATGTTCTTCTTCTTCTTGAGAAGAATTGTTGAGAGTTTCATAAGTTCTCTTACTAGAACTTGCTTCTTTCCTTTCACCATAAGGTAATATATATTTTCAAAGAATACAACATTTCTTGATTCTATAGTCATTCCTCCATTTATGTTAGGAATTTCCGATTTGTGCACTATAAACCGATAAGCACTACTATTGCTAGCATATCCTATGAAAATGCAACCATTCGTTTTAGGACCAATTTTAACTTGTTTAGGTTTAGGTACTTCAACCTTAGCCAAACACCCCCACACTCTAAGGTATTTATAAGATGGTTGTCGACCGTTCCATAACTCGTATGTCGTCTTATCTTTACCTTTATGTGGTAACTTATTAAGAATATAAGTTGTTGAAAGAATGGCTTCTCCCCAACAAGTTTTAGGATGAGCTCGAACTTATCAACATTGCAGTCATCATCTCTTTAAGAGAATGATTCTTACGTTCAGCAACTTCATTTGATTGAGGTGAGTATGGAGCCGTCATTTGATGAATTATGCTAGATTCTCAACATAAGTCTTCAAACGAAGCAACATATTCTCCACCTCTATCACTTCGAATCTTCATAATTGTTAAATTAAGTTGATTCTCAACTTCATTTTTATAAGTTTTAAAAGCTTCTAAAGCTTCATCTTTGCTTTTCAAAAGGTATACATAACAATACCTAGTGCAATTGTAAATAAAAGAAATGAATTTTTTTTTCTCACCTCTCGTTTGCACAAATTTTAAATCACATATATCGGTGTGAATTAATTTGAGAGGTGTCATGTTTCTTATTTCTGAAGGAAACAACGACTTAGTCATTTTCGCTTCAACGCAAATTTCACATTTGTCATATGAATCAATTTTAGATATATGTATTAATTTTTGATTCACTAACCTTTTAATTGAGTTGAAATTTACGTGCCTTAATCTATCATGCCATAAATTAAAACTATCTAACAAGTAAACATAAGAAATATCTTTATTCTTTGCCTCTAGGTGGTAAACATTCATTTTGAAGAGCCATTTCTTAAGGTACCTTTTTTCCAATAAAAGACTATTTTTGGTCAATACAAACTTGTCAGACTCAAAAACTAGTATAAATATGGCCTTACTAATAAGGGGGTCGGAAACCAAATTCTTGCGGATATCAGGGACAAGCAGCACATCCATGAGAGTGAGTTCTTTGCCTCAAGTCATCTTCAGCACAACTTTCCCAAGTCTTGCAACGTTAGAAGTCGAGGAGTTTCCCATAAACAATTTCATTTCACTAATAGGAGTGTAGGATGAGAAAGCTTCCATATCAGCACAGATGTGGCGAGTAGCTCCGGTGTTTATCGACCATTCTCGTGGGTTATCTTCCAACCTCACTATGTTGGCTTCAAACACAATGACAAAAGATCGAGCATGTCAATGTCCTCTATCACATTGGCTTGGTGTCGGTTGCCATTTTGATTATCCTTCTTTGGATGACGACAATCTTAGCCATATGGTTTCACTTTCCACAGCTGTAACAACTCCTTTTGAACTTTTTAGAAGTTTCCGGTTTGGTATTTTCAAGGCACTTCCTTTTGTTGTCGGTACTTAAGCATTCACTTACCAATATCATTTGCCAATTTCCAATTTATGAAAAATAAGCTCACCAACACATAAGCACATACGCCAATCATTCTTAAAGTTGAATACAACATAGTGAGCAATCAAACTAAGGAAAGTACGAGAATTAACGATTTGAGTAAAAATGACGAGCAGTAGTTAAAGTGTGAAATTGAGCAAGAAAATGAGTCAGTTTCTTTCATGAAGCATTTACATGCACCAAAACAGAAGGAGAATACCAACACTTCCAATATGATGCATGATGTCTTATATATGAAATCACCAAAACAGAAGATGATAAAGTGAATGCAAAAAAGCACAAATCCATAGTATATGCTGAGAAGATATTTATTTCCCTTGGCTTTTTCCAATTTCCCTACAACAAAATGTTGTTTCAAATGAAGAGCATGAATGCAATTTATATGAAAAAAGGGTGGTACGATGTCGTATTATTCCATTATATAGTTATCTTACTAGAAGAGAACAAAACACATATTATTGTAGTACATATACTTATTGTTAATGTTTAACCAAAAGAAAATGAACTTTTTAAAAATGGAAAAGAGAGGAGCAAAATATTACTAGAGTTGCTTTAGACTTGACCCATTTCCAATTGCCATCTCTTACTCTATGTCCCATTCTCCTCCAAAGCCAAAGGGTGCATCTAGTCTTGAGACTTGACCCATTTGGTCTTACAATTCTAAAGACATATCAGAAAGATTAATGATAGATTTCTTGAAGTTTCGTCAATTGAGTTGAAAAGCATGAAACAAGATAACTAGAGTTACAATTCTATACGATCCGAAACAGTTGAAAATGATGTTTCAAATATATCAGTACGATATAAGATCAGAATCTTGAATTATTTTGTAAAGTAAAAAAGAACAAAAATGACAACAGAAGTGTAAACTATAAACCGAGTCAATTCTATATGATCCGAAACTGTTGAAAATGATGTTTCAAATGTATTAGTACGATACAAGATCAAAATCTTGAATTATTTTGTAAAGCAAAAAAGAACAAAAGTGACAACATAAGTGTAAACTGTAAATTGAGTCAATCAGTCAAATCTAACATCTATCAGCTAACAGAAGTGTACAAGGCCAAAATTTTAATAAACATGCAAATGTGAAAAAGTAAACCAACTAACTAAGATTAACACACAAACGAAAATAAAGTAAAAGAAGGTAAGCGAAAAATGAGAATGCGAAATGATACATGTAGAATTGTATGAATCGTAGATTTATTCATTGAAAAAGAGGCCAATATATATGGTATATACATAAGATGAAAACTACAAGGATATTGTCAATCCCTTAATTACAGGCCAATATATATACTCCTAATATATGACCCTATCTAAACAAGGTATCACTAAATATAAGAAAACTAAAATAAGGAATGGACCGTGATTATGGGGGACTAATTAAAGAAGGAATAAATCGCGTAATACATGTATGAAACTCCAACACTCCCCCTCAAGTTGGCGCATGAAGATTGCGAACACCCAACTTGCCAACTAAAAACCGGTTATGATCAGCGCCAAGTGGTTTTGTAAAGATATCTGCAACTTGATTAGTGGTAGAAATGCAACGAGGTGTGACATCCCGTGACTCAACTCGTTCACGGACAAAAAAATAGTCCATCTTGACATGTTTAGTCCATTCATGAAACACGGGGTTGGTAGCAATATGACAAGTAACCTGGTTGTCACAAAATAACGGGATGGCCTCATGTTGAGTGACCTCAAGATCATGCATCACTGTAACCACATAATTTCACTAACAATATTGGCCATAGCATGATACTCAACTTCATCGGATGAACGAGAGACACCAGATTGTTTCTTTGTTCACCAGAAGACTGGTGCACCACCCAGAGTGATGAAATAACATGTATGTGATCGACGAGTCATGGAATAACCACTCCAATCCTTATCGCAATAAGCCTCAATATTAGAACCCCCATGTACATGAAGAAAGAGGCCTTGCCCAGGAGTAGCCTTTAAATAGCAGAAAACATAGATTACAGTGTCCATGTGAGTGCAACATGGATTTAAGATGAATTGACTTAGCATGTTGATAATGAAGGCAATGTGTGGGTGCCCCGGATCGCGCTCGCGGCCCGCGCTCCCTTGGATAGGGGAATGCAACATGCAAGCGGACATCACGCTTTCCATTCCACCCTCCCTTATTTAGGGGAAGACGAAATTAAAAATGCGGAAAGGATGTTGTCAAAAAGCGCGTGAAATACGCCTTGGTCACTTTAGTGATTTTTGGTACAATATGAGAGATTTGGGTTTTCTGTATCAAGCTATCCCTTGTTTAGGGGTTAACAGGATGCAGAAATACATAACCCTTTCATTCTCATTCTCCCTTGTGTAGGGGAAAACAGAAAAGTGCAAGAAAGGATGTTGCGGGGCCCCACTATTGACTTTATAAAAATTGTCTTAAGGCCTATTTCGAATCATTATGAGCGCTTTGGGTTTTCTATATCAAATTCTCACTTGTTTAAGGGATACCAGGATACAGGAATACATCACCCTTTCATTCTCATTCTCCCTTGTCTAGGGAAAAACGGAAAATAATAAGAAAGGATGTTGCGAGGCCTCACTGTGATCCAAAATGTTTTGACAGAGTCGCCATCTTTATTTTAAGGAGAAAATAAAGAAAAAACCAAAAATAAAACCAGAGAATGCAAAAAAAGGGGTTCGGAGGCTAAGTTACGAGTTGGGAAGGTGCTAGGCACCCAACTCGCCCTTTCAGTCTCAAAAAACAGTTTTTGGGTAAAGCATGCTTTTTGTTATATTTATCCAACAAATAAATAAAGCATTAAAAGAAAGCAAATATATCCATGTCTACATTATTTACGGACTTGCATTCGTCTCCTTCCAATAATTTACAAATACACTTAAAAATATTTGGCCATAATAATGGCTCTTTTTAATGCTATTTTCTAAATAAATCCGGACAGCACAACGACTTATATTTTTACATTGGGTCGGATGGAAAATAGTTTTTATATAAAATAAACTCTTAAAGGCTCACCTTTAAGAGCGTTGGTGTGCTCGTTCTGTCCTTCCGGGAGAAGGAGTCTTGTTTGCTGCTGCTACTGCGGTTCAGGTAGGGTGACTGCTTCCGAAGGTTGCTTCTGGGCATCGTCAAATGGGTGGAGCAACTGCTTGCGTTTTTGCTACTGCTTGCTTGCTGCTAGCGGAAATCGGGCAGAACAACTGCTTGTTTCTAGCGGATTTGGCCTTTTTACTCGGGCAGAGCAATTGTTCTTTTCGACATTTTTGGACCTGGGAAATAGGGTGGAAACCTAGCTGAGGGGCTAAGGCTCACTTTGACCGGTTGGTTTTGAGTTTGGAGGAGTTTTGACAAAGTTTCGAAGCTTTATAGGAGGGGGCACTCACTATCTCACGATCGCTCACTGTTTTTACAGCGTAACAACAACGCTGAAAGCTTTGGGCATTTTTCTATGTGCTGAAAGCGAAGCCGGGGCCTTCTATTTATAGGCTGAGGGAGGGACATCACTGGCATTTGTGAATTTCACTTTGTGCATCACCAGCTTGTACCGCATGCTTGAGAATTTGTGCAATGCGTTAACTCTGAGTGCACTGTAGAACCCCTGGGCGCCGCGGCCAGATTGCATATTGGCCGCGCCAGCCTTCCTTTCTTTGCCTCTTTTTGGACACTTTGGCCCCTGCATTTTACTGTTTTGCGCATGCTGCTTTGTCTTTTGCATTTTTAAATCCTATAACTTGACATTTGTTAAGTTTTAACAGGTCTTGATATCGCATGTCAATGTTACATACCAGGGGTACGAAATTGGGGTGTCTACAGAGCCCCTCAACGATGGAGTCTACGGGTAACCCGCAGCTTACTAAGTAGACGAACATCGTTGATAAGAATAGACTCCCAAATTCCGTGCAATTATAATGGGGAGAAATGCAATAAGTAGCAGTTATAATGCAACAGTTTATAATGCAAACCAAACCTCACATATCCATAGACATATTTAGTCGGTTATAGCAGGTTATCGTAGTTTTTAAGTAGATATGCAAATTAAAGTGCTTTAATGGTCGGACCTACCAAAGTAGGCTGCCTACGTATCCCTTAATAAAGGGAATCAGACCAAATGTAGTTCGGCCGAAGCCGAAACAAGAATGCAGCGATGGTCGTTCCTCTCGAAATAGGCTGCCCTACGTATCCTTATCAAAGGAATCAGACCAAACGTAGTTCCCCGATGCAAACAAACAGTGCTGGGTGGGATGCCAAGGTCAAACATCGTCTCCTCAGGAACTCAGTCCTTCGTTAGAGAACGATAACCTTTCCCTCTGATCCGGGGTTGCAGCCCCTTCAGGGAAAGATCTAAACACAAATCATATGCATGTCGTCTCCTCAAAGGGTCGAAACCCTTTGCCGAACACGACGGTGGGACACATCGCCTCCTCAGGAACTCAGTCCTTCGTCAGAGAACAATAGCCTTTCCCTCTGACCCGGGGTTGCAGCCCCTTCAGGGAAAGATCCAAACACAAATCATATGCATGTCGTATCCTCAAAGGGTCGAAACCCTTTTCCGAACACGACGTTGGGACACATTGCCTCCTTTGGAACTCAGTCATTCGTCAGTGAACGATAGCCTTTCCCTCTGACCCGGGGTTGCAGCCCCTTCAAGTAAAGATCCAAACACAAATAATATGCATGTCGTATCCTCAAAGGGTCGAAACCTTTTGCCGAACATGACGGTGGGACACATCGCCTCCTCAGGAACTCAGTCCTTTGTCAGAGAACGATAGCCTTTCCCTCTGACCCGGGGTTGCAGCCCCTTCAGGGAAAGATCCAACAACCAGGCGGAACACAATATGGGTTGATCATTCCTCTTGGGGTTACGCCCTGCGAGGAGATGATCCTATGCTACTCTTATAAAGCAGGAAAGCATCGCATCCTCAGGGTAAAAAACCATTCGTTGAATGCGATGGTGGAACACATCATGCATGCAAAAGGTAAAATACTTTACCTTTTCTTACCATTGCTTTGCTTTTGCGGCTTCTGCCGTATTTGCTGCTTTTGTTGCATTCGCTGCCTTTGCTGCTTTGCATTTGCGGCATTGGCGGACTCATGTTGGGGATTTTCTTTCTTTTGCTGCATTTCCGGCTTTAGCTGGAAATTTTCCTCTTTTGCTACATCTCCAACTTCTGCTGGGAATTTTCCTTTTTGCTGCATTTCCGGCTTCTGCTGGAAAATTCTTCTTTGCTACTGCATTTCCGGCTTTAGCTGGAAAATTTTCTTTGTTGCATTTTCGGCTTTAGCTGGAAAATTCTTCTTTTTGCTGCATTTCCGGCTTTAGCTGGAAAATTCTTCTTTTTGCTGCTTGCACATATATTTTCCATGCTGCTCATTGCCTTTTTCTTTTTTCTGCTTTTTGCACATATAATTTTTTATTCTCGCATTTCTTTTCTTTTCATGCTTGCATTTTTTCTTTTTCATGTTTTTTTCTATTTCATGCTTTGCATATTTTTTTTATGCATGCTTTCCCCTTTTTTATATATATTACATTTTTTTCATTGCATTTACTTCGTAGAATCTTACATTTGCTGCTAATTTTTTCTGGCTTTTCTGCTCATTTGGCGGCTGATCTGCTGGGGATATGAACTTTACTTTGCTTTTGAATGGATGACCGTCAAATTTTGTTAACAAAGTTAACTTTGTTAACTTTCCGTTAAGCTTCAGGGGTCATTTTGCAGACTTAGAGACTTGAGGACTTAAGTATCAAACCTTCAAATTTTGGAGGGGGAAAAAGGAAAAATTCCTTTTTCCTCCCTTTAAGTGACGGGATGCAGGGAGAGTGAAGCTACTGCTTCACTTCTTCTTTTTTCTTTTCTTTCTTCTGCTGCAACATTGTTGCTGCTCTGCTCATTTCTTTTCCATTTTCTCTCATTTTCTCGATTTTCTTCCGTCAATTCGCGTGTTTTTCTTAGCAGTTGGCTTCTTCTTGATGATCACGGAAGGGAAAAGCTCCAATGCATCCGGATTCAGGCGAAAGGAGGAAAGAACTTCCTCCTTTGATCCGGAATTACGTCAGATATCACTATTCAAAGGCCGATTGGAGTAACCTCCATCGCGATTGGAATACCCATGTATCAAATCTTCCAAATTCTGCTGTAAGTTTTTTTTTTCTAAACCCATTTGGATGATTTCTCAGATTTGCTAGATTTTTTTGCTGCTTTGGGCTTTTGGAACATTCCTGACCCTGCTTCTAATGCTTATGCATATAATATATATGCTAGAATGATGCAATTTGGCAGTTATCCATGAAATTTATGCAATTTATTTTTGCGATGCATAATTTAACTAGTTGACATTATTTGACTCTGCGATGCATGTTTTATATTATTAATGCAATTTGGCTATATAATGCATGTTTAGACGAAAAAAAAATTTTAATATGATGCATGCTCATGAAATAGACTTTTGGAAACATGATGCATTTTTTCGGGTATATTTTCGGACACATTTTTGGATGCATGCAAAATATAATATGAATATTTTATGCGATAATATTCATTTTTATGAATGCCTATGCTGCAGAGACATGATAAATGTCATGGAAATATTTTTCTTTTCAGGATTTGCAACATTTTATCTTTATTTTTGCGAATGCTAAAATGCAGTTATTTGGACAATAAATGCAAATGACAAATGGCTAATGCTTGCATATATCATTTTATTTGATGCAAATGCGATATAGAAAATTTATGGGATGCTTGCTAGTATTATGCATGGGCCATTTTTTTTCAATGTGTGCAAAAATGCAAAAATGTGTCATATATTTTTTTCGAATGCAAAACACACATTTTCTATATTTTTTTTTATTTTTTTATGATGCCGAAATGCCAAAATATATATTTTTCGAATGCAAAAAGATGCAATAAAAATTTTCGAATGCTAAAATGCAATACATTTTTTTTGAATGCAACAGTGCAATATATATATATATATATATATATATATATATATATATATATATATATATATATATATATATATATATATAGACACACACACACACACACACACACACACACACAAAAGATGCAATATAAAAATTTTATGCAAAAAAATTTATGATGATTTGCAAAATGTGATGCATGCAACATGCTTATATTAATAATGTGCGCATGAAAAAAAGATAGTAAACTTACCTTTTCCTTTTCTTTTACTTTTTTTTTAGATGCACAAGCCCCTGATCCGGATTCGGGCAAGTTGTGCTAATATTTCCGACATTTATCGCTTAATGCCCGAGGCGGCACAGATCCTAGTGGAGGGCTCGGGTTTCAGCACATTTTTGCAAGCTTTTGGTCCCTTCCGCGGCTTCCTGCCCATCTTCGAGGTTTTGAGGAATTATTGGTGGGATACTACCCACACTTTTCACTTTAGCTGGGGGGAGGCGACCATGACCCCCTGTGATTTTGCTGCGATTACGGGCATTCCTACCAGCATCGGTAGGCCTTTGGAGCCTGATTACACCCTCCGTCACCATCACGACGTGGTAGAAGATCTCTTGGGCCTTGAGCCCGAATATAAATCCGCTGATGAGATCTACATTGGCAGTGTGCGGAAATGGCTTTTAGAGAATGTCGGGAGGGTTCTAGAGAATGATAGCGAGGTCGTAGCTCGCGTTGCTAGGGAATTCTTATTCTTTTTCCTTGGGACGTCATTTTTCGCAAATTTGTCCACTACCCTGCGGGTTTCCCTCTTAGGCTGCCTGAGGGATTTTGATCATATTGCTGATTATGACTGGGGGCAGGCGGGCCTGGCCGAGCTGTATGCCTCGATGGATAGGGCTAGCCGCAATGACTCGCCGACTCTTAATGGACTTGCTCCGTGGGAGGTACATTCCTTTTCTGCTTCGTGCTGCTCTATCTCCTTTTTTTTATTGCAGCATATTTTTTCTTTTTGCTGATGATGATTTTTTGTTGTTTTTTTTGTAGGTTTGGGCCTATTAATTTTTTCATTTCACGCCGAGTCGGTTGCATCAATGTCTTCACGAGCCACCCTACTTGGCTGAGTTCATGAATGAGAACAGAGTCAGGCCAGACCGAGACGGCAGCTGCTCGGACACAGATTAGGTACGGGAGCGTATTGACAGCTCAAGCGCAGGCACGATGCACTTCCTCCCCTGGAGGGGCCTGGTGGGTCATTATGTAGTGACTTTGGAGATGAGCCGATGTCGGATAGTGATGATATCCATTATGGTTGACTCATTATATATGGGCGAGCGGGTCAACCGCCAGCACTCTCTACTTTTGACGCCCCCAGTGGTACCTCCTATGCCTCCCATTTGGGTAGTTGCGCCAGATTTCTTGCCAAACAGGTATCAGTACCTGTCAAGATTTCCTATGCCTCGGAGTGACTTCCCGGCTATGGCATACGGGGATTTTCTTAGGTCTATGCTCCATCCTCCCCCTCTTATTCCCGCGGCAGCCAAGCGTGCTTCAGATGCTTCTGCTAAGCCGAGGCCTTCTATTCCATCTCTTGATGAGCATCTGGAGTTTACTGGACCTGATGATGCTTTCTCCACCTTTCGATATTATCGAGGCGACAGGATGGTGGAGGAAGTTCTCCCTAATGCCGATATCTCTGAGGAGTGCGAGGTCTCAGAGCAGGCTCGAATGGTAGACACGTCTCTCTCTTTTTTCATCGTTTCATTCTTTTATCATATATATATTTTTTGGAGACTGATATATTTTCTTTTTGTTGTCTCACTCTTTTTTTCAGGTTAACGTGTCTACGTACAAGAAGCTGCTGTGGGGTTTCTTCAGCATCAACAAGCTTTATCAGAAGCTTGTGGATGAGTTCTCTTACCGAGGGAATGATGCAATGCGGCAGATTAGGCGTTGGAATGATGATGATGATGATGATGACGATGATGATGATAATGATGATGATACGGCTGCCGGATCTAGTCGTGCTCAGACCAGAGGACGAGGATATAGGGTCGACGGCGGATACGACCCTTGGGTCATGGGAGGCAACCTTGAACAGAGCCAGTCTTCTCATGGCCATTAGCTTTAGCTTCCTGCATTTATTAGCTTTTTCTTTTCCTTGTACCAAATTATGTACATATATATATTTTATGCAATGCAATATAATTTTATATGATGCAAAAATTTAAAATGCAGACTCAATATTCATGCACAAAATAAAGTTAGACCATTATCTAGGGGTAATGGCACACTGTAACTCAGGAAAGGGATTTTAGGAAGATGCACCTTTTAATTTCGAGTGGGCTTTTCTGGTGCTCTACGGGGAGGAAGAGGCAGCCGCCTCTTCCTGTGCTTGATCTTTTGCAATTGCCGTAAGGCTATTTTTATAGCTTCTACATTTTTCTTTACGATCAGACAGAGCAGCAGATAATGGTCGGAGCTGAAATACCAGGATACTAGGTAGTTTGGGGAACAATGGCCAAGATCCTGGCGCCACCCATAAGGAATATGGGCGCCGCGCCAGGGAGGAGTGTTGGCGGCGCCAGGAGACTTTCCTGTGCAATCCCTATTCATGCACTATTCGTGTACTGTACTAAAAAATCATCAGTTTCTTCGAATTTTCGGTATAAATGGCGAACGAAGCAGTGCTCAATTTTCATCAGCCTGCTTGCTTTCTCTTTTTCAGCTTAAGCTTTCAACCTCTCTTTTTGCTCAGTTTTGCCTTCTTTTTATCAAATAAACTTTGCTTTTCCTCCAAAAATGGCTGTACCAACCCACACAGCTTTAGAAATGGAGATTTATGAGAATGTCTTGGACTTTTGGGTCCTCTCCCTGCGATCAGACGAGCGGGACTGGTTCGAGCATATCTATGGGTACAAGTGTCTGCTATCATGGCGGACCCTTATCATTAACTGGGATATGATGCGGGGAGCTTCCCGGTTCTGGTCGCCTTAGGACCACCTTTTTAATTTTGGTCTGAATGAGATGTGCCACACCTTTGAAGAATTCTGCGCCATGGTGGGGATGACCGCTGCTGGACCTATTGATGTGCCTTCTCCACGGAGGCGTCCATATATGGCAATAAGGGAGCTTTTCGGCACCACTCGTGCAGCTACTCCAGGCTTTTATAATGAAGTAAATTTTGATCTGAACGTCTTTCTGGGGCCTTTACGGAGTATAGGGAGGATGACCTTAATTATTTGAGACGCCGGCTGTCGTCTCTTTTTCTTTGCCTTGCGGGGCAATATCTGCTGGTGGGCCAAACTGGGTATATTGATGTGCGGGTTGTGGACCTAGTATTGCAGGCTCGGGATCGCCGGGTGAATATTATTCCGGTGATCTTGGCAGAGACCCTGGCGGGCATGGATGATTTTGCATCTGGCGACGAGTTATTCCCCTTTGCTAGCCCTCTTCTGATCCATATGTGGTTAGAGGAACATTTTAACTGGGTGATGGGTCCAGTGCTGGCGGGAGCAAGGTATGATCTGGGGTTCTATGGCTCTCGGGGTCATTATACCCAGACCAATTTTTCAGAGTTCGACTGGGTTGAGAATTTCTTGCGCAGAGGCTCCATGGACATAATATGGGTCATCATCCACCGCGCATCCGCCGCTTTCTTCAAGATATCTGTCATTCGCCTGGTATTGAGCGTACCTCCTTTTATCGGGCAGACATGGTTTTGCGCCAATTTGGCAAGGAGCAGCTCATCCCTGATGCGAGCCGTCCTGTAGCTGTGGAGCTGGAGATAAATAGGGACTTGGGCACCCTTATCAGCAATATATGGCAGCTGGACTTTGACTCACTGGAGGTGGCTTACCTCTATTCTGATTACATGCTCCTCTCCCATGAATACTTGCCATGGATTATGGTGGCCGCTGAGGGGCATTCCCGCCTGATCAGAGGCGGATGCTGGGCCATCGAATAACCAGTGGTCTGGATGCTCGCCTGATGGAGATAGGCGAGGACATAGAGAGTTCGGGGCTGGTGGTCCCTCAGGCCTTGCAAGAGGACTTTAGGCGTGTTCATGGCCTTGATGCCTGGATGGCTCCTTGTCCAAATGAGGCAGGTCCTAGCAATGCACCTCCTCGTCTGAGCAACGCAAGCTGGCGGAGTAATCCTTGGGAACCAAATGAGGTTGTCCCTCCCCCTCAAGCTGGCGGATGGGGCACTGCTCTCAGGGATGATGGCGCTGGCCCGAGCAATACGGCTATTCAGGATAATGGGGACGCGGATGATAAAGATGAGGATACTTCTGGAGGTTCTTACGCTGGTGAGACTGGAGCCTCTTCTGTGCCTCACAGAAGAAGTATATGGTCCCGGCTAGGCGGACGCCGCAGACATTGATAGACCGCTTCAGGGCTGTGCTACAAATAAAGGATAGTTTTTTTGGGGGGGGGGAATAAGGGGGGTATAGATATATGTACAGGCAATAAATGCATAATCTAAAATGTCTTAAGCAATTATTCCTAAGTTGCACCGTAAGACTTTATATTATATTTTTGTATTTTAATGCGAGCTCTTGTTGTGGTTTTTCTCTTTCTTTGTCAGTCAAGACTCTGCACACTGAAGACTTCGGCGGGCTGGATGCTGAGGATTCAGAAAGTGCATTCCTTCCCCTTTTTTCCTGACTCATTTTTTTATTTATGTTCTAACTTTTGCCTAGGCTGCCCTTTCGGGTTTTCAACCTAGCGAGCCCTTATTTATCCTTTTTGTTGTTTTCTTTTTTTTATATGCTCTAATTTTTGCCTAGGCCGCCCTTTCGGGTTTTCAACCTAGCGAGCTGGAGAGAGAAGCAAACTACTAGATATATAGGCTCAAGCATAGTACCTTTTAAGCTTGTCAAGGTTGAAGGGCTGAACAAGATCCTCCCCTTCCTGGTTCGTGAGGAGTACTGCCCCTCCTGACCGGATTTCTTTGACAACATAAGGTCTCATCCAAGGAGGTTTCTATTTTCCCTTAGTATCAAAATAACTAGGGGGTTTTTCTTGAAGTACCAAGTCGCCGACTTGGATGTTGCGGCCTTTGACTTTTTTATTGAATGCTCTGGCTATTCGCCTTTGATATGCCTGAGTGTGCTCCAGGGCTAGCAGCCGTCGTTCGTCGATCAGGGCTAATTCTTCGTATCTCCCTTTGACCAAATCAATCTCTGATACGCCTCATTCCATCATTACTCTTAATGATAGGATTTCAACTTCTATGGGTAGCACCGCCTCCATGCCATATGCTAGAGAATAGGGAGTAGCCCCAGTGGGTGTGCGGACTGAAGTGCGGTAGCCCCACAGGGCTAACGATAATTTTTCTGGCCAGTCTCTTCCTATATCGGCCATCTTTCTGATAATATTTTCCAATGTTTTATTGGCTGCTTCAATGGCACCGTTGGCTTGTGGCCGGTAGGGAGAGGATTTATGCCTTTGGATTTTGAATTCGTCGAGTAGACGATTCACGTCCCCTTCGAAATACGTGCCGTTGTCGGAGATGATCTCAAAAGGTACTCCGTATCAATATATGAGGTTGGTCCGGATGAATTCGGACACCTATCGAGCATTTAAAACTTTATAGGAAGAAGCTTCCACCCACTTCGTGAAATAATCGACGACTACCAGGACATATTCGTGGCCATTAGATCCTTTTGGGTGAATTTGGCCTATGACGTCGATTCCCCAAGTTGAAAAGGGCCAGGGGCTGTGGAGTTGTATAAGATATGCAGGGGCATGTGCTGTAGATTTGCAAAACGCTGGCATTTGTCGCAATGACGCACCCACTGAATACAGTCGGTTTCTAGCGTACTCCAATAGTACCCCTGCCGGATAACTTTCTTGGATAACATATGGCCATTCATGTGGGGCCCGCAGGTACCACCATGAGGCTGGTCCATGATTTGTTCGGCTTTTGCTTGGTCGACGCATAATAGGTTTAGGCCCTGATAATGCCTCTTGTACAGGCTGCCACCGCTGAATACGAATTGCGATGCCCATCTCCGCAGGGAGACTTTCCCTCTTTTGTCTAGGCCGGGAGGATAGATCCCTTTCTGAAGCAGATTTATAATATCTGAATACCAAGGCTCGTGATCTGCTTCAGGAGCAGCATTGATCTTGAAGCAGTACGACGGAGTGACCTTTTTCCCAACTATGAATGGCTGGACATTAGCTTTGGTGGGAATTTGGACTAATGATGCCAGAGTGGCCAAAACATCGACAAATTGATTTCTATCTTGTGGCAAGTAATGAAACGAGATAGAATTAAATTTGGTGGTGAGTGCTGTCAATTTTGCATGATAGAGCTGCAGCCGGGGATCCTGGGTCTTCCATTTCCCTTCGACTTGATTTATGATTAGGGCAGAGTCACCGTAGACTTCCAAGTCTTTGGCTCCCTTTTGGAGAGCTTCTTCTAGGCCAGTGATACAAGCTTCGTATTTAGCGGTATTGTTCGAGCATTCAAACTCTAACCTTATGGCCAACGGAGTGTGGGAATCTACCGGGTCGATTAGCAAGATTCCTATGCCAAAGCCTCTTTTATTTGTGTCTCCGACAAAGAACATTTTCCAACTGGTGTCGCGGTCCGTAATTTCCAGGACACCTTCGTCTGGGAAGCTAGGCTCAGCTGCATCTTCTGCTTCTAAGGGCAGATCAGCTAAATGGTCTGCAATTATACTGCATTTGATAGATTTTGAGGGTGACATAGGTGATGTCAAACTCATTGAGGAGAAATGACCATTTAACTAGTCGGTTGGATAGTGATGGCTTGTCGAAGATGTACTTTATAGGATCCATCCTAGAGATGAGCTTGATGGATTGTCCTTATAGATAGGTTTTGAGCCTTTGCGTTGCCCAGACTAGGCCGGTGCAGCTTTTCTCTAATGCTGAATAATTCAGCTCGCTTCCTTGCAACTTCCTACTTATAAAGTAGATGACATTTTCAAGGTAGGAATTTTCTTTTTCTTGGGCGAGCATAGCCCCTACTGACGTGTCTGTGACGGTTAGATATAGGTGGAGAGGTTTATGTATATGAGGAGGAGCTAGCACTGGTGGATTGGTAAGGTAGGCTTTTATTTTTTCGAAGGCTAGCTGATATTTCTCGTCCCAGACTTGGTCAGTATTTTTCTTTGAGAGTTTGAATAGGGGCTTACATATGTATGTCAGCTGTCTGATGAAGCGGCTGATATAATGCAATCGGCCCAGGAAGCCTTTGACTTCGTTTGGAGTTTTTGGCTGTGGCATATCTATGATGGCTTTGATTTTGGCTGGCTCGATTTCAATGCCTTGCTCAGTTACCATGAATCCCAGGACCTTGCCTTTGGTAACCCCAAATGTGCATTTGGTGGGGTTAAGCTTCATCTAGATACTTTCTTAACCTTTCGAAAAAATTTCGAAGGTCCTTGATATGAGCACCGTTGGCATCGCTGGAGTGCACGATCATGTCATCAACATAGACCTCGACTTTTTTATGAATCATGTCGTGGAAGAGGGTGGTGGCAGCCCTTTGATATATAGCCCCGACATTTTTTAGCCCAAATGGCATGACATTATAACAGTAGGTTCCTCATGGAGTAGTGAATGAGGTTTTCTCCTGGTCTTCTGCTGCCATTTTGATCTGATTATAGCCCAGCATACCGTCGACGAAAGATCTTATTTTGTGAGCAATATCAATATTGGGTAGAGGGAAGTCATCTTTGGACGATGCTTTGTTAAGGTTGCGGAAGTCTACACAGATCCGGACCTTCTCGTTGGGCTTAGGAACAGTCACTATATTGGATAGCCAGATGGGGTATTCTACTACCCGAATAAATTTGACATGTAGCTGCTTCATGATTTCTTCCTTTACTTGTAGTGACCATTCCGGTTTAATTCTGCGAAGCTTCTACTTGATTGGCCGAGTATTCGGATATATGGGGATCCGGTGTTCGACAATGGCTGGATCTAGCCCAGGCATATCTTCATAGGACCAGACGAAAATGTCCACGAACTCTTTGAGGAGGTCAATAAGTGCTACCCTTTCAGGGCCTTGCAGGTAGCTGTCGACTTTGATTTCTTTGATTTCATTGTTCAGTCTCAGATTGATAGTAGATAAGTCTTCAGTTGCTGCTGATGATTGATGTTTTTCCTGGTGCTCAACTGACTTTATGAGCTCAAGCAAGTAATTTTTATCTTTTGGGTCCATTTCATTAAATGACTCATTATTAAAATTATTTAATACGTCTTTTAATGTAGGTGCAACTAAGGAGTAAGAAAAGACATTCAGATTATCATTAATAGTAAAATGTACAGGGTTATTTACATTATTGAGGTCCTGGGGTTTGAGATCCTCAATTTTAGGGAGCGGGCCGGTAGATGACCAATCCGTAAAACTAGGGGAAGGAAGGGGAATAGTATATCCAAAGCGATCCACCAGATTTGCAGGCGCTAAAAGGGGGCCGGTCGTAGTATACCAATTCTGCAGAGGCTTATCAATACTAGACTCAAACTCAGCAGTGAGCTTTTTATAATTAGCACCTCCATCTATCATTCCCAAGAAACTGTCCTCCAGGCATTATTAGAAACCCCTGTTTATTGATGGAGATATTTACAACACCTTTATTTTGGCTAAATAGGTTCATTTGCCCTTTAAACCTCCTTTGTTTGATTTGTTTCAAAGATTCTTGTACCTGCCACCATAATTACCTCGTTGCCGATAAGATATTGAATTGTGTTTCTGAGTGAGTAGAACTTATGAGTAAGATGACCACTGCAGTGGTGGTACTCACAATACTGGGCATGATTTCATGTAACAGGCAATGGATTGGGCGGTTGATAATTAACAACGGGCTTAAGTATCTCATGGGTCCATAGTGTTTGGAATATTTCAGATAGTGCCTTGGAATTATTTCTTTCCTTCCTTTTGGCCTGGGCAGACTACCAAACTGAGGTTTGGTCAAATAGTTGGATTGAGTTTTTTCTCTTGGATAATATTGCACTGGGATTTGGCTGCCTGGGCCCCAGCTTAAGGGAAGTTATTTTTCTTGGGTGCAAATGACTTCTTTTGGAGTCCCCTAGGTTATTTGCTGAGGATAAGCAATTGAGGGATCGAGGGGAAGGTAATTCTTTTGGTTATGGTAGCAGTCATTTAGGTGAAGGAGTTCAGGGTTGACTTCTGGAGGAGATGGATTAAAATTATGAGCATTTGGAACCATATCACTTTGGGCAATGGGGTTAATATCTAGTTGATGGTTAGTACTCGGTTGTTTTCTGGAGGCTTGAAAAAGATATTTTCTGAGGTATCAGGACAGTTTGTTTCAGGAAGGCAAGAAATATCAAGAGCATACTTCGGGCTCTTGATCTTTTGAGAGAGGGCAGCAAGAGTTTTTTGCAAAACCTGCTAAAAGATCACCAACCACCTGATTTGCTATTCTTTCCGCATGGGCAATTTCTTTTTCTGGTTCCCAGTTGTTCCAATCATTGCTAGTCCCCGTCATAGCCTGTTTATTTTTAGTGGCCATTTCGCTCAAATTTGCGTCCTCTGCACTGATTCTTTCTTTTTCTGATCTGACCCTGATATTTTTTGATCTGCTTTCTGTGCCCGTATCCCGTATCAACCGGCCAGTACTATTTTTGTCTTTCCAAACTCAGGCCATGTTTCTGAGGAAAATGGGGTTTGAAGTTATCAGAAAGGCTGATTGGAAGCTTTATGGGCTAGGAGTACAGTGTGTCTTTATTAGTATGTTTTATTATTATTGATTTTCCTACAGTTGACCGGACAAGCACCTGCTTTGTTTTGACAGTCTCAGGACTATTTCTGGAACAGTGGATTCTTTCTCTAGAGTATAGGACCCTCGTATTCCACCTGCCTTTCGACTCCCTAAGATCGGACTGATCCCAAGCGAAGGGCCTATACTATTTCTGGGATCCACCATTCAAAATGGTTTAAGTCAAACATCAATAAATAATCAATCAGCTCATGTGTATTTATTCATATTCTTTTTTTTTCTATCAATTTTTTTTTTATTTTGCTTGATTTTTTTTGACCTCTTTTTTTTAATCTTTCTTTTTTTTTTCTTTTTCACAGGGGATGACCAATGATTCAGAGATGCAAAAATTGGTCGGTCTATGAAGTGTCATGAGAATCTATATGCAATCTAACGTTGGCTTATGCATGAGGTAAGCTGGCCATAGTGTAGGGTAGCAGTTCGGAATATCCCTACATGCGTGCGCGTGTGTGCGGTATCTAAAAAGCAATAAAATCTCTTTTTTTCATATATAAAACACAAGATAAAACAGATATGGCATGTCTTGATGTTATTTGTAGATTTTCTCGGCTTTTTTAGTTTGAGCGCGAGCAAGCAAGCCAATCACATCAAGAAATAGAAAGAAAAATTGAGAATTTATCTATTCCTATTAATTATAAATTTGTCCTAATCCTCAAAATAAAATGACGGAATTAAATAGAATATGTACAAATTTTTGCGTAATAAAAAAAACAGGATAATAATATAAAGGAGTAATAAGGCGATAAATAAAAATAAAGCGATAATAAAAATAAAGCCCCAGCCCTTTTGTTAAGCTGCCCGAAAATTTATAATATTTTTTAAATATATATTTTTTAAAATATATCTGTAATGGTGACTGGAACGAAACTGCTGCAAGATAGAAGATCATATCCACAAATATATACACGGATATATAGGAACACAATATTCAAATGTTTAAAGAAATATAACAAGCATACTTTAGTCAGAAACGAAAGAAAAAAAAGTTTTGTTACTGACTAGCCCTCCATTTTTATTTAAAATAAAAACGATCTCCCCAGCAGAGTCGCCATTGTGGGTGCCCCGGATCGCGCCTGCGCCCCGCACTCCCTTGGATAAGGGAACGCGACGTGCGGAGCGGACATCACGCTTTCCATTCCACCCTCCCTTGTTTAGGGGAAGACAAAATTAAAAATGCGGAAAGGATGTTGTCAAAAAGTGCGTGGAATACGCCTCGGTCACTTTAGTGATTTTTGGTCCAATATGAGAGCTTTGGGTTTTCTGTATCAGGTTATCCCTTGTTTAGGGGATAACAGGATGCAGGATACATCACCCTTTCATTCTCATTCTTCCTTGTGTAGGGGAAAACAAAAAAATGCAAGAAAGGATGTTGCGGGGCCCCACTATGGATTTTATAAAAATTGCCTTAAGGCCTATTTCGGATCATTATGAGCACTTTGAGTTTTCTATATCAAGTTCTCCCTTGTTTAGGGGATACCAGGATATAGGAATACATCACCCTTTCATTCTCATTCTCCCTTGTCTAGGGGAAAACGAAAAATAATAAGAAAGGATGTTGTGAGGCCTCACTGTGATCCAAAATGTTTTGACAGAGTCGTCATCTTTATTTTAAGGAGAAAATAGAGAGAAAAAAAAAACCCAAAATAAAACCAGAGAATGCAAAAGAAGGGGTTCGGAGGCTAAGTTACGAGTTGGGAAGGTGCTAGGCACCCAACTCGCCTTTTCGGTCTCAAAAAACAGTTTTTGGCTAAAGTATGCTTTTTGTTATATTTATCCAACAAATAAATAAAACATTAAAAGAAAGCAAATATATCCATGTCTACATTATTTACGGACATGCAATCGTCTCCTTCTAATAATTTACAAATACACTTAAAAATATTTGGCCATAATAATGGCTCTTTTTAATGTTATTTTCTAAATAAATCCGGGCAGCACAACAACTTATATTTTTACATTGGACCGGATGGAAAATAGTTTTTTTTATAAAATAAACTCTTAAAGGCTCACCTTTAAGAGCATTGGTGTGCTCGTTCTATCCTTCCGGGAGTGGGAGTCTTTTTTGCTACTGCTACTGCTTCGGTTCGAGCAGGGTGACTGCTTCCGAAGGTTGCTTCTGGGCACCGTCAAATGGGCGGAGAAACTGCTTGCGTTTTTGCTGCTGCTTGCTTTTGGCGGAATAACAACTGATTGTTTCTGGCAGATTTGGCTTTTTTACTCGGGCAGAGCAACAGCTCTTTTCAAGATTTTTGGACCGGGAAATAGGGTGGAAACCTAGCTAGGGGGCTAAGGCTCACGTTGACCGGTTGGTTTTGAGTTTGGAAGAGTTTTGGTAAAGTTTCGAGGCTTTATAAGAGGGGGCGCTCATTATCTCACGATTGCTCACTGTTTTTACAGCGTAACAACAACGCTGAAAGCTTTGGGCATTTTTCTGTGTGCTGAAAGCGAAGCTGGGGCCTTCTATTTATAAGCTGAAGGAGGGACATCGCTGACATTTGTGAATTTCACTTTAAGCATCACCAGCTTGTACCGCGTGCTTGAGAATTTGTGTAATGCGTTAACTCTAAGTGCATTGTAGCACCCCTGGGCGCCGCACCCAGATTGCATATTGGTCGCACCAGCCTTCCTTTCTTTACCTCTTTTTGGACACTTTGGCCCCTGCATTTTACTGTTTTGCGCATCATGCTTTGTCTTTTGCATTTTTAAATCATGTAACTTGACATTTGTTAAGTTTTAATACGTCTTGATATCACATGTCAATGTTACGTATCAGGGGTACGAAATTGGAGTGTCTACACAATATTAGGGCAAGGTACTGTCAAGTAAAGGAGTCGGTCGATCAAACGATGGTAATGTGAAACATCAACTGTCGAGCTGTCTTTATCAAGAGTAGCGTGAAAATTCTATTCCATACGAAAAGAACTAGGACGACATCATTGTAGCCCAGTCTCTTCCAAAATGTCTAAGGTGTATTTACGTTAGCTCAAGACTAAACCTTGGGAAGAACGGGCAATCTTGATTCCCAGAAAATACTTCAAAGGACCTAAATCCTTGATGTTGAACTTGCCATTAAGATATGCCTTGACATTTGTGATTTTAACTTCATCGGTGCCAACAAGAATAACGTCATCACATAAATAAGGGCTAAAACATATGTGGTACCTTGCTTGAAGATAAAAAGGGAGTGATCAATCTTGGATTGACGAAAACCGATGTCAATTAAAGCCGACGTGAATTTATGATACCAATTCTGCGAGGCTTGTCCTAAACCATAAAGAGATCTGTGCAACTTGCAAACTCGCATATCCCCTTAGTTTGAAAACCATGGGGTAACTTTCATGTAGACATCTTTGAGGAGGTCGCCATGCAAAAAGGCGTTGTTCACGTCAAGTTGATGTATTGCCCATCCTTTTTTGGCAGCCACGGTGAGCAAGCTACGTACAGTAACAACTTTCGCAACTGGTACGAATGTTTCGTGGAAGTCAATCCCTTCAACCTAACTGAATCCTTTGGCCACAAGACGAGATTAATGACGCTCAATATCACAATTTGGTTTATATTTGATTTTATAAACCCATTTGGAATCAATTGCTTTCTTTCCCGGTGGCAAGGACTCCAAAGTCCATGTACCACTGTCCTCCAAAGCTCATATTTTCTTTTACATAGCTTCACACCAGTTGGGATCCTTGGCAGCCTGACTAAAATATTTTGGCTCATCATGGGAAGTGATGGTCGCAAGATAAACTTTACATGAGTACAAAAACGATCATAAGAGACAAAATGTGAAAGTGGATGCATCGTAGAGGTCCCTAAATCGAATATGGGTTGGACATAGTCTATAGATTTCAGAAGCTTGACTTCATAATTTTCCAAATGCTTGGGCCATGTTCTGATTCTGTCACTACGACTAATCATATCCTGGACACCATGTTCTGCAATGGTGACTTCATGTTGGTCTAAATTTGGAAATAAAGGACTAGCTACTGTGGCTTGATCCTGAAATTGCTCATTCATGGGGTCAATTTGGTCATCGGTAGGTTCAAACATGGGGGGTATGGGAGAAGGCTTGCTTGTTTGCGAGGCTATGAGGATGGGAGAAAACTCATCAAAACTGTTTGGGCTAGAGATATATGGAGGAGTTGCCTTTATTTCCAAAGAACAAGAGATATAATTTTGGTGTTGAAAATGAAAGATTTCTTCAACAAACTTTACATCACGAGAAGTAAAAAAATTTCTTTTATGTTAAATCATACAACCGATACCCCTTTTGGTTATTTGGATACCCAACAAAAACACAAGGTCTCCCCTTTTCGCCAAATTTATCACCTCTTTTTTTTTGTTGTTTCAATCATAAACGAGACATCCAAAAACGCGAAGATGGTCATAGGATGGCAAACATCCCAATAAAATCTCATAAGGTGTTTCGTTGTCGGCCAATTTTGACGGTAACCGATTAATAACATAAGTGGCAGTAAGAACACACTTACCCTAAAAACAAATACGTAAGTTGGCTTGAAACCGTAAAGCCCAACAAGTTCAAGAATATGCCTATGTTGATGTGGTGTATCAGTGCAAGAAGTTTCAAAAACAATTCCATTTTCTACATAATAGGCTAACATCTGTGTGGATTGAAACTCCAGACCATTATCACTTCTGATTTTCTTAACGCTTTCAAATTAAGTCTTAATCATGTTACAAAACATAGTTAAGTAATGACCCACTTCAATTTTGTGTTTCATGAGATACACCCAAACGCCACGACTAAAATAATCCACAATGGAAAGAAAATAATATGCATCAATAAACAAAGGAGTTCGATAATCACCCCAAACATCACAATGAAGAAGTTCAAAACAAGATTTAGTCTTAATGGAATTAATGGGAAAAGGTGTTCTTGTCTGCTTGGCTCTCACACAATAATCACAAGGTGTAGTTTTTATCCGAAGAATGTTACCAATGGGAATATGCTGAAGCTTTGTGTTTGAGTCATGACCCAATCTTTTGTGCCAGATTTCGGAATCAAGAGAAATTGTCAAAGCTTCATCTCCATGTTGCACATGCTCCAAGCAATATAGACCATTGTCATATTTACCCAATCCAATCTGGTTCCTTAAAGGTAAGTCATGCACTACACAAAAATCATAAAAAAAATCTTGGCTCAATTATGATCCTTGGTTAATCGACTAACATAAAGAAGATTGCACTTAAAGTTGAGAATATTTAAAACATTATTGAGTTTTAACCTATTAGGCAAGAAAGTAGTCCCAATCCCTTTAACAGGAATTCGATCACCATTCGGTATTTTCTTAAGCATGGTTTGTATCGAATCTGTTTGTCCCACGAGAATCTTCTCATCACACGTGATGTGTTCGGTTGCACCTGGGTCAATGATCCAATTGTGTAAGTAAACTTCCTTACCAGCCATATTTATGGTGGGTAAGGCATGGGACTGCGATGCATCGTTGTTGGAACCAAAATATTGAACCAACATGGCGAATTGCTCGAATGAAAGACATGGAATTCGACTAAAAACAAGTTCTACATTTGTTGCCTCAGGAGTCATTTTCCGATCACCATGAGCTTCGTACATCTGATTTCCAGGACATGAAGGCCGTTTATAACCATCTGGATAACCAATGATTCCATAACACGTCACGATGAAGTGACCTATTCGTCCATAATTTGAGCATTTCGATCGTGCACGTCTGCCTCCTGTGTGATCAGATTGCTCCTTGTCATCCCTTCGATGATCTTTCTCGTTCCGTGAATGCGTGTTTGGCTTGAAAAGTAGCATCTTCAATGTTTGGTTTGCGAGTTGCTGTTATTTGACGTTGTTGCTCATCTTCAGCCACTAGATGGTAAGCAATACCCAAGGTGAGGGTGGGTTTGTTTCTTAGAATTTGACTTTTAATAGTCCCAAACGTGTCATTGAGACCCATAAAGGACTCATATAGTTGTTCCTTCTCTCGGAGTGCTATGAGCTGCTTCGAGATCTCACGTGTGTAACGACCACATGCGTATTTCGGCATAGGAGCAATAGATTGTATCTCATACCACAAGCCCCTCAATTTTGTATAGTAGGCTGACATGGACCTGTTGTCTTGTCTCGTGGATGTTAGCATCCTCTTCAACTTATAAGTGCGAGGTGCGCTTTCCTTCCCAAATCTTTCCTCCAAGTCACTCCATATCTCAGCAGCAGTCTTGGCATACCGTATACTATTGCGAATCTCCTTCTCCATAGCACTGCATAGCCATCCCTTGACCATGACATTACAACGTTTCCACAACATCAAGTTCGACGAACCTTCATCGGGCATGGAAATTGAAAAGAGATGTGAAATATATGTAATTGGAACTCAATTGTTTATTACTTCTTAATTGATTAATAGTGATACATGTTGCCTATATTTATAGTCCTAAAACTGCTAGCAGAATTAAAGAAGGAAAAGGATTAACAAACCAATATAACAACTAACTGATCTACAACTAACTGTCATAACCGAATATTTTCACTCGACACCCTTCTGCTTTTGTGAATCACATCCAGGTGCTAAAGCTTTCTAAATTAGTTGCTTCCTTGAACTTCTTCCACTTTGAACTTGCTTCTCCAAACTTTGCCTTGATCTGAATCCCCTTGTGTAATTCAGTCTTGATGGTATTCAGTTTCTTCTTGGTTCAGTATATGAGTTTTCCCACAAGTTGTTTGTATTCAGAAGGATTTTCAAGGAGGGTTCCATCCTGGCTCAAAAGTTTTCCATTAGGGTCATAGGGTATGGTGAGAGGTTTGCTGTCAGTGAGACCTGCTGCCTTGACAAGGTCCATAGCATATTTTCTTTGGCTTAGGTGGAAGCCTTCAATAGACCTCATGACTTCAATCCCTAGATAGTATTTAATGGATCCTAAATCCTTAATGCTGAATCTTTGATGCAGCAATTGTTTTAGGGAGTTGATGTGATCAATATCATTTCCAGCCACTAGAACATCATCCACATAGACCAAAACTGCAGTGAACATTGGTCCTTGTTTTAAAGTGAAGAGGGAATAGTCTGCCATAGATTGCTTGTATCCTAGGTTGATTAGTACCTCTGTAAGTTTTGAGAACCATTGTCTTGAGGCCTGTTTTAGGCCATATATAGACTTCTTTAATCTGCAAACTTTATTCTGGCCTGCCTGTTCCTTATATCCTGGTGGCAAATTCATATAGACTTCTTCTTCCAAATCACCATGCAGAAATGCATTGTTCACATCGAACTGGTGTACATTCCATTTTGAGATGCTGGCAACAACAAGAATGGTTCTTACAGTGACCATTTTTGCCACAGGTGCATATGTCTCTGAATAATCAACTCCTTCAGTCTGGTTATATCCCTTTGCCACAAGTCTGGCTTTAAGCCTTTCCAAACTACCATCAAAATTGTATTTGGCCTTGTAGATCCACTTGCAACCAATAGCTCTTTTTCCTTGGGGTAAATTTGTAATATCCCAGGTGTCATTGACTTCAAGGGCAATGATTTCTTTGTTCATGGCTTCAATCCATCCAGGGCTCAAAATGGCTTGGTTATAAGATTGTGGTTCTTGTATGTGTGCAATAGAATTAGCACATGGTTTGCAGTAGACATTAGACAGAACATAGTCTTTAAACTTGGCTGGAAGCTGTTTAATCCTTGTGGATGTTCTAATGTTCTGATTTGCAGGAGGGTTATCAGAGGATTCTGTAGCTTCTTCTTGTCTTTGGTTGATGGGATTAGGAGTTGGTTCTCTTGGCTTTGTGTCATCATGAGACAAATTTACATCAATAACAGGTATCTCAGTTTTAGATTGTTCAGGTTTGATGAAAGGGAAGACAGTTTCATGGAAAACAACATGCCTGCTCACAAATATGCCTTTAGTTTCCATGTTGTAAAGTATGTAGCCTTTTTGGTCTGAGGGATAGCCAAGCAAGATGCTTTTAATAGCTCTAGGTTCAAACTTGTCAGAGGGATGAGTTAAGGCAAAACAAAGGCATCCTATGATTCTCAAATGTTCATATGAAGGTGTGGTTTTAAAAAGGAGCTCATGTGGTGTCTTGAAGTTGGTGGCATCAGTAGGAAGTCTATTTATTATGTGAGTGGCAGCTAGGAGGCAATATCCCCAAAAGTGTATTGGAAGACCAGATTGAAACCTTATTGCTCTGGCCATATCAAGGAGGTGTTGGTGTTTTCTCTCAACAACTCCATTTTGTTGAGGGGTATCAACACAGGAACTCTCATGTTTTATTCCCAGATTACTAAGGAAAGGGATGACTTCAGAATTATAAAATTCTGTTCCATGGTCAGTCCTGCAGAATTTAATGCTGGTATTAAAGTGGTTTGTGACATAGGCATTGAACTGTTTTAAAAGGCTGAAGACATGAGTCTTGCTAGGCATGAGAAAAGTCCAAACACCTCTGGAATAATCATCCACAATGGTAAGGAAATACTGACCATTCATAGTGGTTTTCTGTATGGTCCCCATAGGTCACAATGGATAAGCTCAAAACAAGTATTAGATCTGATACAACTAACATTAAAAGGGAGTTTGTGCTGCTTGGCCAAGGGGCATATATCACACAAAGTAACATCTTTAATAAAATCTTTGTCATTTTTACAAGAAGGAAGGAGATGTACAATCCTTTTAAGTGTGGTAAAGGAGCTGTGGCCAAGCCTTTTGTGCCAAGAATTGATATCTTTATCTCTTGAAGAATTCATGCAAAAGTGGGATTGGTTGTGGGAAGGATCTGCCTTGAATATGTAGAGGCCTTCACTGAGGTTACCAATGGCTAAAGTCTTGGTCTTCTGAGGGTCCTGGAAAATACACTGAGTGTTGTTAATCTGAGTGTGGCAATTAGTCTGTGAAATGAGTTTGGGTATAGAGAGAAGGTTGTATCTGAAATTAGGTATATAAAAGACATGATTAAGGGTGAGTTGAGAGTTTAGGAATAATTTTCCAACATGGTTAACAATAACACTGGTTCCATTAGGAAGGGATAGAGTGATAGGGTGATTAAGTTTCTTGACATCATGCATGACATTGAGTGATATGCATATGTGATCTGTTGCTCCAGAATCAATAATCCAATTCTGTGTGGAAGTAGTGTTTCTGTGATTTTCAGTGATTGAAGTACACGCCATATTTGTCATCCCAACAAATCCTTGTCGGATTTGATTCTTCTTTGTGATCTTCGGATTGTCTTTGATTTTGAGAAGATTCGAGAACATGATTCGGTTGTGCTTGCAGATTTTCCAATGTAATTTGGAAGTTGTGCCTTTGTTTTACGCATTAATTTGATTGTTCGAACGAACTGCATGATTTTTGGATTTCGAGAATGTGGTTGATTGCCATATGGTATGATTCTTGCTTTCATTCCCTTGTTGGTCTTTGTTAGGCTGGACACGTGGGCGGGATGATTAGGATTACTGGATGATTAATAGGGAATCCTTTAAGCTGTAACATTCATCTTTGGTATGTCCCTCCCTAGTGCAATAGTTGCAAAAGATCCCCTTCTTGAATGGGGTTTTGTTATTGATTGTCTTGGTCTGGGAAGGAACAGAAAAGGGTTTGACAGAATTGGCTTGAGATGGTTGTGCAGTGTTGCTAGCAATGAATCCTGTCTCAGGAATATAACCTTGTCACTGAGTCTCTTCTTGCCTGATCATGTAATAGGCCTCTCCAATGGAAGGAGAGGTTTCATTCTAAGGATTTGACCTCGATGTTCATGAAACTCTCATGGAGTCCCATCAAGAACTGCATGCTTGTCTCCTTTGTTCTTTGGAATCTTGGTTCTTGATTTCTCCACAATTGCATGGACATTTACAGGCTGTTGTTGGATCGATGGCTGCAATTTCATCCCAAATTCCTTTCATGTTGTGATAATAAAATTCAACAGAGCTGCTACCTTGTTCAATTCTGTGCAAGTCTTTTTCCAATTGAAAAATTCTATGGCCATCAATATTAGCAAATCTTTCTGCCAATTCTTTCGGTGAATGAGCATTAACCACATACCTTAGGCTGTTGCTTATTTCTTCAGTGACTACATTGAAGGTCCAAGAAATCACCATGTCATTGGATCTTGCCCATAGTGAATGCAGTGGATCATTCTTTTCAGGAACAGGAAAGGTGCCATCTATGATTGAAAGCTTGTTCTTGGCTGATAGTGCTATCTCAAAGGATCTTTTCCAAGAATTGTAGTTCTCACTTCCAGTTAGTTTGGTGGCAATCAAGATCAGTCCTGGATGATCATTATTGTGCAGATACAAGGGATGCATGTTGGAGTCGATCCCTATTTCCATTATTGCTTTATTCTTTGAACTGGTAGAATCATTGGAGGCCTTTTGTATTTCTGTCATGTTGGACATCCTAAAAGAAAGGTGAGGAACTGGATAGATGATTGAAAGGGTTCGGGTGCCAAGGGATTCTTGGCTCTGATACCATGAAAAGAGATGTGAAATATATGTAATTGGAACTCAATTGTTTATTACTTCTTAATTGATTAATAGTGATACATGTTGCCTATATTTATAGTCCTAAAACTGCTAGCAGAATTAAAGAAGGAAAAGGATTAACAAACCAATATAACAACTAACTGATCTACAACTAACTGTCATAACCGAATATTTTCACTCGACACCCTTCTGCTTTTGTGAATCACATCCAGGTGCTAAAGCTTTCTAAATTAGTTGCTTCCTTGAACTTCTTCCACTTTGAACTTGCTTCTCCAAACTTTGCCTTGATCTGAATCCCCTTGTGTAATTCAGTCTTGATGGTATTCAGTTTCTTCTTGGTTTTATCTTCATAGTTAACAAAAATCGAACCATCAACAAAACCAATTGTACTTTTGGCAAACAACACGTTGCTCATTTCACTCACCCAGTCGCCATAATTTCCATCGTGAAGAGGTTCACTAACGTAAATATGTCAGGGGTTATCCGACGCGTGGATGCAATATGTTGACATATGGTCCACGGTGGTGTTGGAAGTCACAGCTACGTCCGCACCTTTCTCCTGCCCAGTGGTCGTCATGGAATAAAGAAAACGACTGGTAGGTGTTTTTAGTGCGAAGGGACAACTGGTAGAATTTTAAGGTTTACTTTGATTAGAAGGAAACTTGCTCCGATACCATGTAGAATTGTATGAATCGTTGATTTATTCATTGAAAGAGAGGTCAATATATATGGCGTATACAGAAGATGAAAACTATAAGGATGCTGTCGATCCCTTAATTATAGGCAAAGATATATGCTCCTAATATATGAACCTATCTAAACAAGGTATCACTAAATATAAGGAATGGACCGCAATTATGAGGGACTAATTACAGATGGAATAAATCACGTAATACATGTATGTAACTCCAACAATACCAAATAGCAACTGCTGATAGTAACATACTAGCAGGCTAACAACGACAACAATCTACAAATAACAAATTTTAAAAATATAAGAAAGCCTAAAAAGTCGTTGTAAATAAATTAGAGAGTAATGACCAAGAAACTCTCAATCATCAACGGTTATTGTGGAAGCACTTTTCTCGTATACTGAATACAAAAAGTAAAAAAGAAAAAGAAAAGAAAAGAAACGAATCAAATATTAATCACAAGAAGACAAAGTAGAAAATTTAACAATTATTTAAACTAAATTAAAGATATAAGCCCTTACCCTTTTCAACATCCTCCATCTTTTAAATATCATCCAATACATCAAATATGTCTTCAAATTTTGCAGACGACCTCAACCAATTTTGACCGCACATAAGAGCCTCTACCATCTTGGGACTTAGTGAACTCCTAAAAGAATCAAGGACGCGCCCACTAGTGCTAAAAGTTGACTCGAAGCATTAGTTGCAACAAGGATGGCTAAGACATCTCTTGCAACTTAAGAAAGAATAGGGTACTTTGATGAATTTTTCTTCCACCACTTCAAATTGTCGAACGAATCGGTCAAACTTTCACAACCATCAACTAAATACCGGCCAATCTCAGACTTTCTTTCAACACTTTGCTCATTTTCTAAATGTTGTGCAAATTATGACCCCAAGAAGAAAGAAGGGTCATCATTCACATTAACATTCATAAAAGTAAAACTAGATGACCGAAAAAAATCAACCATTTCAACCCCAACCGAATGATTGCCATTTGTATCAAGAGAATGGTAATGCTTGTACAAACGTCGTAATGTACTTTCTACCGTATCAACCTTTTTTTGATAATGAGTAGTGAATTTTCCATAGCATTTACCAAAGCAAAATACGATCAATTTCATTTTATAGCGGGGATCCAAAACATTTGCAACATACAACACATAACTCAAATGACCCAAATCTTCCTAATATTTATCATACTTGTTTTTCATATTTTTCGTCATACCACTTAATAAAAAAAATTCCTCTGCATTTCCTACATTTCCAGCCCATGTCGACACACTTGTTCTTATGGACATAACTTCAACAAAGAAGAGATTGATAGTCACATAATTAGTACCAGAAAACTTTTTGGAGGTAACATAAAAAAATCTTCAAAAACCGAATAAATCATCTAATAGTTTACCATTGCTCCATGGTAGGAAGCCCAATGTGATTATCAAAGTAATCCACAAACTTACCCTCATCCTTTAATCTATCGAAGGCTCGCTCAAATTTTTTGGAAGCCTCCAACATCAAATAGGTGGAATTCCACCTTGTTTCAACATCAAGGCAAAGAAGGCTCTTGCTTGGAATTTTTTCAGCCACAACACTAGCTTTAAAATGTTTGGTCCTAGCAGGAGAAGGCCTCAAAAACCTCACTACATTCCTAACTGTTGAAATTGAATCATGCTGATAAGTTAAGCCATCTTTCACAATGAGATTTAGTATGTGTGCACTACATCGTACATGCAAAAGCTCATAGTCAATGATGCTCCCTTCCTACCCTTTTGGTTTTCTTGACAAATATCTAATTGTGGTATCATTGGAACTTGCATTATCAACTGTTATTGTGAAAATCTTATCAATCGCCCAATCAAACAAACATGCCTCAATAGTCTTTCCAATAGTGTCCCCCTTATGATTAGCAATCAAACAAAAGCTCAAATTTTTTATATTCAAATTCCAATTGTCATCAATCCAATGAGTGGTAAGAAACATGTAGTTCAAGTTTTGAATTGAGGACCAAGTATTCATAGTAAGACATACACGTTGAGTCTTTAGGAGTTTCTTTAACTTGGATTTTTCCTCGGTATAGAGACCCATGCAATCCCTCGCAACAGTGAAGCGAGATGGCATCATAAATCTAGGATTTAAAGCATTCGTAAAACGCGTAAACCCCTCTTTCTCAATAGTCCAAAAGGACATCTCATCGGTAATAATCATAATTTCTTTCCTAAGGTCTGCAACACTGTAGTGAACTTCTTTAAGTGTACCACTAGGTCCACTACCGCTAGTAACACCTTCGCCCTTTTTTTATGGGTTGCAACTGAAGGGTCGTTTGGTTTTTATCTTCATGATAATGCTCTTTATAAGGATAATCAGGGCATCCTTTAGGTTTAGTTAGGTGCTTCCACAAACTAGAAGTTCCATTCTTGATTATGTTTGGATGATACTCTTTCGAACAATAGTTGTACTTTGTTGAAACTCTATTCTCATCAAGCCATTCAAAATGGTCCCAAATCTCTAATTTTTTTTCTTAGAACAACTCTTAATCTTTGCTGCAACTCTCGACCTTTTTTGAGGATGAGGTGGAACTTTGGTGAGATCTATTACCTTAGAATTTGACTCTTGCGTGGGTGGGATTGTGGATTTGGGAGTAGGATCATCACATGCAACAACATTTTCAACATTTCCAGGTTCCATCTACCAAAAACATGATAAAAGAAACTCAAACAAACCTAATAATACAACCTTATATACCAGATAAACAAATATAAAGTATATTGCTACTAGCACCAAATTAAAACATTTTAAGAGAAATACTGAAATACCATCAAATAAGTACACAATATATTACATTGTTACTACCTTATTAGTCACACCAAAATCAAACAAATTAAGGCTGATATGTTGAAGTCGTCGATTGTCAAGGCCAGAATCAAAAACCCTAATCAGATACACCAATTTTTCAAAATGAAGATTGATTAAACGAATGAACGAGACTGAGAAACCTAGTGTTTGAGTTTGACCTTCAGCAACGGCGCAAGAGATGAGGAATAGAAACTGATAAATGAATTAAGGAAACATTATTAACTATTTATATTTTACAACTAGGGTTTGTATTTTGTAAGTATATATATTATTTATATATATATATATTTCCAGAACCGAATTATATCTATTAAAACCGGGACCAGACCAAATGTTTGGTTCTACAATATTTTAGGACCATGACCAAACCAAAAAATTGGTCTTGATCTAATTTTCATTGGTCCGGTCCGGTTTTCAGAATTTTTTGCTCACCCCTAACCCATACCTGTAACGCCCCAAACTCGATACTGACATCGCGGTCCCACAATTTGGCCACGTCACTAACAATCATAACTTAAATCATAAATGTTTCAAATCTCATAATAATTAAATCTTAAACATCCTTGACTAAAGTAAAAAATAAACCCAAGTAATTCAATACAAAATCTATCTAATACTTAACATGAGTCTATATTTATTTAATGTACTATCAAGTGATTCAACAAGAAGAGACTAGATCCAAAATTCTTGGAAACCGTCATCTTGGGCTACCCAAACCGAAATCTTCTAATAAATCTTACTCATTACCTGAGAAGAAGAGTATGAAGGAGTGAGCGAACAATGTTCAGTAAGTTCATATACAACCCCTCTAGTTACTAAGGAGTAAGGGTGAGCAGTCCGCGCATAACCCATCGTGCTCGTGCCCAGCCCAAAGTGCCCGTGCCCATGAGCTAATTCATAGTACTAGGCTTTAGAGATGTTAGATGTCCGCGAGCTCGGGCACACCAGGGCCTTCAAGTTCTAATGCTCATCTAAGCCCAGCCCGGCCCATCATCACATTAAGTTGTTAAATTTTAAATATATTATAATTATACCATTACTCAATTAGTGTCTATTAGTATTAGTCTATTAGATATATCATATATAAAATTATATATAAACAAAATCACAAATTATATTATTATATACTACTATAATATATTATACACTAACAGAATCCACTATCTAGATTAGTCAATATAGTGAATGAATTAGTGATATACCAATAGGTTCAATACAAAAGGCCAAAACTCAAAAGAGAAAGTGAAAGTGTGAAACCCTAAATCAAATTGACTGCTAGTCTGCTACCTTCGGTTCTTTAGTGCCTTGATGGAATCGTGACCCTTCTCGGCAGAATCGTGACCTTCCGTTCCCAGTTCCCAGTTTCTACTTCACCGCTAGGCCCGCTACCTACTCGATATTTTTTTTTCTCTTTGCGAGACATTGCAGATCTTGTTATCTAGTGTTCATGTAAGTTTATTCTAATTTGGGTTTGTTTTCTTTCTTCTTTATTGAAAATAGCATCTGGGTTTCAAATTTTAGGTGTTCATGATGTTTGATTAGGGGTTAATTGTCATATGTGTGTTGAGTTTGCAAGTCAAATGAATGTTTTCAAGGTTTTTTTTTATTATATGTAGTTTTGTTTGGGAGCTAATGAAATAATGAAAATACTTTGTATTAGTTGAATTTCGGTTATTCATAGTTCTGTTACATTGTAGACAATCGAATGAACTGGAGGGGGGAGTAATCAACGCTATCGCCATTCGCCGCTGCGCTCCTTGTCTTCGGAGAGCCCATCTAAGCTCGTGCCCGTCCAATGCCCGTTGGCTTGTTTACAGTACTGGGCTTTGTAAAATGATGTCCGCTACCATATGGGCTTATACTGGGCATTACCAATACCCGCGGGCTTAGGGCCCATGCACACCCCTACTAAGGAGGAGTTAACCAAAATAAATCAAAAATGAATATTTCAAGTATTCCAAATTTAATATTCAAATATCGATAAGCGGAAGCAATTATCAAATTTCGATTTAAGTGAATAAGAATCCAAATGAAAATAAACGTACAAAGGTGACTCGAGTAATCAACTGTCACCGACCGTCCCATACCGATTGGAGACAATTGACTACTCACAGAATCTCATGATCACATAAGCAAATTCGATATTTACTCCGAGGAGTTTCGATAGTTCGATAGTTCGATAACATTGTTATATCCGGATAACCATGCCACGGACCAAGTGGCGTTCACAAGCATCATAATTCATAATTTCATAATTCATAGTGTCATATGTTCAACTTAGTGATCATAGTAGAATTTCAAGTAATCATATACTTACAAAATCAGGCATCACAAAAAAAAAAAAAAACATACTTTTCATACAAAAGGCATCTCACATGAAATTCAATAATTATGTGAGAATAAACAGATAATTAAATTATAGGTTTGAAAGAAGTGTAAGTGACGGGGTTCGAATTCAATTACCGATTTAAAGTCGCCATACGTTTCAAAGAAGCATTAATATCAATGACTTAAATTGAAACCTAACGAAAGATACATAAAAGATTGGAGACCTAAAAGAGGTATAATCCCTTACCTTGAAATGCTAAGCGTGGATGATTCCGCAACACGAACGATCGTCCTAAGCTTGCTTGTCCAATTCTAAAATTTCAAGTAACAAGTTACTAACTAGTAATATTCTGCTGATTAAATTCTCACGTTAAAACCAAATCATAATTCTAAATGATTAATTATATCATTAACATATATCTTATATTGACTCTAATTAAAACTTCGGACAGTAATAATTAAAACTCCCAATAGGTACCTTACCAAAAGTATTAACGTATTAATATATATTCTTATAAAATACAAACTTGTTTGGTACTATAAAGTACTCCTTTAAAAAAATTATAAACTTTCATTCTCTAAAATTCTAACTTAACAGACCCTCCCATTTTGAAAACAAACTTAACCCACACACACGCACACATCTTCTAGTACAAACATGCATACTATTTTAATATATATGATATGTTGTAATTTATATCTATATTCATAGCACACACATATACATACATGGTCATCTATATATATATATATATATATATATATATATATATATATATATATATATATATATACCTTTCCTTTCCTGCACACACACTGTTTTCACACACAACACACACACCCCCACCACACACACAAACACACACACATACAGAGAATACCTATAATATATATATATATATACATAGCTACAATCATAATCATGACACACACACACACTAATTCACCGCACAGAACACACACACACATCACATACACACACACTGCACATTATATATATATATATAGGCTTTAACCAAAAAAAGAAGAAATTTACCAATAGTCTCTCTATACAATTATAACATTAATTATATAGGTCCAAAACGATTGTAATATTAATTAACACCAATTAATATTTTATCTAAAATTATCGAGGCATTACACTCTCACCCCCTTAAAAGAAGTTTAGTCCCTAAACTTAACGTACCTAATTAGTCGAAGAGGCTTGGATGTCTTTCTCGCATATCTTCCTCTAATTTCCAAGTAGCCTCTCTCTCGGTGTGATTAGTCCACTGTACCTTCACGTACGGAATGGTACGTCTTCTTAATACTTGATCTTCCCCCTACAGACCACAAGCCAACGGTGTCGTTGAAGCAGCCAATAAAACACTGGAAAACATCATCAGAAAAATGGTTGACACAGGAAGAGACTGGCCAAAAAAGCTGCCACTAACCCTTTGGGGCTACCGCACTTCAGTTCACACACCCACTGGGCTACTCCCTACTCTCTAGCCTACGGTATGGAGGCAATGTTACCCATAGAAGTTGAAATCCTATCATTAAGAGTAATGATGGAAACCAACATATCAGAAATTGACTGGGTCAGAGGGCGATATGAAGAATTAGCCCTGATTGATGAACGTCGGTTGCTAGCCCTGAAGCATATTCGAGCATATCAAAGGCGGATAGCTCGAGCATTCAATAAAAAATTCAAAGGCCGTGACATCCAAGTCAGAGACTTAGTGCTTCACGAAAAATCCCCTAGTTATGTTGATACTAGAGGGAAATGGAAATCTCCCTGGATGGGACCTTATATTGTCAAAAAAATCCGGTCCGGAGGTGCAGTACTCCTCAGAAACCAAGAAGGGGAAGATCTTGTTCAGCCCTTCAACCTCGACAAGCTCAAAAGGTACTATGCTTGAGCCGATATATCTAGCAGTTGCTTCCCTCTCCAGCTCGCTAGGTTGAAAACCCGAAAGGGTGGCCTAGGCAAAAATTAGAGCACAAAAAAATAATAAATAACAAAAAAGAAGAAATAAGGGCTCGCTAGGTTGAAAACCCGAAAGGGCGACCTTGGCAAAAGTTAGAGCACAAAAAAAAAAGAAAAAAATCAGGATAAAAGGGGAGGGAATGCATTTTCTGAGTCCTCAGCCTCTGATTTCCAGCCTGCCAAAGTCTTCAGCAAATGTAGAGCCTTGACCGACAAAGAAAGAGAAAAACCACAACAAGAGCTCGCATAAAAATACCAAAATATAATAATACATGTCCTATAGTGCAACTTAGGAATAATTGCCTATGATGTTTAGGATTATTCATTCATGCCTATACATTCATTCTATTATCTTGCTACCTCTATCCCCTTGTTCCCCCCCCCAACCATCCTTTATTTGCAGCTTAAGCCCCGAAGCGGTCCATTAATGCCTACGGCGTCCGCCCGGCTGGGACCATATGTTCCTTCTGCGAGGCGCTGAAGAAGCCCCAGTCTCACCAGCATGAGAACCTCCAAAGGTGTCTTCATCGTCCTCATCATCAGCATCCACATTATTCCGAATAGTTGTGTTGCTCGGACCAGCACCATCATCCCTGTGGGCAGTGCTCAGTCTGTTAGTTTGAGGGGGGACAGCCTCATCAGCTTGCCGGGGATTGCTCCGCCGGCTTACATTGCTCAGACGAGGAGGTTCATTGCTAGGACATGCCTCGTTCGGATCAGGAGCCATCCGGGCACCAAGGCCATGAACTCGCCTAAAGTCCTCCTACAAGGCCTGAGGGACCACTAGCCCCGAACTCTCTATGTCCTCGCCTATCTCCATCAGGCGAGCGTCAAGACCGCTGGTTATTCGTCGGCCCAGCAACCGCCTCAGTGCTCACCTAATCATGCAAGAAGGCCCCTCAGCAGCCACAATAACCCACGACAGATATTCGTGGGACATGAGTATATAATCAGAATAAACATAAGCCGACTCCAGCAAGTCATAGTCAAGCTGCTAGATATTACGGATAAGGGTGCCTAAATCCCTATCCATCTCCAGTTCTCAGCCACAGGACGGCTTGCATCAAGAATGATTTGTTCCCTGCCAAATTGGCGCAAGACCCTGTCCGTCCGATAAAAGGAGGTACGTTTAATACCCGGCAAAATGACATGGGCATAGACCCCGGTATACTGGAAGAAGCAGTGGATCTACAAGTGGCTGATGACCCATATTATTTCCATGGAGCCTCTGTGCAAGAAATTCTCAACCCAGTCGGACTCCGAGAAATTGGTCTGGGTATAATGATCCTGAAAGCCAAAAAGCCCCGGATCATACCTTGCTCCCGCCGGCATTGGCCCATCACCTAATTGAAGTGCTCCTCTAACCACATATGAATCAGAAAAAGGCTACCGGAGGGGAATAGCTCATCGCCACTCGCATAGGCATCCCGGCCAGACAGAGTCTCCACCAAAATCACCGGGATAATATTCACCCAGCGATCCCGAGCCTGCAATACTAGGTCCACGACCCGCACATCAATATACCCGGGTCGGCCCACCAGCATGTACCGCCCCATGAGGCAGAGAAAAAGATACGACAACCGGCGTCTCAAATAATCAAGGTCATTCTCCATGTACTCCGTAAAGGCACCAGGAAGGACGGTCAGATCAAAATTTACTCCATTATAAAAACCTGGAGTAGCAGCGCGGGTTGTACCAAAAAGCTCCCTTATTTCCATATATGGACGCCTCCGTGGAGAAGGCACGACAATAGGTCCAGCAGCGGTCATCCCCACCATGGCGCAAAATTCTTCAAAGGTGGGGCGCATCTCATTCATGCCAAAATTAAAGATATGGTCCAGAGCTGACCAGAATCTAGAAGCTCCCCTTATCATATCCCAATTGATATAAAGGGTCCGCCACGACAGAAGGCATCTATACCCGTAGATATGATCGAACCAGTCCCGCTCATCTGGCCGCAGGGAGAGGACCCAAAAATATAGGGCATTCTCATAAATCTCCATCTCTAAAGCAGTATAGGCCGGTGCAGCCATTTTTGGAGAAAAGCAAAAATTTTATCTGGCGAAAAAAAGGGAAATTGAGCAAAGGAGATATTAAAAGGCTAGCAGAAATCAGAGAAGGCAAGCTGAGTGATGAAAATAAACTCTGCCCCGTCTCTCTTTTTATACCGAAAAAACGGACGAATTCTGAGCACAGTGCGCAAACAGTGCATGAATAGGGACTGCACAGGAAGAGGCCATGCTGCCGCCAATAACCCTTCTGGCGCCGCACCCATATCTCTTATGGGTGGTACCAGGATCCTCATTCCTGCTCCCCCAAACTGCCTGGCATCCTGGTATTTTCGGCTTCGACCATTCACTGTTGTTTTGTCTGATCGAAGAAAATTGCAGAAGCTATAAGAATAGCCTTGCGGCAATTGCGAAATATCCAGCATAGGAAGAGGCGGCTACCTTTTCCTCCCCGCAGATTATCAGAAAAGCCCGCTCGAACCCGAAGGTGTATTTTTCTAAAATCCATTTCTGAGCTACAGTGTGCCATTACCCCTAGATAATGGTTTAGTTTTCCTTTTTGCATGAATATTGAGTCTGCATTTTAATTTCTTACATCATATAGAATTATATTGCATTGCATAAAATAAATATATTTACAGATTTTGGTACAAGAAAAAAAAGAAAGAAAGGGAATTAATAAATGCAAGCAGCTGAAGCTAATGGCCACGGGAAGATTGACTCCTGTCAAGATTGCCACCCATGACCCGAGGGCCCTCTCTGCCAATCCTATATGCTCGTCCTCTGGCCTGAGCACGACTCGATCCAGCAACCGCTTCATCATCGTCGTCATCGTTCCGGCGCCTGGTCTGCTGTACTGCATCATTTCCTCGGCAGGAGAGCTCATTCACAAGCTTCTGATAAAGCTTGTTGATGCTGAAGAAACCTCGCAGCAGTTTCTTGTACGTGAACACGTTAACCTGAAAAAAAGAAGTGAGAGACAACAAAAAAGAAAAAAATGTTAGTCTCCAAATTATATATATATATATATATATATATATATATATATATATATATATATATAATAATAATAATAATAATAATAATAATAATAATAATGAAATGAAAAAAATGATGAAAAAAAGATGCCAAAGAAATGTGTCTACCGTGCGAGCCTGTTCGGCAAGAAATCTGGCACAATCACCCGGATGGGAGGCATAGGAGGTACTACTGGAGTGTCCAGTGGCGGACCCATGCCTTATGGTCTGGGGGCAGTTGTCCCACTTGGGGGTAATTTTGTCAAAGGATTCTTTTTAAAAAAAAAATTAATTTGTAATATTATACAATTTGCCCCCACCTAGATAAAATTTATACAATTTGCCCCTACCTGGATAAAATTTATACAATTTACCCTTACCTATAAAAGTTTTTTTTTACTTACCATTGACATTGTCTGAAAATTGAATTTGTGCACCCGGTTGAAAAATTCTCTGCGTCCGCCACTTGGGGTGTCATAAGCGCAAAATGCTGGCGGTTGACCCGCTTTCCCATGTATAACGAGTCAACCATGATGGATACCATCAGTATCCGGCACTGGCTTATCTCCAGAGTGACTGCATAATGACCCATCAGGCCCCTCCAAGGAAGAAAATGCATCGTGCCAGCGCTCGAGATGACAATCCACTCCCGCACCCTCTCTGTATTTGAGCAGCCACCGTCTCAATCCAGCCGGACTCTGTTTTCATTCACGAACTCAACCAAGTAAGGTGGCTCGTGAAAGCGCTGCTGCAACCGACCCGGCGTGAAATGGAAAAATGAATAAGCCTACACTTGCAAAAAAAAGAAAAAAAAGAAAGAAAAAATCATCAGCAAAAAGAAAAATGTTGCAACAAAAAAAAAAATGAATGAAATGATGAAGGGAAAAGGTAAGTCTTTATTTTTCCTGCGCATATCATCAAAATTAAGCATGTTGCATACATCGCATTTTGCAAATCATCATAAAATTTTTGCATAATAATTTATATATTACATCCTTTGTATTCAAAAAAAAAAAAGGAGGAATATATATATTTTGCATCTTTGAATTTTCAAAAAAAAAATCTTTTATATATTGCATTTTAGCATTCGAAAATTTTGATTGCATCTTTTGCATCAAATAAGAAAAAAATGCATCTTTTGTATTAAAAAAAAACAAAATGCATCTTTTTGTATTCAAAAATATATTTTGGCATTTCAGCATTAAAAAAATGTGTGTTTATCCGAAAAAATAGAAAATGTGTGTTTTGCATTTGAAAAATATAACACATTTTTGTGTTTCCTTGCACATAAAAATGCTCATGCAACTTGTTAGCAAGTATCCAATAAATTTTCTATGTCACGTTTGCATTCCATAAAATGATATATGCATGCATTAGCCATTCATCATTTGCATTTATTGTTCAAATGATTGCATTTTTGGCACTCGTAAAAATAAAATGTTGCAAATTTTGAAAAAAGAAAAATTTCCGTGGCATTTATCATATCTCTGCAACATATGCATTCATAAAATGAATTTTATTGCATAAAATATTCCTTTTATATTTTGCACGCATCCGAAAAATGTGTCCGAAAATATATCCGAAAAAAATGCATCATATTTCCAAAAAGTCTATTTCATAGGCATGCATTATATAAAAATATTTTTCAACCTAAAACATGCATCATATAGCCAAATTGCATTGATAATACAAAACATGCATCGCAGAGTCAAATAGTGCCAACTAGTCAGATTATGCATCGCAAAAATAAAATTGCATAAATTTCATGAATAAATTGTGAAATTGCATCATTCTAGCATATGAATTGCATGCATAAGCATCATAAGCATGGACAAGAATGCTCCAAAAGCCCAAAGCAGCAGAGAAATATAGCAGATTTGAAAATCATCCAAATGGGTTTAAGAAAAAGAGAAACTTACAGCGGAATTAGGAAGATTTGATACATGGGTGTCCCAATCGCGATGGAGATTACTCCAATCATCCTTTGAGTAGTGATATTTGACAAAATTCCGGATCAAAGGAGGAAGTTCTTTCCCCTTTTCTCCTGAATCCGGGTGCATTGGAGCTTTTCCCTTCCGTGATCGTGAAGAAAAAGCCATCTGCTAAGAAAAACACACAAATTAGCGGAAGAAAATTGAGAAAAGGAGAGAAAAGAAAAAGAAAAAGAAATGCAAGGCAGCAACAATGGCTGCAAGCAAGAAATGAAAGAAGCAAAAGAAGAAGCAGTGCTGCTTCTGCTCTCCCTGCCCGTCGCCTAATAAGGGTGGAAAAAGAACTTTTCCTTTTTCCCCCTCCAAAGTTTGAAGGTTCGGACACTTAAGTCCTCAAGTTTCCAAAGTTGCAAAATGACCCTTGAAGCTTAACGGAGAGTTAACAAAGTTAGCTTTGTTAACAAAATTTGACGGTCATCCATTCAAAAGCAAAGTAAAGCTCATATCCCCAACAGGTCAGCCGCCAAATGAACAGAAAAGCAAGAAAAAAACAATCGCAAAGGTGAGATTCGACCATCAAAAAAAAACTACTAGCATGCAATAAAAGGAAAAATGTAAAGCATGCAAAGAAAAAAATGTAAAACATGCAATAAACGAAAAAATGCAAGCATGCAAAAAAGATTTTTCCAGCAGCATTGGAAATGCAGCAAAGAAGGAATTTCCAGCATTGAAAATGCAGCAAGAAAGAGAATTCCCAGCATGAGTCCGCGAAAGAAAAAAAAGAGAAGAATCCCCAGCATGAGCAACATGAGCAGTGAAAGCAACAGAATCAGCAAATACAACAGATGCAACAAAAGTAGCAAATGTAGAATCAAATGAATCAGCAAAGGCAAAGCAATGGTAAGAAAAGGTAAAGTATTTTACCTTTTGCATGCATATTGTTTTCCACCATCGCATTCGACGAAGGTCCCTGTCCTGAGGAGACGATGTGTCTCGCCGTCGTGTTCGGCAAAGGGTTTCGACTCTTTGAGGATACAACATTTGATATGATCTATGTTTTGCCTTTCTCACGAAGGGGCTGAGACATCTGGCCAGAGAGAGACACTACTGTTCTCTGACGAAGGACCCTGTCCTGAGGAGACGATGTGTCCCGCCATCGTGTTCGGCAAAGGTTTTCAACCCTTTGAGGATACGACATTTGATATGATCTGTGTTTTGCCTTTCTCACGAAGGGGCTGAGACCCCGGGCTAGAGAGAGACTATCGTTCTCTGACGAAGGACCCTGTCCTGAGGAGACGATGTGTCCCGCCGTCGTGTTCGGCAAAGGGTTTCGACCCTTTGAGGATACGACATTTGATATGATTGGTGTTTTTCCTTTCTCACGAAGGGGCTGAGACCCCGGGCCAGAGAGAGAGGCTATCGTTCTCTGGCGAAGGACCCTGTCCTGAGGAGATGATATGTCCCGCCGTTGTGTTCGGTAAAGTGTTTCGACCCTTTGAGGATATGACATTTGATATGATTGGTGTTTTGCCTTTCTCACGAAAGGGCTGAGACCCCGGGCCAGAGAGAGAGGCTATTGTGCTCCGACGAAGGACCCTGTCCTGAGGACACGATGTTTGATCTTAGCATCCCACCTAGCACTGTTTGTTTGCATCAGGCCGAACTACGTTTGGTCTGATTTCTTTTATTAAGGGATACGTAGGCAGCCTACTTCGGTAGGTCCGACCATTAGAGCACATAATTTGCATATCGGCTTAAAAACTACGATAACATATTATAACCAACTAAATATGTCTAGGATATGTGAGATTTGGTTTACATTATAAACTATTGCATTATAACTGCTATCTGTTGCATTTCTCCCCATTATAATTGCATGAAATTGGAGAGTCTATTTCTTATCAACGATGTTTGTCTACTTAGTAAGCTGCGGGTTACCCGTAGACTCCATCGTTGAGGGGCTCTGTAGACACCCCAATTTCGAACCCCTGGTATGTAACATTGACATGCGATATCAAGACCTGTTAAAACTTAACAAATGTCAAGTTAGAGGGTTTAAAAATGCAAAAGACAAAGCAAGATGCGTAAAACAGTAAAATGCAGGAGCCAGAGTGTCAAAAAAGGCTGAAGAAAGAGGACTGGGCGCTGCCACATAGAGATCCTGGCGCGGCGCCCAAGGAGCTTGGTGTCCGTGCCAGCCCCTTCAAGAAGTGTCCCCGACTTAACGCATTGCACAAATTCTCAAGCACTCAGTACAAGTCGATGAAGCTCAAAAAAAAATTCTTAATAACGAAGGAATCCTTCCTTCGGCCTATAAATAGAAGGCCCCGGCTTCAGGAATTCACACACTCGACACAATGGAAAAAACATAGTGAAAACGCTGTGCGTTTGTTTTACGCAGTGAGCGATAGTGAGTTCCCCCTCCTATAAAGCCTCGAAACTCCATCAAATCTCCTCCAAACACAAAACCAACCGATCAAAGTGAGCCTTAGCCCCCCATCTAGGTTTCCACCATATTTTCCCGGTCCAAAAATCTCAAAAAGAGCAGTTGCTCTCTCCGAGTGAAAAGGTCAAATCTGCTAGAAGCAAGCAGTTGATCTGCCCGATTTCCGCCAGCAGCAAACAAACAACAGCAAAAACGCAAGCAGTTGATCCACCCGTTTGATGGTGCCCAAAAGCAACCTTCGGAAGCAGTCACCCTGCCCGAACCACAGCAGCAGCAGCAAAAAAGACTCCCTCTCCCGGAAGGACAAAGCGAGCATGCCAACGCTCTTAAAGGTGAGCCTTTAAGGGTTTATTTTATAAAAAAACTATTTTCCATCCAGCCCAATGTAAAAATATAAGTTGTTATGCTGCCCGGATTTATTTAGAAAATAACATTAAAAAGAGTCATTATTATGGCCAAATATTTTTAAATGTATTTGTAATTATTGGAAGAATGCGGCCGCAAGTCCGTAAATAATGTAGACATGGGATGTATTTGTTTTTAATGCTTTATTTATTTGCTAGATAAATATAACAAAAAGCATAATTTAGCCAAAACCTGCTTTTGAGACCGAAAGAGCGAGTTGGGTGCCTAACACCTTCCCAACTCGTAACTTAGCCTCCGAACCCATTTTTTTTATCTCTGGTTTATTTTTGGTTTTTTCTTTGTTTTCTCCATAAAATAAAGATGGCGACTCTGTCAAAACATTTTGGATCACAGTGAGGCATCGCAACATCCTTTCTTGCACTTTTCCATTTTCCCCTACACAAGGGAGAATGAGATTGAAAGGATGATGTATTCCTGCATCATGGTATCCCCTAAACAAGGGATAAATTGATACATAAAACCCAAAGCACTCATAGCGATCCGAAATAGGCCTTAAGGCAATTTTCATAAAGTCCATGGTGGGGCCTACAACATCCTTTCTTGCACTTTCCATTTTCCCCAAGACAAGGGAAGATGTGAATGAAAGGGTGATGCCTTCATGCATCTTGTTATCCCCTAAAAAAGAATAACCTGATACAGAAAACCCAAAGCTCTCATATTGGACCAAAAATCACTCAAGTGACCGAGGCATATTCCACGCGCTTTTTGACGACATCCATTTCCGCATTTTTAATTTCGGCTTCCCCTAGACAAGGGAGGGTGGAATGAAAAGCGTGATGTCCGCTTCCACACGTCGCGTTCCCCTAGAAAAGGGAGTGCGGGGCGCAGGCGAATCCCGGGGCACCCACAGTGACCAGGGTTTGGGCCGAGCTCATTAGTTCCTTTGATCAGGTCTGAACATTTCATGACAAGGAACCTCATTTTTTTCGGAAAAAAATGCATGTGCATACAATTTTAATCATTCAAAGGTTAGAAATGCTTCCCACTTGTCACATTGGCGTTTTTTTAGATATATGCTTGATTTTTTCACACCATGTTAAATGATAGAAATGTTTTTAGGAAGGAGAGAAGGTTTTTGGGAAAAATATTTTTGAGAAGGGAAGATGGTATATTTGTTGGGGTGGGGGGTTTGATTAGACTATTTTAGTTTTACGAAAAAAGCAATGGGAGTCTACTTAGAAACATAAAGGGTATTTTTGTCTTTTTGATTGGGGGTATTTTCATCATTAAGAAAAAAGAAAAGAAAAGGGGGTCAACTTATAGCTTTTAGGGGTCTATATATCGTCACCCTTTTAACATGGATCATCCATATGGCATATTGTTTGGTGTGCCACCAAGCAATGTAGTGCTTGAAACAACATTACATGTGGTAGATGATATCTCAACTTACAATGTAGTGCTTGAAACAACACAAAATGTGATTTATTTGTAACAAAAATATTAAAGAAGTAATTATTAAAAGTGACCAAAAATAATTATTTTAAACATTTTCTATTTTGAAAAATAACAAAAGTATTTTGTAAAAAAAAAAAACAGGGACGATACCATGACCAATTTTATTAATATAATCAAATATTACAATGAGGGGGACAACCAATGAACTAAAGCCAAATGAGCCTTACCAATAAATTACAAAAAAAAATTTCAATAATTAAAAAATCTAACTTAAAAATTACTCCCTTCGTTTTCAAATAATCGTCCTCCTTTCTATTTTCGTCTGTTCCAAAATAATTGTCTTATTTCCAACTTTCCTTTTAAGGAAAGTAATTTTTAGCATTTTGCCCTTATCAATTTTACTCTTCAATTAGTGCGACCCAACCCTATGGGACCCACCATTTACAGCTATTTTCTAATGTTGGGAAACTTGAAATAAAAAAAAACCCTACCAGAACTCCATTAACGTCTTCTTCTCTCTTCTCTTCAACAAAATGGCTTCTATCCCCTTCATCAAATTGACCGGAAATTTAGTTAGGTCACTATAGAAATTTTAATTTCGATCATCTCTTTCATTCTTTTCTCTTTCATCTCACCTTTATATCCCTAATTTTCTAGGGCTACAATATACATTCATGTCTACCTATATTAGTATCAAAATGAGATTATTTCCAACATAATCTTGTAATTAAGATAGGAAGATATAAGATACTAAATGGATGTCGATTCTCGGTCTTGTACTTTTTCGCGGAACCCTGAATCTCTATGCAGCATGGTTTTTTCTTGTTAATTATAATCTCGAATTTACTCTGTGTGTGTATGGAGAAATGAGGAAAACTAATTGAGTAATCTATCTTTTTTCTAACGACAAACAGGAAAATACGAGGACAATTTTCTACATTTAATGAAGTACTATGTATAGTTTCTTCATTAGTTGGGATTTATATTGAATTGAATATCTCGTTTCAGTTTTATGTTAGTATTTACCAGTGTTCTAAAACTCGCTGCCTAGGTCCGCCATAAGGGCTAGACGCCTCTCTACCCGCAAGTTTCTTCAAATCGATAGAAAAATCCTCTGAGAAAATAATTGCCGCCTTCTCGTCATAGTCGGCGCCTACGCCTAACCCCGCCGAACTCAATTTATTTTTTAGCTTTGATTTTGTGGCGATGAACTGGAGAAAGAAGGGAGGCGAACCAGAGAAGGAATGAGAAGTGGTAATGGTGAGGAATAGAGAGATGTAGAAAGGAAAGGGGTTTGATTTTTTACGTATTTGATGGGATGAGAGAGGGGATAGATTAAATGGTTAGATCTAGGAGGAAAGAGAGTAAGAAAAAAATGAAAAAAAGGAGGATGAAAAAATTTAGAAGAGGAGAGCTAGTCTGTCTGTCGGAGAGAGGGAGAGAGAGAGAGAGAGAGAGCGGGAGAAGAAAAAATGGAGTGTCAATCTGCTAGAGAGAGCAAGGAACAAAGCGAGAGAAGAAAGAAAAAAGGGGAGGAAGAAGAAGGAGTTGTCTTGGGACTCATTGGGATGAGGAGGGAGAACATGTTAGACTTTGTGGGTTGTAGCCTTGTAGGTAGGTAGGTGCCTAGGTGGAGTAGAGTATCATTAATATTTTATTAAGAATTATGATGAAACCAAGAAAGTCTTTTTAATCTTTTATCTCTAACTCTGGTTAGATAGTCAAATGCCTTCAGTGACTTGTTGAGAGGAGCTGTTAATATTTTTTATGTTCTTAGTTCTAAACTTCTAATTGATTAGTTTGTATGGTTTGGCTGGTTTATTGCTTTGGGATTGCTGGGAATTGGGATAAGTGGTAAGTTTGTATATTTTTGTTCATTTTATAAATGTAGACAAGTGTTTGATGAAATGACAAACATAAAAAAATTGTAGTAAATGTGTTTGATCTTTGATGAAAATTATCGAAAAAAGTAATTATGCCTTAACTTTATGCCCCAACCAGTACCCTAGGTGCTAGGTCGCTGGTGTGCCACCTAGCGATTTTTAGAACATTGGTATTTATAAAGTAGCCTCTTCAGTTTAACTTATGAAGTACTCTGTTTATTTTCGACATAGTTAATGGACATACTACTGCAACATATTTGTGGGTGTGTAATATCTTTGACATTGAAACTTTCATATGGTCATGGTGAATTATAAAGCTTGGGTGGGTACCTACATTGTGTCACCTCACATCATTTTGTTAAAGTTGCATTTTAAAGCTTCATAATAAGGTTAAAATTTGAAAAAACTCCTTTATTAGGAAGCTTTAAAATGCAATTTTAACAAAATGATGTGAGGTGTCACACCCTCAAGCTTCCTCATCAACTTCAAATATATTTATATATAGATTTGTTTGTCATTATCTAATAACTATACTTAATTACAATAGCTATAACATGAGGTATTAACTTCTTCCATATAAAACTCATAATCCTTCCTATAAGACTCCTACTATTACCAATTGTAGAAGTGTTTTAGCTATTGGTTCAATAATTCAAAAAGTTTCATATATATTGTGTGTTTAAGTTGACAAAAATATACCTTCGTCCATTCCATGTCTTGCCCCCGGCCTTTCTTTTTCATTCTCACATGCGGTAACTTCATCATCCCTTTTACTTCTTTTTCATTCATCAAATGAAGAGAGATTTAAAGAAAAATCCCAAAAGATCATTGATGGACGATGACATCAGTTGAATCCAACAGATTGGAAAAGTAAACTAAAGATATTAAAGTGAATTTCTTTTAGGTCAACACCTTAAATATCTTATGTTGGGATCTCATTAAAGATTCATCTTTCGTACTTTTAAAAGTTTATTAAGCTGTTATCATGCCACGCAAAAGTGATAGTGATACGGTAAGACCTCTATTAAGCTATTTGGGTGATAGAATTTTAATTTTGGTTTTGATGTATGGTTATTACAAAATTGTTTAATTTTAGTTTCGTTTTCAACTTTTTAGATATTGACCCTCACGATTTGTTTTACTTTTTAATTATAAATTTTGTTCATCCGATAATTTTGATATTAATTTTATTTGGTATTTAAATTTGGATTTAAATATGATTTCAGTTTTTAAATTTATTTTTAATTGATTCCTAGATTTATTTTATGTTTTAGTTTTGATTCATGGTTCTTGATTAATATCTTTGTTTCAATTGTGCTTTTGATTTTTGATTTGCTTCTATTTAGATAAAATTAGATTGATTTTGATTGATTTTAATTTTTTGGTTTTGGCACCGATTTTAGTTTTATTTTAGATTTGTGTATTGGTTTTGATCTTTGATTGTTGTCTTTGTTTTTTTAATGGTTATTTTATTTTATTAATTATTTTTTAGTTATTATTTTATTTGTGTTATTTTCGTTCTTCGATTCCGTATTTATTTCAAATCTAATATTTTCTACTCGATATAAATTGGTTTTTTTATTTTGCTCTTGATTTGACATTTGATATATTACATTTTGTTCATGTGATGATTTTGATATTATTTTTATTTGTTATTTTATTTTGGATTTAAATATGATTTCAGTTTTTATTTTTTGTAATTGATTCCTAGATTTCTTTTAGGTTTTGGTTTTGGTTTATGGTTCTTGATTAGTAGCTTTGCTTCAATTGAGCTTTTGATTTCTTAATTTGCTTCTATTTAGATAAAATTATATTGATTTTGATTGATTTTAATATTTGGTTTTGGCACCGATTTTAGTTTTAGTTTAGATTTTCGTGTAAGTTTTTATATTGGTTTTGATATTGATTATTGTTTTTTTCAAATAGGTTATTTGATTTTCATTAATGCTATTTTAGTTATAATTTTATTTGTGTTATTTTCTTTCTTCAATGTCGTATTGATTTCAAATCTAATATGCTACTCGATACAAATTAGTTTCTTATTTTGCTTTTGATTTTGACATTTGATCGTTTTAATTTTTTTTATTTCAATTTAAATTTTGGTATATATTTTCTTGGGTTTGATTTATTGTGTAGTAACCTTAAAATACTTTTAATAAATTAAAATCTCTACATATTTGTTTAAATACTATTGCTTACAAGCATTACTACCAAATGTATGTATTTTATATAAAATATTAACACATAAAATAACAAGTATACTTTATTTACCTTCTTTTTTAATTTTGAACTAATACAAGGAAAGAAATTGTAGTCAAACACAATGTCATTTAACAAGTAGGAAAATGTATACACATGAATTGATCATGCCAAGATCGATACAATATTTGACGTGCAACAACTTGCAAAAAAATAATAATGAATCATACGAAAATGGAAATACAAAGGGTCTTTAGATTGAGAAGGATGGGAGGAAGAAGAACAATAACTTGGTTTTCATTATGTTATTAATATGACATTAAAAAGACCATCAATTGCATTCATTAGGACAATAATTAAGGGTATTGTAACAATAATTCATGTAACCGTAAGAATTATTAATCATTTACTTTTTATTTGAGTAATAATAATAATAAAATGAATATAATCAATTACTTTCTTAATTGACAACCTTTTAAACTTCATTTTACCAATTTGTAAGTTTTTTTTGCAATTTAATTTATTATTAAATGACATTAGCATATCATTCATGTATCAATTAATGCATTTATATCATATTATACATATCGCATTTTATAAAATAAGTATGTCTCATATTTAATAAATTTAGTAATAAAAGAAAAACTACCCATATAAAGCATGAGTTACACACTAGTTTGTATTATAGACATTCACAATTGCGTATTATTAATTCATTGGAGCTCTTATTTGATCACTCACCCTGGGCCTATACAATGTATGAACGATTCTAATTAGACTAAGTAAAAGAATCATTTCGAGAAATAAATCATTATTTTGAAATGACACAAAGGAGGGGAAATAAATATTTCTTTTCCCTCCACATATTTAATTATTTCGAGAACATATGTTTAAACAAATATGAATCAAAAGATGAAATAGAAGAGCCTATTAAATTTCTAAATAAAAATGAACCCATGAATGACCTTATAATACTACAATAATAGCTCCTCTAAATACGCTATAACAAAAACTTAGAAAAGACGTTCTTACGAGTATTTTATGTAAAAGATTCTCTTGACCCGATCTATTGTGTGTTGGTAGGTTGAATTGTGATAGAGTTGATCTTCGTCTTACAAATTAAGATCCATAAGGCGGTTTTACAGAAACCTTCTCATAAATTAATTATGATTATAGTTGCTTTTTTATTTTTATGAGTAATTATAGTTAATAGTATGTTTTAAATTTACTATTAAAAGGGTGAAATTTTTTATTGCTGATAAATATGATTTCAACCAATAGAAAATGCCATGCTAAACACATTTATATATATAAAAAATTATATTTAGAAAAAAATTCCTTTAAAAAATTGCAACTGGAAAACGCAGCACCAAAACGGACGAAGTCTTATTGTAACTCGTGCTTGAAGTTTTGTACGGTATATTAAAAAGTGAGGAAAGAGCCATGGCAAAAATCAAAGCCCTAATTCATTGTAACAGTGCCATTTTCACAGCGTCCGATCATCCGCGTGTTTGCTAACTTCTTTTAAAGAGCGTGGTGGAGGAACAATGAGGAGCAGTCATTTTCTTTGAAAATCTTGAACAACCCAACCGCTTTGACTCAGGCGAGTCCAGCTAGCTCGCTCTCACTCAGCAAGTCCGGTCCGGGTCCGATCTCGTCCTTGAGAGCCTTTGAGAAAACACAAGGTTTTTAACAATGGAGCCAACGCCGAAAAAGAGAGGAAGACCTAAGGGTTCCACCAACAAGACCATTAAAGAAGAGAGAGAAAGGGAAGCAGCAGCGGCCAACAGAGTAGGCAGAATGAGAGAGAGAGGCACCGACAAGAAGGTCGCCGTCGACGAGAAGTATGCTCAGTGGAAGACTGTTGTTCCGATCATCTACGACTGGTTCGCTAATCACAACCTAGTTTGGCCTTCTCTCTCTTGCCGGTATACTCTCTCTCTCTCTATTAACTTGTCGATGATTTCAATTTCTGTTTATGTAAGGAAATGGAAGCAAATTTTTTCATAATCTTGTTTTGAAAACCTAGCTTTTGTTTAACATGTTAATGAATGAGATCATAGACATTTTACCCACACACATGCACACATATATAATATAGTATTAGACTGTTTTTACATAATCATGATTTGAAAACCTAGGTTAGCTTCTTTAAGCGCTCTGCATTTCATTTTTGCGTGCGTCGGATCGTATAAATAGCTGAATTATGTTTATGTAACGAGTTTTATGAAATTTTTGGTAACCATGTTTTGAAAACCTAGCTTTTGTGTAACATGTTAATGCATGAACTCAATAGACTTTTATTCTTACAGACAAACACACACACACATACCCGCTTGCTCATAGGCACACACACACACACACACATATATATATATATTGTAAGTGTCAGTCTGTGGTAAGTTAGATGCAATTTGGAGAACAAATGATTGATAAACACATCATCACTTTAAGCGTGTAATTTAACATGAAGTGAGGTTGATTGAGACTGACCGGAACTGGATTGATGAAATTGTTTTTTTTCCCCTGATAAGGCTTTAGTAGGATTTTCTTGGAAATGTTTACACTCAAGTAGCAACTTGAACGGTGACATAATTGATGTTTTTGAAGTTCTCAGATGTTTAGTTCATATTTTTCTGTTAATTTCTTGTCACTTAGGTGGGGCCCACTGCTCGAGCAAGGAAGGAACAAGAATAAGCAACGGCTTTACCTTTCTGAACAGGTAAGTTGCTTTCGTGCTTATATCTTTGAAGAAATAATACTAATTCTCCCTCTATCCCTAAATGAGTGTCCATTTCTAGTTTTTCATTTATCATTGAAAATTAGAGTTTTGAGACATTTTAATAGCACATATGCATTCATGTCCACATATAATGATATATCATAAGTCCACACAAGGACGACATGATATGTGTGAAAGGTGAAATTAGTAAACGTATACAAAATGACACTCATATAGGGTCAAATTTATTTTTGAAAATGGACACTCATTTAGGGACAAAGGGAGTAATTTTTTTTAAAATTGAAAGTGATTTCTGGTCATGAAGTCATTACTTTCATTTGCTTGTCAGGTGGCAGTAAAGATTATTGCGCAAGCTAATTCCATTTGATGTAATGACAATCAATGTTTTGTGCAGGAAGATTATAAAAACAACTTTTGGGGGTTCTTTATTTATTTTGAAATCTCAAGATTTTTTTCTAATATATACATAGCATTCATTTGAGTGTTTCATTGTGATACACCCCCAGTTGACTATACGTTTTTGACAAGCACTACGGTAGCCATTATGCTTGTAGGAAAATATTGAAAAACCATAAGAATGGGTTGTTTGCATTTGGTATAGTTGTTTGGACTCATCTAACATAGACCAAGAAGCGCGACAGTTAAAGAAAACCATGCTATCAGTGCCAATGACAATGACAGAGGTAGAAGGAGATGAAGACGGACATGGACATAAGTAATTTAGAAGATTTTCCCACTTTCTAGTTTAAGATAGAACATTGTTTTGGATGGATCTGAATGGCATAAATGGATCCAGTTGAGTATTTCTATGCAGACTTGGATAGCTCAGTTTTGAAACATTTCATTAAGTGGTGTTAAGGTAGGATGATGTCAATGTGATAAACTTTTTAATTGTCAATCTAATGCACATTTTTTTGATTGCAAATAAAGAATATTGATGGAACCAAAAGAGGTTACAAAAGATGGACTACAATTCCATCTAGAAACAAAAAACAGAAGCCAAAAGCTGAAAAAACAATTAAGCAATTAAAGCAGCTCAGTCCCTTTGTAAATTACAGGCACCTCACAAAAAGCACCCCTAGCCAAAGCCCAAATAACAGCCACGATAACAGCTCTATCTCAGAACAGAGACCAACAAAGAATTGATCCTGAAGATTGTGGGATTCCTTCCGTCCACACCAAAGCACCACAAACACTCCACATTGCCACAACAAGCTAGCACCAGTTCCCTGCTAACCTCTCACTCTCATATGAAGAAGAGAAAATAGTGTCCTCTAGGGATGGGGGTTTGGAAGAGCGGAAGTATCATTTAGTGGACTCGGAAAACAGTGTGCTCCAGGCTTCGGAGTGGTTGTTTGGGAGTTAAGAATCTAAGGAGTTTCAATTGGGCCTTGCTGGGAAAATGGTAGTGGAGATATTTGGTAGAGAGAGATGCGTTGTGGAGGCAGTTAGTAGTAGAGAAGTATGGCGTGGGGACCCATCTTTGGTACCCTAAGATGGTTTCTTGCTCACATGGAGTGGGTGTCTGGAAATGGATTATGAACATGTGGGTCTCCTTCAAGTGTCACATTGTGTTTGAGGTGGGTAAGGGTGATAAGGTTTGGTTTTGGAAGGATACTTGGTGCGGAGCTTCAGGATCGGTTTCCGAGATTGTTTGACCTTGTGATTGATCAAGAGGAGTTGGTAAGCTCAATAGTGGCTATCCATAATGGTCTAGATTCGTGGTGCCCCTTGTTCAGAAGGGAGTTGCAAGATTGGGAGTTTGAAGACATGAGTCAATTGTTTGTGATGTTATATAACTACAAAAGAAGAGCGACGTCAGAGGATAGAGTTGTTTGGTCAGAGTTGAAGGATAGAAGTTTCTCGGTGAGATCCTTTTATTCTTGCTTGGCGGGAAGGGGTAATTCTTATTTTCCGTGGAAGGAGATCTGGCGGACCATTTTGACGGGGGATAATTTGAGAGCTCGTGGGAGGATTGTCGTGAGTAGGTGTTATATGTGTAAACGAGAGGAAGAGTCTTTGAATCACCTTCTTCTCCATTGCCCGGTAGTGAGGGACCTTTGGCATTTGGTTTTCAGAATGGCTGGTATTAAATGGGTCATGCCTTGATCGGTGAGTTAGCTTCTGCAAGGGTGGTCAGTGTGCAAGCGAAGGAGGAAAAACAAGTGTTGGGTAACAGCTCCTCATGCGATCTGGTGGACGATATGGCTGGAGAGGAACAGGAGGGTTTTTGACAACATTGAAGCATAAGTCAATTGCCTCAAGAAGAATGTGTCTTGCAGCCTATTGGGCTGTGGTGCTTAATGATAGATCCCTCCGAGGGGGAGTTTTTTTTGTTAATATTACAAACAGCTTTGTCGATATTTAGTTGATGGTGTTTTGTATATGTCTTGTGTACAAGGATGTGTCTCTTGTTTAGACGCCTTTATTTATACAAATTCTTTACTTATCAAAAAAAAAAAAGAAGAGAAAAACCTCAATAGACTTGGGGCAAACCCATGCTTCCACCAACACCCTAAATGACTTTTTTTTTTGATAAGTAATATTTGTATTAATTACAGTGCCAAATCAGGTGGCGCTCCTTATACACAGGACGTGTACAAAGCAAAAAAAACCCTACATAACTTATTCCGAAGAAACTGGGGATCCCCGCAATGCACGAATAAACTCTCAATTTATTGCGCATTAAGATGTTTCCTGACATTTTGAGACCTTCTCATTTATAACTCTTAACTATGGTGAAATTGTACCTAATCAACAAATAGTAATGTCAAGTGGCTGTATTGACATTGCTTTGTTGTGTCTTCATATTGCAAACAGTAGTCTAATATTCATATACAGTATGAGATGTCATTATATCAAGTTCGTAGTTTTTTATCGCTAGCAATAGTAATATTCTATTGCTGCTTGCTCCATGTTCTTCGTCACCTCCTTTAATTTTGCTGCTAGTACAAGACTGGGGTTGCTCTTTATTCTTTTCTGTTGGTCATCACGATGTCTTCACCTATTCACCCTTTTAAGTAATGTAGTTTGTGTGTGAGCACACTTATATAAAAAAAGTTTGTGTGTGAGCATTGGAAGCAATACTAGATATGCAGTACGAACACTTTCCACAGGTGTCCTTGTCTTGGTCTATGTCAGACACCAAGACTTATGGGACGCTAACAAACATGCCCCCAAGTGCAATATTATTCATTTCCTTTGAAGTTGGTATTTGGTAATGTTAGAAAAAGACCGTAAACATGAAGGCGCTTAATGCAGTTTTATTTTAAAGAAACAAGGGTAAAAAATATGGATATTAATAATAAATAGGCAAAATCACCAGGTTTCCTTGAACAATTGTTATCTTCTTAATATTAATGGTAGCTCATGCATACATACACATGTAATAGTGTATACATTATGAAATATGTATTTATCAATTATTATTTATCGTGCTAGTGTCATGTTGAACTTTGTCTTACAAGGTTTTTGTCAAGGTGTCGTGTCCGAGAAATGACTGTGATTATGTGATAAAGTTAAAACAAGGTTTTTGTTATAGTGAGAAACACAACTCATAGATTGTGTAATTGTGTTAGTGTGTTGGTGTCGATGCTTTGTAGGTTACTAGTGATGCTGCTATATGTTGTGTAGAAGTATTATTTGTTCCATGAATTTCTTAACATGCTGTATACTTAACATATACATTGGCTCTTTTGTTGTTGGCAGACTGATGGTAGTGTTCCAAATACTCTAGTTATTGCCAACTGTGAGGTCGTGAAACCAAGAGTTGCTGCAGCAGATCATATAGCCAATGTAATCCTATTAATCATGCTCTCATTTCATCCTTATAATATTTCCCCCCTTTCCATTTTTCCTTGTGGTGCTTTGACATGCATCAACTTATGGCTGCATTTTTGATTACTTCCATTCAATCCCTTAATATTCCAGTTTAATGAAGAGTCACGCTCGCCATTTGTGAAGAAGTACAAGACTATCATACATCCCGGTGAGGTAAGAACCAGTTGAGCACGCATGATTGTTTGAGCATATAAATCCAGTGCCAGTATGGTGTCTTGTCAGTCATGTTTATGGTGAGATGTATAAATAATTAAATATGGTTACACTTGTAACTGTGGATTGAATTGTAGCTTCAAGAACGAAATGCTGCAACACTTGGTCTCCTAGCTACTTTTTGTCACTTTCTTCTGCTCCATGTGATGGCATTAGTATGGTGTAAGTTGTAATGTGTTGAAGTACTAAAAAAAAGTACGTCTGTGTGCACTCCACTGCCCCATGTGGAGCGTGCTGCCTACAGATCCATGCACTCATTTGATGCATAATTTACGATTTTGCTCTTTCATATCATTCCCACTGGAGACCAGACCCTCTCTCTCTCTCTCTCTCTCTCCATCCCCATACCCATATCCATCTCCACTCACCTAAATTGGCAGTTCAGGTTTTGTAAAAAAATGAGTGATCATTTTATCTTATCATGTTTCAGACGTTATCCTGAAGGTTGGAAATAAAATTTCTTATTTACTATGGACATACTTCGTTATATATATATATATATTGTGTCCTCACAAGTGCTCTCTTATTGTGAATATACTTTTTCTTTGCTATAATCAATGAAAATCACGCTGCAGGTGAACAGAATCAGAGAACTCCCTCAGAACAAAAATATTGTGGCTACTCACACAGATTGTCCTGAGGTAAGTGGTTGGATAAGGTTCCACTCATATGCTATTTGTTAAAAGGTTTTCCAGTAATCAAAGTTTTAGTGTATTCTGGTATGAATAATTGGCAAGTCATTTATGAACAAAACTTGTGAAATCATCAGGTTTTAATTTGGGATATTGAAGCCCAACCGAACCGCCATGCTGTACTTGGAGCGGCAGAGTCTCGGCCAGATCTGGTGTGTTTCCTTGTCATATTAGAATTTGTCTTCTTTCAGTTGTCATAACTCACTTGGGAACCTTATAAAATTATTGTTCTTTCAATGGATAGCAAAGATACTAGAGGAAAGAGGAACTTTCTTCAATTCTCCTCTTGTAGTTTGCCGTAGGGTTTACGTCATAAAATCTGAAAGCTATTTGCATCTAAGAACGTATAAACTTAATTGCGTATAAACAAGCAAGTTATGACTTTAAGCAACATTTGGTGTCAATCTGTCCGAGCTTTCAGTATTTCTGTTTTTTGTGCCGCTTGAGGTAATCAAATTCAAAGTTCTAATTTTGCAGGTACTTGCAGGACATGATGATAACGCAGAATATGCCCTTGCAATGTGCCCAACCGAACCCTTTGTGCTCTCTGGAGGTCCGAAATTGTTTTCTTGTAACTGTGAATAAATTCTTGCTTAAAGAATCATCAAGCTAAGTATGGAGAGTGCCTTGTTTTATTATGAAACAATTGTCTTAGATTGCATGTTTGGGAGTTTAGTATCTGAATAGTTAGTGTTTTAACCTTGTAAGTTGTACATACTTTGTAAGCTTAGATTACTCACTATCGTGTCCTGGTTTTCTTGTGATCATTACTTAATTCTTGCTCAAAATTCATCAGGCTGGTCAAAATGTGGGTAATGCCTAGTTCTATTACAAACCAATGTCTTAAATTGCATGTTTATGCCTTTGGTATGTTTTGGTGATTTAGTCTCTGGATCCTTGTACATTATCCATAGTTCGGTTGAAATCATAGATCACTCATTGTTGAATCTTGTTTCAAAATTTGGTCATATGGTAGCTAGGCTAGGTAGTTGCAATTTTTTAATCATTTCTCTTCGTCTGAAATATGAGAACCGTTTCATGTACTGTTCTAGCGAGTCCTGTTTGATAAGAAACAGTAAATGACTATTACAAACATTAGGTTGTTGTGTTTTTCCTCATGATACCCACGTGTGAGTGGGACCTCATCAATTAAAGTAATTAACAAATCAATGGTAAAGTGGTAAATGTAACATCCCAAAAAGGAAATATTAGAAAGTGGACACTTTTTATGGAATGGCCTAAAAATGAATGATCGACTCTTTTTTAGGATCGGACAGAGTATTAATTAAGTCTATGACTGCCTTCTAAATTCAGAATGATCTATAAAACAGGGAAGGATAAATCTGTAGTCTTGTGGAGCATTCATGATCATGTGTCCACATTAGCTGGGGACGCATCAAAGTCTAAAGAGTCTACTGGATCAATTATCAAACCTGCTGATAATTCTTCAATTGGACCTCGAGGGATCTTTCAAGGGCACGAGGATACAGTTGAAGATGTGCAGTTCTGTCCATCAAGGTAATTTGCAATAACTTACTACTTGCTCAATCACAGATTCTAGTTGCTTCGATTATGTACCGGTCTCATGCCTCTTGAGGGAAGTGCTATCTGAGCCCTTCATCCCTGCCTTCAATGTTTATCATTACACACAGCATTGCTTTGGTTTTTTTGGCATTACGTATTCTGGTTCTGAGAGTTCTGCCTCTTTGATGAAGTTCGCAGGAATTCTGTAGTGTTGGAGATGATTCTTGTCTAATATTATGGGATGCACGGGTTGGCTCAAGTCCAGTTATCAAGGTCAGGTTCATTCTTAATTTCTCTTCATAACTTATTTTTTGGTTATGTACCTCATTGGATGTGAATGTTACTTTAAATTTGCATTAGGACGTATTAGCACTGTGATTGCATCCTCATCCCATCTGCTATATGCTCCAGAAGTAGGCCACCAGGTGTAATAAATATTCTTTGAGAGCGTATATTTGAAAATCGTTGCTGAAGAATGCATTTGTTTACTAGCTTTGATGCATTACAATGTTGTTCGTGGTATTGGCAGAAGAAAATACTTTTCTTTAAAGAATTTCAACAATAGTCTTATAGTTCTTTCTATAGCTTCACTATGAGTGACACATCATGAAAGATTATGGCTTCTGATCATCAGTATCTATGGATTGATACGGACTTTTATGAGTGGAAATATGGAATCCAAATTGGGCTAGGCGGAACTCTCGATTTGGCACTGTGGTGGGCCTCATACAAAGCTCTAGTTGCATATGTTGTGCAGTGAAAAGATGGTTTGGGGTTCGGTACTCCGGTTATGTTAGTTTATTTAGTTCTTTGTTTGGTTGGGATGGGGTTCCTTATAGTTGAGGCTTATGTAGATGTGTAAAGGATAATTGATTCAAGTGCAGGTATGGGTGTTCTGTTTGGGCATAGTTTCTACAGTCATGGCTTGTATAGAGGGGTTTTTGAGCTTTGTAAAGGTGAACAATAAGGACATAATGAGTGGATTCTGGTCTATTTCTGTCAGGTAGAAACTCCAAATGTATAGCTTAGTGTATTACAGTCCTAAATAAGGCTTTAAAAGCTGGGGAATTTGAGCGTGTAAAAGGGTGGAAGAAAAAGTTACAGTACTAATGTTTGGTACAGAGGAGGTAAGCAGGACAGATGAAGGGCCTAGTATAAATCTTTTTTTAGTTTCTTCCAATACAGGATGCAGAAGGGGATGGAAATTATTGAAGATTGAGGTCCGGATTTATACTCTTTCATAACTATGAGCATTCCAGGTATGTGGTGGCCTGATATATGTTTTTCATTGATGGGGCTGTCGGATCTAAAGGATCTATTGCTGGATAGAGTGTAACATTGGCAGTTTGCATCACTATGCTATGCTGAATTGATACCATTGGTGACATTCACTTTCATCATGGTTTTGGATGAGGACAAAGGGTAAATCAGACTAAATTCAGTATACTGCATGTGATTAACTTGGTAAGGCCAATGCACATGTGTCTCCTGTGGAGAATTTATACACTCTTCCTTCTTGTTTTCCAGTCCCATGTAGCGCTTTCTTATCTTCTTTCTTGTTAAATGAAAAGATAAGAGCGTCACCTGCAATCCTCGTAATGTCTGAGCCAGCTTTATGGTTACTGAGCTTTAGTTTGTATACTTATCTTATATTTCGTATTAAACCATTTTTCTTGCTTATTTTGTATACACGGGCCTGAGTTATTTTAACACATTGCATTTAATTGAATATTATATTGTCTAGGCTGTGCCAAACTCTAAAGTTTCTCGTTAATCCACTCTCTTTCGCATACCCAGATTGCATCATTCCTTTTGCCATGCCAATTTGGATTTAGAGATTTGGAATCGTTTTTGACTTATATTTACTTATATCTGGGCTTCTCTTATTATTGATACATAATACATTATTCTTTAGAGTTGAGACCCTCTTCATTTGCCACACCAATTTGAACTGTGAACTGATCTTTGTTTTATTGAATAGGTTGAGAAAGCACATAATGCTGATGTTCATTGTGTTGATTGGAATCCTCATGATGTGAACCTCATTCTAACAGGGTATTGACTTGTTCTGTAATTATAAATATGCTCTCATCCTATCCCTTTTACCATATAACTGATATTGATAAATTAACTAAGATATCAATTGACTTTTACATGATATGTGGTATGTTGTTGGTATTCATTTTTTCTTCCTAAAGTTTGGCTCATGAAAGACTTTGGTGCAGGTCTGCAGACCATTCTATTTGTATGTTCGATCGCCGGAGCCTTACTTCTGGAGGAGTTGGGTCTCCTATTCAGAAATTTGAAGATCACAAAGCGTCTGTTCTTTGTGTTCAAGTATGTACCTTTTCTTATGCTGTTCACTTTACTTTTTCTGGATTACAGTGGTTTCAGATGTTTTTACAATGCAAGTAACCATATTTTAACTTGAAGCTCTCCATCCATTTCTCCAGTGGTGTCCAGACAGGTCATCTGTCTTTGGAAGTTCTGCAGAAGATGGTTTTCTGAACATATGGGATCATACAATGGTGGGAGGCTTCTGTCCTTGTTGAAATTCTCCTATTGCTTGTGTGCATCTGTAAAATGTTTCATGGATAAATGCCCCCGTGGCCCCAATCCTGGCTATGGTTCCTAAATATCAGTGCTTAGAGAGTTTCTGCATTGCTCGTCCTTCTCTATGCTATAGGGTTCTGAATACAACATAATATCTGTACAAGGCCCAGCAAGATAAGGATACTTGAAACTACATTTTTGGAAGTTAATGAAATTTTACAGTTGGGCACACTTCCATCCAATACCCATGTTGCCCATTAATTTTTATAGCAACAACTAGCTGGGAACTAAAATTTGATTTGCAAGTCAATTGCTGAAGATCGTAAATGAAGGATATCAGACTTATATTGTGATGCACTTGATCGTTTTTTTTTAGGTTTTTAGGGCGTCTTGTTTTTCCTTGAGTACATAATATTTGAATAATATCTTTTGCGTATTGCCTTCTGCGTTTTGCTGTCATTCCAACACAATCCTTACCAGGCATGCTAGTAAAGCATAAGTTCGTGGTCTCTGGTTATAGAAACTATCTGATCATTACATCATCTTGCAGGTTGGTAAAAAGAAAGAACTTGGGACAAGATCTCCAAATGCTCCTCCAGGGTTGTTTTTTAAACATTGCGGTCACAGGTTTGATACTACTTGTTTCTGTGCTACTAAGATATTATACGGACTATCATAGAGTTTAAGCTGCAAGATTTCTAGTTGGTCTTAAAATATCTTTTCCTATATGGTCCTATGGTCCCCCTCCTACCTCACTCCTATGATCCTATCTTATTTGTATCTGGCCTTTACCTGCGTGGTGATTGGATGCATTCTAAATCATCTCCTTGGATACTGTTTACTGTTTTCCCTTTAATGACTCGAACGCACGAAAGACAGCAACATCATCTTGCATAGAAGACAGGTTTCAACAAGTATTACTGTGCCAAAAAAAACCCAGTTAGATTGACTCTAGTTCTCATTGGATGGAGGTGGAATTAGTTGTGAAGTAAGGATCGATTCAGTATTTATGGTTCATCTAAATAAAGTGGCAACCTATGTCAACGAGGCAATTGGCAGTGTGGTTCATCTTAGTCTGCTTGCTTCTTCATTGTTCTTAGGAGTTGGTTCATTCTTTTACCATTCTCCTTTTGGAGCTAATATATCTATTTGATGGCATTTGCTTACTTATTTTATGTGCATCCAGGGATAAAGTAGTTGACTTTCACTGGAATTCATCAGATCCCTGGACAGTTGTGAGTGTATCTGATGATGTTGAAACACCTAATGGTGGAGGGACACTGCAGGTACAGTAATATGATTTTTCTCCCTCATTTCCCTCTCTGGTTATTACTACAACATTTTGTGAGTTGTTTGCAGATTTGGAGGATGAATGATCTGTTGTTTAGACCTGCGGATGAAGTCTTGGCCGACCTGCAGCAGTTCAAGTCACATGTGGATGAATGTGGTCTCAAAATATAGAAACGTTACTGTTTAGGGCATCGGAAGGAACTTTTTATTTTTTATTTTTTGAGAGTTGGATTCTTCTAGGGGCAGCGTCATCTTTCTGGTGGTAAAAAGGAAAATGGAGGAGAAATGCGTCGGTGATTGTGGTCTGTTGTTCAATGTTGGCTGTTTCAAAGCTGAATTCATGATTAGGTTTATTAGCTAGTAATCACAATTTTTGCCTACGGGTAGTATTTGTATTGTTTTTCAGTGGGGTTAAAGGGCAGTGCGAGTCCCCTTTGGTTTGGCTAAATTCTAGAGCGCCTCCAAAACGTTAAAATTTTATATTTTAAAAGTTTTCTTAATTCTATAAAAGAAAGAAGAGAAAGTAAAGGAGTCCCCAAATGAACATATATGTTTGTACGAGTAGGCTTCCTGTGAAATCGTTTTATTAATTCGTTAAATGGAGTTGTACTCGTTAAACATGGTTGGTCGAGTTAAGATGATTCATCTTCCATGAAATATTATTAGACTCATTTTACCAAATTTGTCCTTTTGTACTCATTTTGTTCTTAAATAATTATTATATTTTGACCTTTTTAGTTTGTAAAGTTATATTGATTGTGTTTCAAGTATAAATTTTATTGTATGTATATATATATGTAATTTGTAATACTTTGTGTGCTATGAATTTGAATTATGTGCTTTTCGATATTAAGAAAAATGCATGTCAAGTTTTTATATGAAAATAAATCGGGTTGACTTCAAATAGTCAAAACCAAATGGGTACTAAGATAAATAAGGGGTATTGTCTTAGTAGAATATTCCAATGTTATACTCAATTTGTTTTTAAATAATAGTTATTTTTTACTTGAAATATCATTCAAAAAAGTTAAATGATTTTATTACAAGTATTACTGTGTGCTTTATTTAAAGCCCTTATGCGGTTAAAAATGTGTAAAAATAAGATAATTATTTTGAAATTGGTGAAAAAGAAAAACATGACAATAATTTAGAAAAACAGAACGAGTATTAACACATTATAAATATTACTTTGTTCATGTTGGATAAATATTCCTTGTTGACAAAGCATGGACATTAAGAAATACAATTAATGATGTGATATAAAATGTTTTGAGATTATACCCATCCATTTCTCATTAATTTAATTTTTTTGAGTGTTTGTATAAGAGTGGATAGAGTTAGCATTGATTGAGTCCCAGTATTCTAAATAAGTGAAATTTTAGGATATGTCATATACTCATGTTAGTATTAAATAAAGGTTTAAGAATATATTAAAAAGAATGGTAGAAGTATTTATATTATGAAAAAGTCATTAAAACAATAGTTAGAACATCTCAAAATAAAAAGTAATAACGTTTATCCAAAGACAGAGGGAGTAATGTATATGCATGAATAAATTATCAAAATAATTTTAATCAAAAACCAAAACCAAACCCATCCGGTTTGGTTTGGTTTTTCGAATCTGATTCTGATTTTGGTTTCTAAAATCGAAAAATTATCTTGTGATTCGGTTCACTTTATTTTTATCAAACCAAACCAAACCACCCTACATATTTTTATTTATTTATTATATAATATATATATATATATATATTATATTACATTTATTAACTATTTTGAACCTTTGATTTATTCATAATATATATATATATATATATATATATATATATATATATATATATATATATATATATATATATATATATATAGATACTAAATCAAAAAAAATCTTGATTGTTGGAGAACTATTATTTCTTCCATTGTTTGTGTTTATTTTAGAATTTGTATTGTTTTATTTATGATAATTTGTTGTTAGTAGGTTATTTCCTAATTTTGATGTTAATTCCAAATTAAAATCTTATTTTTATTATTATTTTTAATGTTGGTTAATTTCATTAAAAATAATTTATATAAACCATAAAACCGAACCAAACCAAACCAAACGAGTGGTTCGGTTCGATTCGGTTCAAGTCTTACTCTCGGTTAGGTTCGGTTTGAGATTTTGGAACCAAGAGGCCGATTCGGTTTGTGGTTTTAATAAGCCAGCCAAGCCCGGCGAACCACTACGCCCCTAGAGTAATGTATATGCATGAATAAATTACTTTAAAAATAACTTGTTTAATTCTGTTAAAAAATGAAAATAAATACGCATTATCTCCGTTCTTAAATTAATGCTCTATTTTCTTTCTTTGTCACTTCCAAAAAATTATCTTGTTTTTAGATATTTATTTTTATGAAAACACTTTTATTATTTTAGTCTAATTTTTTTTATTTTACTTTAATTATGTTCGGACAATGGCTTTAAATGATTCAATATATTGAAGTATCAATACTTATAATAAAACCAATTCAATTTTTTTTTAAATTTGTATACTCAAGTCAATTATTAATATCGGAAAAAGTGAAGAGTACCTTGTGCGTGGAGAGTAAAGTTTCGCGGGAGGGGGTGAATAGACTCACGCTTAAGAAAATGACAAACGAATCCATTGCGTGTAAACTGAACAGTATTCCTTCTACATATTTTTCGTCCTTTATCCGAGGACTGTTACGTGAGTGACGGGGCTGGGGCCAGACTGACAAAAGTGTAGCATCTGCGTGGCACGTGATCTCAACTACCCCTACTTTCTCTCTCTTGTCTATTTCCCAGTTGACCTTGGTCCACGCCGCCAACAATGCTCTCTGGACTCTGATGCTCTTTGTCTTATTCTACATTTTCCGTTTGTTGACGAGACTAGACAAGTCACACTAATCCCATTCACTAAATGTACTCCTATTCAAAAAATTTGGCTCGTTTGTTGCTTAATTTTTTTATCCTTGTAATAAAAAGAATTATTCTATTAGTCTCAAAATATACAACGGTTTGAAAGAATTTTTTTATTTCAAAATAAATATAGCTTTACAATTTTTAAAGAACGTTTTTTGTTTTTTTTCAAATTCTATCAATATTTATTGACTCCGTAATTCGTGTTTGATTTTTTTGACAAAAATATCAGGACACCTATTTAATATTTAGGTAGTGATAGTTTAGTTTTTATAATATGTTTCTTTTGTTTGTGTAAAAAGTCACAAAACGTCATATATTTTGGGACAGAGGAGTAATATATATTTTGGTCCCTTAATTTTTTCAAAAATATTAGTTTGGTTATAGGGTTCAAAAACATATTCATTTGGTCCCTCAATTTGATTTTTTTATCAGGTTTTTCCTCTTTCCGTCACTGTTACATTTTCGGTTCACTTTTTTACAATCCAACTAAATTACCTTGCTAAAAAGTTTCTTATTACCGTCTCTCTCTAACATTTGTTCAAAATTATGAATACCATCACCCCACATATTAAAAGCTCGTTTGTTGTGATCGATGACTTATTATTTATGAATGATAGTTTAAGTTGGTGGCTGAATGACTTGTGATTGATTGCATGATAGACTGTTTGTTACAGCTGTTGAAAAACTGCTTATGAATTGTTATAATTATTTGTTAAAAAAACTTCAAAATTAGTATTCATATTTTTATGCATATTTCATAAAATAATGAAATAATGATAATCAAATATTTATTAATGAATAGTTGTCTTCATGTTAAAAAAAACAAAAAAGCTTAAAATTTTGGCTTTGACTTTTCAATGCATAAAGGGTGTTATACTTTACTTATTAGCTTTTGGTTTATAAACTGAAACAAACACTCTAAATATGACTTTTTAAAATTGCTTGGCCAAATAATCATCGGCTGAAAATAAGCTGCAATAATGAGCCTAAGAACCCCAAAATTATGAGTACCATTCGTGCTCATATCTCTTTCAATTTTTAATAAAATTCGAGGCAACCTATATATATATATATATATATATATATATATATATATATATATATATATATATATATATATATATATATATATATATATATATATATATATATATATATATATATATATATATATACATATACTATACAACAAACACACTAGTATTTCGTACTGTGCAATGCACAGATTTAATACCATTATAAATAAAATAAGAAATTTTTAATGATTATAAAATAATACTTATGAGCATCATAGTAATAGTAATTTAACATTCTAGCTTTATTTATCGGTCTACATCCACCAACTAATTTTTGTGAATCGTTAAACTTCACTTTTTTTTACATTCTTGTAAAGTTAATCTGGATATAATAAAAATTGATTCACGTGTATAAAAATATATGCCACATTAAAAAACGAAAAAAATAATATAACATGAATTTGAGAATGCAGGAAGATTCCAAGTTGCTATTAAGCTTCCCTAGGAAATCTTAATTTTAATGGGACACTTTTTCTTTACAAAAAACGGTTAATATTTACCAAATTATCTCTTCAAAATCACTTAATTCAATTCTTTTTTAGAATAAATATATTAGCACTACATTGTATATTCTATTGTGCTTGAGGTAACTTAATGCTAGTGTTCGAAATTAATTATGCAGTCTATGTGTTTTTATTACCGAAATTATAAAACCGTTTATGCAAGATTCAAGATATATATTAATGATTTGTTTTCTATATTTGAACGTTCAGTGTTATTTAATTTTCCTCTATTTAATTTTTTTATTTTAGTAAATTAAGTTAAATGTTCATGAAATAACTCCAAAAAGTTAACAAATGGGATTTTTTAAAAAAATGATTTGATATAATAATACATATATAAAAATTTAATTCATGGATATGTTACATATCTGATGAAATAAACCCCAACATTTTGAAATGACACATTTAGATAAATTATTTGAAAATATTATATTTCAGATGTTTATTTAAAAAATTAAATACAATATAATTCAAATGTTGTTACATACTTGTTACATAAAATAAGAAATATTTTTTTAACGATATGATGCAAATTTTGTTATTCAATCTCTTGTATGTGTTGTTTATAGAAGATTAACCCTTACCAAATATGGACTTTTACATGATTATTTAAAACTATGAATTCAATCCAAATCAATTTTCAAAATAAAATGCATAATAATTTTTTTCGTTTTATTATATTTTTTAATTCAAATGAAATTTATAAGTAATATATTTATCTTGTTAAATACAATAAATGTTTTATTATGTTAGTTTAGGACTGATATTCATTTAATTCGAATGAACATTATAAGAAATTTAGTTTTTTTAGTATCACACTTGCTTTGTTATGTTAATGTTGTACCATGTTAATGATTTTTGATTAGTATTTATTTACTAAATTTAATATGCTATTAAAAAGCCAATTTTTTTCCATCAAAGAATTTGTTTAAATTGTTATGTTTTTATTTCAATTAATCATTTGGTTTGAACGAAGTTATTATTTATTTTTAATTTGTATAGTAGCATGCAACCTTGATTCCTGAAAACAAATTTATTGTGAAAGTGAAAATAATCAAAACAAAAATTAAATAAAAAAGTACTGCAAGTTGGAAACAAAACTAAACATTAAGAAAATTGTATTACGCACCTGAAATAGAAGATTATATAACTGGTATATATAGCTTTAACTTCCATGCTCATTGAGCCTTGGTTGGGCTGACGTGAGAAGTCATTTTGCAAATATTTTTTCTTACTTGGTGAACATTATAATATTCATCAAAGGAATAACAACTAATTTATTTTGGATTCATTATTGAAATCTAATTGATAATTGAATAGCCATGACCATGAGACTATTGATCTCCCTAAGGCGTGTATGTACAACACCCGAAATTAATCTTGTCCGTTATTATATATATTTTGATGTTGTATTCAATTATTGAAATAAATAATTATATATTATTTACTTCAAATACTATTGTAACTTAAGACACTAATAATATTTTTATTATATGAAAATAATTCATCTTCATTTGATTAGTATATATGAATTCAATCGACTCACCATAAAAGATGAATTCAAACATTTTTTTTTTGTTTATGTACCATTTCAATACTAATGGTCTAAATTCCATTTTATACTTCCAAAGCAAATCCATTCAATAATTATGGTCATTTTGATTTTTTATTTACCAAGAAAAAAAATAAAAATACACAATAAAAGTGTTGCCATTTTTGGAAAGTTCATTTTGGTGGGAACTTTCCAAGTGATGCACTTCTATATATATATATATATATATATATATATATATATATATATATATCAAGGCTGTTGTTGTGCAAGAACAGTGATGGGAATGATTGAATGTTGATGAATAATTTATTAGAAATTTATAATTATTTATTTTAAAAATCATGTTTAACGTGTTTATTGTGTCGTGCCGTATTTTCGGGTTTTTATCGTGTCGGGTTTGAGTTTTGGTTTTAGGCACGATAACCTTATCGTGCCGAAGCTTATCATGTCGTGCCCTTATTGTGCTAGCCCGATAAGGACACGACACGATCGATTTGCCACCCCTAATATCAACTCAATTCCACACTCCAATAACATTCCAGTAGTTTCCATTTCTTCTCCCCAAAACAAAAAACTCGTCAATGGCGTCTCGTTACAAAGTGGAAGTAATGATCACTTCTGCAAAGAATCTGAAGAACATAAATTGGTGTTACAGCCCGCATTGAGTTCGGGTTGGGAAAGATAAAAGGGGTTAATTACTGAAGGGACCCGGCTTGGGTCCTCTTTCGTGGTGCGACCACGTGGCTTCCAGGTGGACTTAGGCAGGTCCTACCATGTCTGACGACCATCAACTAGCCGAACATGATCGTCGACCCTCAACTAACCGACCCTTATCCTCGGTAATAATCAAAGACCATTCCGAACATATGAGCAATACCCGACCACTCGGGCAAGGACTATTCATGCTCGACCGACAAACCTTCTATGATATGATGGACCTGACATATAGCCTGTACATAGCCTCCAGATGTCATCTCCACAAGAGGCGAGCAAGCCATGTAAGCCGTTATATCTTCGTGGCTCATCAACCGCCTACAATTGACACATCACACGATATCTGTCAACCATTCAGGAACTGCCAGCAAGTCGACCAGGGGACAAGTCCCACCATCAGGGACCCCCATTCCAATCATGATCTCCAATCCAAACTACTATAAAAGGAAGCCTTTCCCTTCAAGAAAATGTACGTTTTACTTTGCACTCTAAGACTTACAAGAGTTCTTGCACACAATATACACAAGAAAAGATTATTGCCAAACACCTACCGGAAGATTAAAGTGGCAACAGCTCAGCGCTCATACAACTCCACGATTCTTGACTCGACTCTCACACCAGGAGGGTTGTAGCCAGGCTGGAAACTGACACCCAACGGTAGTCTTCTTTCAGGTAACCCAACGATCAAAGAACCAGCACAAAACCCAGATATCTTATCAATATTGGTAACCCAAGTACCCACATACACTGACGTGAACATCTACCCAAGACACGTCAGCTCCGGTCCATTACGTGGACTACCAGCATAGTCACCCATCTTAGTGGCGTGATCAAGTGGTTCCGTTGTCGGGAAACGAAATATGCCATAACTCCAAAGAAATGAACAAACAAACACCCACGAAACAAAACCAACCAGGAACGAACATATTACCTCCCTCACCCACCAGCAAAATGACGGACATGGACCTCGCCACCGCTACTTCAAAGGCGTTGGGAGGAAAGGGCAACCAGGGAGATGCTCGCAACATGGTGGGTGCCACCGGCCAAGTGAGCACCATCTTTGATGTTGACAAGGGAGACGCTCAGGTGGAGCATTCTCAGATAGAAAAAAGAAAACCCACCGAGCAAGATGAACTCCTGGCAAAGGCAAAGTTCTGGGAACACCAGAAACTTTACCTTGCAGGAATTCAAGAGGTCGAGCTTAAAATGTCTGCGCTTCAGAAGAAGATGAGGGCAACGACCAATGCCAGACCCCAAGAGGAGCCAGCCCAAGTCCCTCAAAAGGTCACCTCGAAGGACAAAGGAATGGAAAAGGAAGTACCTCGGCCTAGTGTAAGGTCCCGGCTAGGGGATAGGATGAGCGAACAAACTCCCAAAGCCGGCATCCATAGCCGACTGACTTTCCCGAATGAGTCTAACCGCCATCGCTGAACACGAGAAAGGAGCGAGGAAGGAGAGTCTAGGCCAAGGGTCGAGGTAGTGAAGAACAAGACATGCAAGCACTGTACTCACTCCCAACAATCAGGGACAGATCACCTAAAGAGTGGTTGGAACGCGACCACCGAGTTGCAAAAATCTACCAATAAGCCATTCTTGGCCGTAGAGAAAGAGGTGAAATTCCTCCGTGGCAGGCTTGATGCTATGGAGAAAGGAAAACCAATGATACTACCCCCGGCCAAGAATGGCCCATTCCAAGAAAGGATGAGGAATGCTCCACTACCTGACAAGAAAATCCCCACATTCAAAACATATCAGGGCCTCACCAATGCTGTCGAACATATGGCTAGTGATCGATGTATTTTATACGTCGATTTTGTATGCTTCTATGACTTAAATTATGCTATTTCACGAGGCTTTTGGCTACTAATATATGTTTTCGTGAGTTTTGTAAGTTTCGGGGTTATTAGTGAAAATATCACGAGAAACTCGGGGTTTTAAGTGCAAATTTCAAGAAGGGCCAAAAAGGAAAAATGAAGAAAGAGAAGCTGTCATTCTGGGACACCTTGCGGACGCAAGGTGCCTCAGACTTGGACCGCAAGGTAGGCGATCGTCACAGGCGAAGTCAAGATTTGAGGCCGGACACACTCGGAGACCTTCGGGACGCAAGGTACCCAACACTGCGGCCGAAGCAAGGTAGTCAGAATGCGATTATTTCGGATTTTCACACAGTTATTCGATTGGATCACAACTCCCGAGTATATATAGAAGTCAGATGCCGAGCCAAAAAGAAAGAGAGACGGCTGGAAGCTCTCTTTAATAGATTTTAGGTAGTTTTTAGATTGTATAACATAGTTAGATTTTGTAATTACAAGTATTGAAGATCAAATCATGTATCCGATCATCTCCATGTGCTGTTCATTGTCTATGATGAACTAAATCATCCATAATCTAGGAGGTGGGAGGTAACTTGTATCAAATTTATGTTTTGATTCTTATATATGTTCATTCAATGCTTGTTGATTGTGTTGTTTATCAATCCCTATATTATTTTGCTTTGAACAAATGAATGTAATCGCAAATAATAAAGGCTTAGAGGTGCGGATAACCGGCATGACCAATGTGCATATGTCGTACACTGGCTCACCAACACAATAAATTGGACCTATCGATGCACGAGAGTGATAAGTTAGGACCAGGTTCATACATGATCTAGGTGACAGATAGATCATAAATCTAGGTGACAGCTAGATTGATAGTTCATGTGCTTAGGATATAGAATGGATGAATTTTGCGGGGATGGAGGCTGAACCAATTGTTCAACAGACTATATCTATCTTTAGTGAACGAACCCAAGACATTGAATGATAATATTATGAATTAAACATAAAGGAGATACAAGTGAAACCTAGAATCCTAGATTGCCACCCACCATAAGATCTTCATATCTGTAATTACTGCTAATTAGTTAAACATCTAAATATAAATAGTAGTTTAGAGTAGAAATAAATATAAAAACCCCTTTAGATTAATAATTTGCTATCAATAAATTGCCTTTGTTCGTGATCACTTGTCTCTGTGGGTTCGACCCTTGCTTCCAATACTATTCTATAATAGTCTTGTCCACTTGCAAGGAAAAAGATTAATTAAAACATCGATCAAGTTTTTGGCGCCGTTGCCGGGGACAAGCTAGTTCACGTAGTTAGTTTGTTGGTAGCGTAGTTTTTAATTTAATTTAGTTTTTAGTTTAATTTTCAGTTTTCATAAAAATAAAAATACAAAAAGATTTTATTTTATTTTTAATAGTTAGTTGTTTTTAAATTGCTTTAAATTATTTTTATGCACGGTCGTAGATCTTTGAATCCTAAATTGGTAGACTTAAATCAAGATATAAATATTGTTAGAAGAAATCAAGAAGTTTTTGAAAATCTAGCTCCCGAGTTTGATAATCAAGACCAATTGAATCAAGAGGATCCTCTGTTGATCCTCAATGGAAGAAAATAACAATAATCGTAATCAAAAAAATCCGTTGACCCAATTAACAGAATCAAAAGAAGAAGAAATATGGAAGTAGTGGTAAATCAAAGAACTATTAATGACTTTAGTAGACCTTCATTAAATGTTGTGACATCATGTTTAGTCTTGCCGATGTTTGTTAGGAATTTTGAGTTAAAAGGTCATTATTTTAATGCCATACCATCTTTTCATGGATGCCCCATGAAGATCCTGCCGGTCTTAAGAGAATATGAATACATGATGAGTACTTTTCCTTTAGGAGGGTTGATGAAGATCAAATTAAAATGAAATATTTTCCCAATGCATTAAAAGAATTGGCAAAGAGATGGTTTATGAACCTAACACCAAATAGTGTTTATACTTGGGCTCAATTATATGATTTGTTTATGAGTAAATTTTACAAACATGCATCTCTTACCGAATAGAAAACAAATCATGTCATTCCAAAATGAACTGTGTGAAACATTCCATGAGTCATGGATAGATTTAAAAATCGCTCATTATGTGTCCTCATCATAATTTGGCTCAACATGTGTTAGTGCTTCAATTTTATCATGGTCTTTCGCCAAAGCTTACAAACTATGGTTGATAGTGCGTCTGGTGGTTCTATTAATAGAATGACACCGAAGCACTAGAAGAATTATTTGAGATGTTAAGTATTAATTCCCAAAGTAAGTGCTAGAGGTAAAAAATAAGCCTATATCAATTGCAAGATAAGCTCAATTTGAAAATTGGCAAATTCAAGAAGCATGTGCTTTATGTGGATTATATTCTCATGCTACTAATTTTTGTCCGTCAAGTGCTATGTATTCCGAACAAAGCTAATGCTATGAGGCCCTCAAAGGCCAAGGAATGATCCCTATTCAAACACATATAATCTCGGTTGGAGGAATCATCCTAACTTTTCTTGGGGAGGAAATAAGCCTTTGCAACCTCAACAATTCCAACCTCAACCACCACAACCTCCACAGTTTCCAAATCAAAATCAGTTGAGAATTGAAGAAGTTCCCAAACAAGATAGCTAGTAAAGGTCCAAAGATTGATGAAATACATGCTTGAAGAGATTGAAAATCTAAAGAAACACATTGAAATTCTCGGGAGATAAAAGAGAAGAAGGGAAGTTCCTAGTCAAACCGAGCAAGCTAAGTCAATCACCGTCTTGCGAAGCGGTAAGGTAATAGGTGAAGAGGTAAGTGATCCCGATCCTTCTTCTAAAGTGCTCGCACAAGAGAAAATTTTCAAAAAGGAAATTGAAAAAGAAATCGAAAAAGATAGTGATAGTAATAAAGAGAATAATGAATTAAGTAATCAAGAAGAAGAAGTAGAAGTTCCAAATAAGGAACAAGAAAAAGAGGTTCAAAATAAAGATAATACAATTGAAGTTGAAAAAGAGTTGGATCAAGAGAGAACCTTATGTGGCTCCACCACCTATGTTCCTCCATTCCGCTTCCAAGAAGACTTATGAAAACCGAATGGACAAACAATTTACGGAAATTTATAATATGTTATCCAAAGTGAATGTTAATCTTCCTTTGCTTAATGTTATTAAAAATATTCCAGCTTATGCAAAGTTTTTCAAAGATCTTCACTCTAAGAAACACAAGTTTGAAAACAATGAAAAGATTATTGTTTTCGAAAACGTAGTTCTGCTTTTACAACCCGAATTACCACCTAAGTTGAAAGACCCCGGTAGCTTTAATATCCAAGTTTGGGAAGCTCTAAAAAGATGAAAGCAATGCTAGATTTAGGAGCAAGTATTAATTTGATGCCTCATGTCTATAAACGCTAGGGTTAGGAGAACTAAAACCCACTACTATGCAATTACAATTAGCCGATCGTTCAGTTAAATATCCTTTGGGTATAGTGGAAGATATCCTAGTTCAAAGTTGATAAATTAATCATTCCGCTTGACTTTGTGGTTCTAGAGATGGAAAGGAAGATATGCACTAATAATGAAGTCCCAATATTGTTAGGCGTACTCATTTATGGCTAATGCCAATACAATGATTAATGTGAAAAATGGTAAACTCACAATGTCACCCTAGGTGAAACTTGTTGAAATTTCGTGTTTGATGCTATGAATAGACCTAGTGACATAAGTGTCTGCTTTTTCAATAGATGAGATTGAAAAGTTATCAACTGAAACTTTTGAAGAAGAAAGAAGA
>CM028382.1:16563490-16636644 GCA_013146195.2 Codonopsis lanceolata | reverse complement strand
TAACCTGATAAATTCTGCCCACGGATAAGGATCCGTAAGACCTGCCTTACAGAGACCACCTCTAAAAGTAGAATAATAATTTAGGGATGAAGTGAGTAAAGGAGATGGATAGAAATAAAGTTTGAAAAAGTTTAAAACCGCTATAATTAACTGTCAAACTAAGCTTGTCAATGGATCGGATTTTACTCTAAATTTAATCCGAATTAGATGTAACGTTTTAAATATGAATTTATATGGTGGTCCAATAACCCAAACCCAAATATAAATCCAAAAGTCTTTATTTCGTGGATCAGATATGAATTTACCATATTTGATTCACTAAGAACACGATCTGATTCGAAAATAACATATTTAATATTATACATATGTATAATATATATACTAATTTGAAGATGTTGTCTTTTGGTCTTCATTCTTTCAACACTCTTTCATATTCACATTGTTCTTGATCGATAAATCTCTATTTCGGATTGAATAAGATATTTAATCGAATATGTTGACTAGTAACGAACTTGGATATAGATTGATTTACACTTGATTCGTTGGGTTAATAAATTAGATCTAATCGGGGATATAAGGTTTCATATATTCCTCTATTTGACGCATATCTGATTCATTGACAGGTCTAATTCAAACTCGAGGATTCTAATGTTATTACCAAGAGGCTTCTACCTACTCCTTCCTCAAGAGTATTTTCATTTACAAATTTTAGTAATTAGGAGATACATTAGTATCTTTATGTCAATTTACAGCTTATCCAATTTACAGAATCATAGGGATTATAAAAATAAAATTTAGGAACAATAACTTTATAACAGTTATTTTTTCTTAATCTCTGTAACGAGTCAAACATGATAATATTCTAAGAATATATGAAGTACCATATTTTTAAAGTCGTACTCTCCCTGTTCTTGAAAATGAATAAAAAATAAACGTCTACTATATTTTATTTTATTTTTTGTTTTTTGGGATATCATTTTTATTATTTCATTGTTGATTTGATTCTCACTTGAATTGAAAGCCCTAATATTACTACCACATGGAAATTCTTTAAAAAAACATACAAAATCTTAGTAATACTTTTAATAAACATGTTTTATTTATTTATCTGTATGTTAGTTAAACATGATTTTTTTTCTTAGAAACTAAAGTTATGTTTCTAATTTATTTTTTTTAGAAAAACACTTTAATACTTTATCATTGCCTTTTCTTTTAATTTTAATGATAACCCCATATCAGATGGGTTTTTAATAAAAGTCACATTTTATATTAATATTGACATTATAGTTATTTACTGATAAAATTGTGAGTGAATATACTTTGATAAATTTTTAACCGTTTTAGTTTTTGATATTTTTTTCAAATCGCGACGATACAATTTTATGCATCGTCATGAAAATTGTTTTAGCAGTTTGAAAAAAAGAATGTGTAACTTAAAGGTGACAATTCGTGCTATTCTGTCGTGTTCGTGCCTCACTATCGTGTTTTCATGTTATATACTCCCTCCGTCCCTAAATTATCGTCCTACTTTCCTTTTTCATCCGTCCCAAAATAATTGTCCACTTTGAAACTTACCTTTTTAGAACATCACTTTTACCACTTTACCCTTACTTTTTTCATCATACTTTTAATTATACATACACATGAGCCTTTAAAGAAAACTACACATTAAACTAATATTAATAATCGCTTCAACATGCTTTCTAAATACCAGTCAACCAGACAATAAATTGTGATTTGAAGTATTTAATTTGATCATAAATATAATAATAACTATTATTTTGAATATATTAATTTCGGCTTTTTGGGGTTTGGTCATGTCGATCGCGGTTGATCTTATCGTATCATTTATCTCTTTAATCATATTTTATAATCATGTTGTGCTAATTCGTGCTATCGTGACTCAGTCATTGCCATGTAGTGTAACTAAACTCGTTGAAATTTAGTCAATTTCCTCATAATTATTTATGAATAATGAGAGTATTAATTTAAGAAGCGATCCTTTTCCAGTCTCTGACTGTCTGACACACATTCAGAATTGCTTTCTCACCCACCACTCCACCAGGGCCACCACACATTCACTCTGCAAATTTCCGCTATTACTGCCACCACCTTCATTCATTCATCTCTCTCTATATATATATATATATCTCCTCGACAAGTCATTACCCCTCTGCCATGTCACTCATCCAAATCTTTTCTCTCCACGTGTCGCTCTTCTACTGCCACACTGTCATCTCTTCTTCTACACACAAAACACACCGCCTATTTAGTCCTCTCGCCACTCCCTACTCTCTCTCTCTAAAACGGTCTCACTCTCTCTCTCTCTCTATATATATACACACATGTGTATGAGTGTGTATATATATACAGATACATACAAACAAAAAGAAATTGTGCTTGTGAGAGACACTTTTCTCTAGAATTTGTACCTTCTTTTTCAAAAACATGGAGAACCAAAACCAGCGAAAGAGACAACTCGGTTCCGGGTACGACAAAGCCACCGGGAAACGTCCACGAACACCGGCGTTACCCGAAAACACCAACATTAGCCAGGAGGAAGAAGAAGAAGATGAAGGAGAAGAAGAAGAAGAAGAAGGGGCCGTGATGGCGTGGCTGTCAATAGACGATTCAGAAACCGTGACTGAGCTATCCAAGCTTCTTGAAACGGAGATAACGTTGCCGGTCAAGGTCAAGATCATCGACGACCCTTATTCCATGCCGTTGATTTTCCAGTCATCTTCCTCATACGTCACCATCAACGGCAACGACGAGTCTTGTGGGTCGTCGTTTTCGGAGTCGGATTGTTCGGTTATGGTGGGTATTAACAATGGGTTTCTGAAAGGGGTGGGGTGAGTTTGGCGGACGGTGGCGCGTGGGATGAAGATTCTGAGGAGGCGCGTGGTTGGGTGGTTGAGGAGGAAATCAACGGTTCTGATTGTTTCTTGGATTATGATGATCACATGTTGGCTAAGTTTTTGGGTGAAGACTTTTCTCCTCAGTTGCAGTAACAAAAAAAAGAAAAAGAAAAAGGATTAGGGTTTAATTAGGGGTTAATATGGAGGGCTGAGTCTGACTATATGTAGATTTGGAAATATTAGAAAATTAGAGGGGTGTAAATTGAAAAATAGTTGAAAGGACTCTCTAGGATGATTCTGTGTCCATTTTGGCCCATATTAATCCATCTTTTGTTTGGGGTGTTTATTTTCTCTTTTCTCCTTTTTAGTGTTTGAGGAAGAAAAGTGATGGGAGATGAATTTGTACAAAGATTATTCAATTTACTTGCAGTTGCAGATCTTTCTTTTTTTAGTTGTATAATAATTGTATGTAAAAGTAAGATAGAGACCGACAAAAAAGCTGGCTTGTAAATATTGAGTTCAATGATAATACTCATTCCTCCATGAATAATCGACCTAGTTGATTTGGTGTACAGTTTAAAAAAAAAACAATTGATTTAATTATTTTTCCTAAATTATCGTCTTCTTTTCCTTTTTCGTCAGTCCCAAAATAATTGTTCACTTTGAAACTTATCTTTTTAGAACCTCATTTTTACCACTTTACCCTAATTACTTTTTCACTCTACTTTAATTATGGGCCACATATACATGGACATTAAAGGAAACTACACATTAAACTAATATAAATAATTAAGTCAATTATTTTTTCTTAAACTGTGCGCCGGATCAACCAGGGCGATTATTTAGGGACGGAGGGAGTATTAGTTTAATGTGTAGTTTCCTTTAAAGCCTATGTGTATGTGGCTCATAATTAAAATAGAGTGAAAAAGTAAGGATAAAGTGGTAAAAGTAATTTTCTAAAAAGGTAAGTTTCAAACTGGACAATTATTTTGGGACGGATAAAAAAAGAAGGACGATAATTTAGGAAGAAAGAGAGTATTTTAGAACAAGCTACACAATCGGCTCTTATAGTTTTTTTTTTTTTTTGTTCCTATACAAAAATTCACTTGCTAATTTCAATAAAATTGGTAATTTCATCTAATTTTATTAGTTTTTTTCGTTTTTTGGGTAGAGCAAAATAGTCATTTCATTTCTCATTTTGAAAGTACTAGGACCAACGGTATAGGTGAGAATAATTATTGGTTTTTTTTTGTAAGGATTGTTTAAATAATATTAAACTATTAAAAATTATGATCAAACATAAAAAATGAAGAAGAATTAAAACGAATTTTTTATAGAGAGAGATTAAGCATGTCAATGGATCGGATTTAAATTTAAATTCGATCCGAATCCGATGTTATTTTTAGGGTATGAATTTAGTTTTTAAATCCGATTATCCAATTTTGATCTGAATCCAAAAATTCGAAAACTTAGCAAATCAGATATGGATTCATGTATTCTGATCATATAAAAATAATAATTAATATTATACATATAAAGTTACTAATGATGACTTTTTAGTCATTAATCATTACTAATTCTACTAAATATAAATTTTATAATGAACTCTAAGATCTTACTAACATTATTATTCATGTTTGTGTAAGTTAAAATCATGAATTTTTAAATTTATTCAACCATTGATTAGGAGCGAATAAAATCTGAATCTGATCTGAATCCAAAAATTTAGGATATGGATTGGGCTTTTGCATATCCGAAAAATAATCTGATCCGATCCAAATAGAATAATTTCTTAAAAAACCGTATAATCGATTTGACTGATCCGATCTGAATCTGATCATTGACATGCCTAACTAGGTACAACCATATAAAAGAAATAAGAATGCAAACATTGAGACAAGAGCCACTAATTCGAAGGCAATGATGAAGGACAGCAAAACTGAGTCGACGATGGAGAAGTCAGGGTCCCACCACCATCCCATAAGTTATACGAGATCCAACCCATTCGGCTCCACATTGCAGCTCCCAGCGAACTTGACCACTGTAAAATCGAACATGGCAGAACGAAATTCACCTCCAGCAACTGCAGAATTCCCGCCATCTCTTTACGAAATCACTATCCCTCTCTCTAAAGTACTAGTTGTACACTTGTACTAGCATGTTTATATAAATGGCCATACTTGTATACAACATCATGCACCCCAAGGTTAATTTACCGTGTTTCGCGGTGTAGATTAGTACGATAAACTGGGTAGTAGACGATGATTTCCAAACTTCTCCTCCTTTCATGAAAAGGCGAACCCCAACCAACCAATACTATTTGCTTGTTATGTAGAAGTCTTTGTGAAAACTATAATAGAACTCTCGAAGGAGGAGATGAAGTTTACCGACTCGAGCATTGGGAAAGGAAAGTTTAGTGGAGAAGTAATTGCTTCTGTTAATTTACAGAAGTAGAGAGAGAGAGAAGGGGGAGGGGTAGACCATAGATTTTTAATATTTTACGATTGATCCCTATATTATTTAAGAGACAATGACTATTTTACCCTTCCACAAATGCACGTGCGTGTCACGTGAACGTACTTAACGGGAAATATTTACGGAATGACCAATTATGTAAAAGTTTTCAGTATAGGGACCATTTGCAAGTTATAGGGACGAAAAGTAAAAAAATCAAAAACTATAGGGACCAATTGTGTAGTTTACCCATATTTTTAATACAAATCGTATTCATTGGTTTTGGACTATTATACTAACAACGCAAGTTTGTTCATAACGGTATAATTTTTATCCACCTCACATTCTATTCGTTTGTGATGGATTCCACACATGGCAAGTTTTTTCAATTGATTGAAGAAGCATGTTTTGGTCCAAAGGATGTACACTATTAATAAATATAGAGACGCGTTAAACGTAGCACGTTTTCATGTAATCTACATAAAACACTCTTGAGTGATTAGGGAAAAAAATGATCCAATTCTTCTTTTGGTTGTGAAAAGTTGGTGGTTGGATGGACAAAATTTGGGGGCGGGGGTGGTGTGGGAGGCATTGAGGGTGGGAGACTAGGCCTCTAGGTCTAGAAGCACTGGTGGACGCAGAAATTCTCCCAATCGGGTGCACAAATTTACTAAACTTTACAAATCATAAATTCATAATTGCTCCTACGCATTTTCATAATTTGAAAACGTTTAATTTGCATATTGATCAAACCAATCCGAATTAAAACGACACAATTTAGTTCTCATTCTTTTTAAGGGAAATCATGGCAACGGGGTTGACAAGACCCCTTCAATAAATAAGCTATTCTAATTTCATCAATTTGGTTTGGATTGTATTTAAATATCTTTTTTCGTTCTGCAGGATCCGAAGGAAGACTATTCAAATCAATTAATTCTTTCGTAGCACTACCAGACTGAGATCGTTGAATACTAACAGATGCACTACTAGTTCCAAATTCTTCTGGTCGTTTCCGTTTAAAAAATTTCTTCATAATCACTAAAACCAAATTCCTTTAAATCAACCACAATTTGAGAATCTACACAAATAAAAAAAATTCTCATAAATCAACTACTTCAACCCCCAAATTAAAATGGTCTAATTTCATATTAAATAAATAGACATTTCTTACCAAGATATTGAACACAAAAATTTAGGAAATAAAACAATATTATCGTAATATCATCTATCACAAATTCACAAATCACAATTTACTACAATTATATAAATTAAATACTCAATTAGGGCTATTTCGAAATTAAGGTTATTTCAAATTCGGGCTATTTTAAAATTAGGGTTATAACGACTAATTGAATTCACAAATCACAAATTCACAATTATAAATATAAAATTAGAGCTATTCACAAATCACAATTATAAATTTATAATGACTAAGTCTAAAAGTCTAGAGACTAGAGTGAGTATGCAGAGATGAAGAGAGGAGGAAATCAGGAAAGTGGAGATGCGGTGGAGTGGTGGAGGTGTGGAGCTGGAGCCATCCGGTTACTATGCTGCCGGTGGTCAGAATCATCGCTGAAAGGAGCTAGGAGGGAGGCGAGGAGGCTAGGGAGAAGTCGAGAGAGAGGGAGACGAGATTAGGTGTTGGAATATGCTTGCTGAAATAATACTTATTGATTTGCATATTATGGAACACCTTGATTTGCTTGTTCATATTACTGCATGTGCTAACAAGTAACTAAAAGGGTTACATACCGGTTAGTGTGGCAACTTGTTAAACATTGCATAGGTCTTAGACCAGGTGAGTCCGAGTCTTAATCCTACTCTTACCTGATGACCTGAGCAGACCAGTTACTCAGTACACCAGTACCAGCAGACTTGCTATAGGATGATAGCTTCTACAAAGATATCATACTAGCAGACTTGCTACGGGTTGATAGTTCCCTCCTTAACAATGTCGACCAGCAGACCTATCTACTTGGAGATATAATCTTTAAAGCAACATCAAACCAACATACCTTCGATTCGTCTTGGGTTGCACGTGCAAACTACAGTGGAATTATTGCAGACGATTAGAAACAACAAAATGCTCAAGCTTTTCCTCAAAAGTCAACTTACGGAAACGGCTTGACAACTCTCAGACTCACAAGATCTAATTGGATTTTATTCAACAGATATTCCTCTCTATAGTTGGTTTTCAAATTCAAATGTATCTACTTTATTAGAAACCCAAATGTCAGTGTACTATTCCGTCAGACCTGCTTAACAGTGATACATCTACTCAGTCTGATTTTTTGGACAACCTTTCTCAGAGAGATATCTTCCAGAATATCTTTATCCTACAGTCTATAATATTCAATCTTATCCGGTGAACCACTCTAACGGATAAAAGATCAGTCGAAGATAGTCTTAACGGATCTATCGATCTTCATCTATAAAAGAAACATCTTCATCCTTCTTTAACAAGCGAGCGAGAGCTAGAGTGTGCTAGTGAGAAATGTGATAGTGTGAGAACAAGAGATTTCAAGATCTTCGATCAAGCTATCACAAAGATCACAATGGAAAATCCAGACCTTTGTAAAACACTCTCTGTGGATTGCAAAGAAGAAAAGTTAGAAGCAAGGAAAAATGATCTGCAAAAGCTACAAAGATAGAGAACAACGTCTTGGTCCAGAAACCCCTTTCTTGATTTGAGTTATTTGACCTCCTTCAAAGAACTCAGTCTCTACAGCTCCTCAGAAATCAAATCCTTTGATAGAGATCAAGCACTTCAGATTCCGTTAAAGACATATCTCCAAAGATGTCCAAGGAAAAGGAAGAACTGTCTGTCTGCATTGCATTCATATCATCAGAATTGTATTTTATTGCAAGGGTTGTTGATTGTATAATTATAGGTCATCATAGGGAGTCGAGTGCTCAGCACTCAGTTGCTTAAATATTGATTATTTGAACAACCCATAAAATTGTCTTCTCATGTTGAATCTTCTTGACTCCACCTGTTCCTGACTTGTTCTAGAATTTCTGAAAGACGAGTTCTTGACTGGGGAAGGAATACAGGGAAAGGAAGTAGATTACTAGGTTATAGAGTTTTAGTTGATGTAATAAACATGTTTGTCTTTGAGTAAACCTTTGTTGTATTTGCAATTATTACATATTCTTCAAACTCAACTCTGCAATCTCTTTCTTGTTCTTAAAAGGTTTTGATTTTTCAAAGCTATTTATTATGTAACTCATATGCCATGCATCTGAAAAAGAGCTAAGTATTGCTGTTTTTTGAACATATATTTGTGAACACCTACTTAAACTTTCTAAAGATAAATCTGTTTTGCCTGAACCTTTTCACTGTCAAACCTCTTTTTAGCAATCAGTTTATCTACAATCTACCAGCAGGGTTCATTACTCAGCTTTGAACAAGTCTATTGATCAGTATTATCAGCAGACCTCTCTCACCTTCAGATTGACTTATCACTAAAAGACATTTCACTCATATTCTTAAATGAATGTTGAAATAAATTTTAAAGTGGTAATAAAGACTATTCACCCCTCTAACCTATTTAAGCACATCCATGGAACCGACATTTAGGAATAGGGATTTGAGTAATTCAAATTTTCGATCTCTCTCTTATTTTGAAAAGAGAGTAACTAAGTATTTTTATTTTTATTTTTTACAAGGTGGCTTGTCGGTTTCATGGCAAGCTTGGAAGCGGGAAGAAAAGTGGGTTGGGTGGGACTAGGCTTGGAAGAGGGAAAGGGCAGGTTTCATGACAGGCCCACGTGCTAATTTTTTTTTTCTTTTTTAATCTTCAAGTTTTCTTTCTTTCTAGATTTATAGGGGTAAAATAGACAATGCACGTTAAAACGTGCTACATTTAGCATATTTGATGTGCTTTGTTTAATTGTTTAGTACTTATGTAAATATAAACACATTGATAACAAATAGATAACATGTTTTGGACAAACATATGAACATTTTTAAGGCAAAAATTTGTTAAATGGGAGGTGTCAACAAATGGGGAATACATTTGTTTTTACAACTTGTTAAGTGCCTCATCCATTCGTGATCACCACGGTATCTGGTGATGTGGTGGTTAGGGGTGTGCATAAATTTTTCGGAACCGGACCGGATCAATGGAACCGGACCGAACCAGTAAAAAATGGACCGGACCAATATTTTGGATTGGTCCTGGATCCACTACAAAATGAGAATTGGGCCTGCTCACGGTTCCAGAAACCAAAAACGCAGAACCGGACCGAACCGGACCAATGTGTATTTATTATTATTTTATTATATATATATATATGTATGTAGTTATTTTTTTCTCTATTTCGTTTGTACTATTTTGTTATTTTGTTTCCACCGATTTGTTATGTTTATGAGTTTATGATTTCGACATTTTTAATTGTTGAATGTAATTTTATGGAAGGTTTTTTAATCTATTTATGAAGTTTAAATCTTTTAGATTTTATTATGTATTTGTATTAAACAAGTAAAAAATAAATAACCATCGTATTGGTCCGGTCCTGGTTCTCGTACGTCTTCAATTGGTTCTGGACCGGACCAATGTATTGGTTCTTAAACATATTGAGTTGGTCCTGGTTCTATATTTTTTGAAAATCAGACTATTGGTCTGGTCCTGGTTTTCTCATTTTTTCTAAAAAAATGGACCGAACCGGACCAAGCTCACCCCTAGTGGTGGTACAGAACATCTTAATATTTCTCATGGTTTCAGTGTCTAATAACGCTGCAATAAATTAGTATTAGCCTATCCTAAATGGTAAAAAACTTAAGTAAATCGGTATTATATTTTTTTTTTGTAAAAAAGATCATCTTTATCCGACTCATCGTGTGTTAGTGAATTGAGCTGTGAAAGAGTGGAGATCCGTCTTACGAATTAAGATCCGGTAAGACGGTTTTACATGATACTTACTCATCCTAAAATGAACACTAATTAAAATAGATAGAAAAAGTAAATGTACAGTGATAAAAAGTAAAGTACTAGAAGGAAAACAAATCTTAATTAATACCTTTTTAGATTTACGGTATCAAGTTTTAATATATGTCAATATTTGGAAAGAGCATTGGCAACGATAAAATTATATAAAAATTACAAGTCACTGGATTGATAACTCGTGGACATTACAATTAATTATATGTAGAGATTTTGATATTGTACGTATCGTTCGTAATATTTCTGCAAAAATTATTAGTATTTTACAAAAAATATGGTTTAGCTTAAAAAATATTTTCAATTGGATTTGATAATGTTTCAAATAATACTTCTAGTTTATCGGTCATTACTCATTTTATATTATCAACCATCAATTGGTGGTAAAAAAAAATTTCATGTTAGATGCATATGTCATATTTTAAATTTGTGTGTGTAAGATGATTTAACTTCTTTACGTGATGAAGTACGTTCGATTAAGGAAGTTGCTACTTATTTGATGAGACATCCAATATATTTAAAAAAAAGATGGGCTAAATTTTGTAGACGAACTAATGTTGAACCTAAATCATTTCCAGTAAACGTTTTAAATCGATGGAGTTCCACGTATAATATGTTAAATGAATTTTATCTACATCGGAAACAATTGAGTGCATTTTCTTAACAAATAGATTATGGTCTTAGAATATTTCCTCATCAATGAGATGTTTGTAAAAATTTAAAGGTAATTTTGAAAAAAATTAACGATGCTACTGAACAATTATCCTTATCCTACTTCCATAAGTTTTAAAAATTTGTGCTAAAATTATTTATATATTCAACATTTTAAAGGTCGTCCATGAGAAGAAGACACAATCAGACATATGGACCTATTTATTAATTGTAATTTTCAATAAAGTTATTTAATTTTTTTTAAGAGTAAGATTTTATTTACCGATGGTGTAAAATTGTTTTCATACGAGCGACACTTAGATTATGACACATGTCAATCATAATCTTTATCTTGAATTTTTTAGATATTGTTTTGTTACATGACGACGTGATCTAAATGTCACGTAAATAAAAATTGTACACCCTTAAGCACTTACTCTTTTAGATAATATCTTCTTAATTGTGAGAGAAAAAGTAGTGAGCCGATTAATTTGATAGGATAAGTTGAGTTGAGGATAATATCTTCTTAATTGTTTGATATTAAAATTCTAGCCGCCGGTGGATAGGAGTCCAGATCTCCTGTACTACTTATACGTATTACTGGTGTATCATTTTTTATCTTCACTATTATATCCTAATCATTACATCTCAATCAATGGTTAAGATGAAAAGTGGTACATCAATGGTACATATAAGTGGTACAGGAGATCTGGACTCTCCAGATCTCCTGTATTACTTGTGTGTATCCCAATCATTACATCTTAACCAATGATTAAGATAAAAAGTGATATACCAATGATACATACAAGTGATACAGGAGATCTGGACTCTGTGGATTGGTCCTAAAGCTAGACACTATTTAAACAACGGAAATAATAGTTTCTTATACAATTAAAATATTCATTTGCTGTTACAGTTGCCTGCTGAGGCACAAAAAAATAGAAGTAAAGTGGAACAAAGTAGTGATACTCGGCCTTTGATCGTCACTGTTTCCTTGGCAAAATTTGTCAACCATTACTGCCGGAGACGCATCACGGCGGAGCTGCGCTTACCGGTGGAATCTTCTTCACATTGGGCGAATTCACTCCCGGTAACTGGTAAGTTTCAATCGTCTTTTCCTTTCTTTTTCAATGTTTTTGAGTCTTAATATGTCTCAATTCTCTACCAGTCTAGGGCAAAAACTTAGAAAGATGGTCTAAGTATTTTATAGTTGGACTTTGACTGATTATCTTGACCTGACCAACCGTGTACTGGTGGGTTGAATTATGAAAGGTTGAGCTTGGTTCTACTAATTAAGATACGACTGTTTTAGTAGAACTACTCTGGTAGGAGGGCACTCGGTTTGTTCAGGAGGATAAATTCATTTCGGCCCCAATTAGTTTAAACGCAATCTCAAAAGAGTGCTAAAATCTTGCAATAAATTTGAGAGTGGGGTTAAGTGGTTAACAACACCCCAATTCCCTATTTCTATATCCCACTTTAAAATATTACACAAGTGTCATCTAGTGAAAAGACCAAAAAACCCTTCTACTACACTCTAATAATGTTCGGCCTTAGTGTGATGAAATGACTAGGGCAGGTTCGGCCCTGGTGTGATGAAATGGCTCAGGGACGTTCGGCCACCGTGAGAGGAACACTCTCATTGGAGTTTGGCCAGATGGTATCGGAGATGGATTTGGAGCTGGAGGGAGATGGCAGGTCGAGAGATAATGAAACAGGGCTCCAAGTTGAAGCTGTTGGGTCCGATTTGAGATTTTCCCTAAATTGGAGGTGGCTGGAGATGAGGAAGACGACTGGACTGAAGCAGGGGCGGCAGCTTACTGGAGCAACATCGGAGCGGAGGAGAGAGAGAGCGCTTGGACTGGAGTAGACTCCGGCTTGACCTAGTAGTAGGTTAGGGTGGACAAAGTTGGCTCCGCATTGACAGAGGTGGGAAGGCTCGACGGAGGGAGGGCGTTGGATTGAAGAAGAGAGAAGGGAGAGCAGATCGCAGAGGGAGGAAGAGAGAGAGATAGATCGCTTAGGTTAGGAAGGGTAAAATGGGTAGTTAGGTGGGGTGTTGAGAGAGATGTGGGAAAGGTGTGAAGTGTAGAAATTGGGAATTGAGGTGTGGTTAGCCCCACTCAAAATTTGAACGGACCCAAGTATTTTCTTTCCGTTTTTAAGCGGCCTTACTCTTCAAGTGACTAATGAGTTTCGTCCAAAAAATTAAAAATAGCACTACACATAACGAAAATTGAAGGGGAATGGATGGAAGGACCCATTAAAAAACAAAGTTGGGTAAAAAATTAGGAAAAACCATCTTACGGCTTTTTGGTAAAATGGATTCCGTGAAAGGACCCACCGTGTGTTAATTTAAGCTATTTAGAGAGTGAGATTGGCCTTACTAATTAAAATCAAGTAGCACTGCCTAAAAGACCTACTCAAAAAGTTATAAGAGTTGGTTGTGATTTAAGATAGATTTAAGGCCTTTAGGGTCGAAATATATTTACCCAGATTTGTTGGCTTATCCCATTTGGTTGTGGAAGGCCTGATCAATCGGTTAATAAGTATAAATTCTTATCTTTTGAGTTAGCTTTTCGGTTAATAAAAGGAAGCAAAAGAAAAAAATAGGAATAAAACTGATTCATTATTTGCAAAGAATACTATCTTCATAGGAATTCAAGGCTTTGACTAATTTTGCTTTGATAGACCATTCATAATTTTGCATCACCTTACAATCCAAATAAATTAATAATGCTAAATTTCAATGATGATTTTGTTTTATCCAAATTATGCTAACGAGTGCTGTGTGGGCACTTTTTAAGAATTCAAGAATAGAAATAGTTGACATTTGGAACCAACAGATGTGTTTTTCAATGCATTGTTGATGATTTTTTATGCTGAATATTTCTAGTTTTGGATTCTTAACTAGTGCCCTCAAAACACTCATCTGCACTAATATAATACAAGTAATGCGAGTATTTATCTACTTCATTTGCATTCATCAATCATTCATAATGGTGTCGTTATCTTAAATGCGCTTATAAGGCTTAATTTTGATGACATTTGGTTTGATCTAAACTACTCCCTTCGTCCAAAAAATAAAATAAAATATCTCGTTTTGACTTTCGAAAATTCATTTGGATTTTTTCTTTTAAGAACTTTTTAACATGTGATAAATAATAGTTTAGGTCCAGTTTACAAAATGACCACAGAAAAATGATTGAAGTCATGGTAGGTTCCATTCAGAGGAATGGCAACCAATGCATAGACAAGTGGAGCTTAAGGATTGTAATGTCGGAGGAATGCCCACAAGCCTTCGAGCATTGGATGATTAAAGACTTGTTTGGAATAGGTTCTGCTAGTAGTTAGATCGTGTTTCCCTTTCCAATGTACCAAAAAGAAATCTTAAAAAAATGGTTATAATTAAATATACTAAATCATTTTGAAAAATGGTTAGCTTGATGTTGAAAAAATAAAATGGGACCCTTTTTTTTTGGGATGGAGGGAGTAGCTGGTACGAATATAGTAGAAGCCATACTAGTTATCACGCTATAATATTGTTGCTCACTTATAATTATGAAGTTCTCATTATCCGTAGCATCTGCGCTTAGTGTTACCACATCTGATGAATAATGAGCAATCCATGGAACTTCTGAGTCTAATATCAGAGAGAGAGAGAGAGAGAGAGAGAGTTTGCTAGTGTGGTCAAACACTCCATTGTATATTTCTCCATCGTAAATTCATTTCATCTAGCACTTGTTCATTGGATAGTCTTTTCTTGTTATTTTCTGATGGTAAACAACAAACGCATTTTACTAGGCAAAATGGTGGTGAAGCCAAGAATTGTGATAATTGGAGCAGGAATGGCTGGTCTTACAGCTGCGAACAAGCTTTACAGAATTGGAGCCTCAAAGGAACTGTTTGAGCTTTGTGTTGTGGAAGGGGGGAACAGAATCGGTGGGAGAATTAACTCTTCAGAGCTTGGTGGGGACAGAATTGAGCTGGGTGCTACTTGGATCCATGGAATTGAAGGCAGCCCAATTCACAAGATTGCTCAGGAAATTCAGTCCCTGGAATCACAGCAACCTTGGGAGTGTATGGATGGGCATCCGCATGATCCTGTAACTTTTGCTGAAAATGGATACAAGCTGAATCCATCTATTGTTGATCCTATTTCAACTCTCTTCAATAAACTAATGGATGTTGCTCAAGGAAATGCCGTTGAAGATGGAATTGGCAGCATTAAGGGTGACACTGGCACGGAAAAGCTGAGTGTCGGTTCTTTTCTTAGAAAAGGACTTGAGGCTTATTGTGATTCACAGAAAGATCAAGATGATGTAAAAGGGTGTGGGAATTGGAATAAGAAGCTGCTAGAAGAAGCCATATTTGCAATGCATGAGAACTTTCATAGGACTTATACGGCAGCTAATGATTTGTCAAATCTTGATTATAAAGGCGAGAGCGAGTTAGGTTTACTTCCTGGTAAACATATCTCCATTGCTAAAGGTTACTCGAGCATAATTGAATCATTAGCTTCTGTATTACCAACCGGTTTAATTCAATTAGGCCGAAAAGTAACCAGAATCGAGTGGCAGCCTGAAAGTCGAGAACTGGAAAATAGGGTTGGTACAAGACCAGTAATGCTATATTTCGATGATGGTACAACCATGTTTGCAGATCATGTTATTGTCACAGTTTCACTAGGAGTTCTTAAAGCTGGAATTTGCGAAAATTCAGGTTTGTTTAATCCTCCTCTCCCAAATTCCAAGATTGAAGCAATTTCAAGGTTTGGGTTTGGTCTTGTTGATAAGTTGTTTCTGCAATTAAGTCCGACAAATGACGAAGAAGAGGAGTTTCCATACTTGAAACTGGTATACCATCAACATGATTCCGAGTTAAGGCAGCCAGAAATCCCTTGGTGGATGAGGAGGACAGCTTCTGTTTATCCAATCTATAGCAAGTCTAGAGTGCTGGTTACTTGGTTTGCAGGTGAAGAAGCTCTTGAGCTTGAATCAATCAATGATGAAGATATTCTTGCTGGGGTTTCAACAACACTATCTAGCTTCCTAGCAAATTCACAAACTTCTAATCCCCGTGAACGCAGTATTCAGAGTGGGAACTCTGTGGGAAGCACTTATGGTGGTAAATTGAGTTTTGACAAGGTTTTAAAGAGCCAATGGGGCACAGATCCACTCTTCTTGGGGTCATACAGCTACGTGGCAGTCGGATCAAGTGTTGATGACGCGGACATCATGGCTGAACCATTGCCAAAAATAAGCGCTTCTGGCCCAGGTACTTCTCCCCCACTCCAAATCTTATTTGCAGGGGAAGCAACAGATAGAACTCATTTTTCTACTACTCATGGTGCATATATAAGTGGCATCCGAGAAGCCAGTAGGCTTCTCCAACACTATAACTGTATTGATGTATGATGGCGTTTGCTGCAACACTAAATCACTTAGAGCATCTCCAAGGGGGTCTTTATCCCTTCATTTTGGAGCAAAAACGCACTATTCCTTCCACCGAGGGGGACTTCAAAGGCAACTTCAAATTGAAGACCCTCCCCAAGCAACTTCAAATTTGGCACACAGAGGAAGCCCGGAAGGTTCATCTTTCTTTTTTTTTTTTTTTAGTTTTTAGTTATAATGTTTGATTTTTGGTCATTTGTGGGATGAATTTACGAATTCAAAAGTTTAAATGTCTGGATTTTAGTTGTATTTTCACATGTCTATTTAGTTGTTTATTTAAGTTATTTTAATGTTTGTAATTTAGTCTCTATTAATTGTCTTGCATTTAATTATTAATTTAATATATTTTTATTTTAGTCTCTATTAAATTCTTGCACTTAGTTATTATTTTTACTGTATAGTATTTAATTTAATATAATATTAATTCAATAAATAATATATTTGTTTTGTTAAAATGCATTAATACAAATTAAATGAAATAAATCATATATTTTAAATAGAATAATAAAGAATATATTTGAAATATTTCATTTAGAGTAAAATTTGAAGTAAAATTATTGGAGATTGTAGAAGAAATTTGTTATATAAATTGCACCGGTTAAAAGATTTGGTTCAATTTGCACCAAATGTTGGAGATTGTTTAAAAAGTTATCCAGACATGTCTCACATAAAACATTTTGTAGAATTTATTTTTTAGAGTTTTTGGATAATCTATGACAAGAGAAATGATTTAAGTTGAAACTTTATAAATACTTGTGTAAAGCAATCTTGCGGAACAGATCGTAATCAGTAAAACGGATCTATTCATGTTAAATAGATCAAAATTCAAAAAATGCAGCTGTCATTGCTCAGATTTTAGAAATTATAGTGTCACCTTTCATGTTTATAAATGAATAATGTCACTTTTTAATATTAAAAGTGTCACATGTTGACATAAAATGTGACACTTTTAGCCAAAGAAGTGTCACTTTGTATCTTTAATAAAAATTATTTTTTTAAATCACTTTTTGGTCTTAAATGTGTATTTGTGGCCTTCAATGTGTTAATTTTGCTATTTTTATTAAAAGTGTCATTTTATATTATAAATGAAAAACATTACTTTTGGCCTTAAAATGCCACTTATAGCATTAAAAGTATTACCTTTTAGCATTAAATGTGTTATTTTTTTTGCCATAAAAGTGTCACTTAACATTATAAATTAAAATCATCACCGTTGACATTAAAAGTGTCATTTGGTTCTAGAAGTGTGACTTTGAATTTTTAATGAATATGATTTTTCCCCCATAAAAGAGGTTTTTTTTACCTTAGAAAGTGTCACTTTTGACCACAAAGTATCATTTTGAATCAAAGTTTTAAGTTGATGTATGACTAAAATGTAAAGTCTAGGCACTAAAGGACTTCGACAGCCAAATTATTAAAGATGGAGGATACCAGAGCACGGTCTGAACGATGGAGGGCACCGGTGCAATTAAAGTAACATTTCATTAATGTATGCACATTCCCGCCTCCCTTTGACATGCGGTCTTTTTTTTATAGATTCGGGTCGACATGTGGGTTCTAGAATATTAACCCGTTTTTTTACGGATAATATGCGGTCTTCTTTGATAGGGTACCCGCTCCAACAACCTCCTTCTTCTTTTTTTCTTTTTTTTTTTTTTTTTCATTTTTAGGTTTCGTCTTACGAATCCAATCCGTAAGGCCATCCTAAGGAGACCTACTCTTTTTCTTTTGTTATTGAAAATTTTGGACGAAGATACTTTTGGATCACTTGTGGCTACCCAATGGACTAACTCATCCCAACTAGCCACTAACCATCAGTACCTATTGTTGAACTTCGACTAAAAAGTTTTTGGGAATAGTGGTTCGGCCACCACCACCATAGTGTAGTTTCCATAGATTGGTAGAATGTTTCTGACAAGGTTGCTAGAAACACGGTGGAACTGTCAGAAGGTGGTAGACGTGTGATGGTACTAGCAGACTACATTATTCTACTACTTGAAGCGTTTTTTCCCCCTTCCCCTTTTCTGCTTCTATTTGTAATATAATCAAATTTGAAAACTTTTTTATTTTCTTCATATAATCCGACTTGAATAATCATACTTTTTTCATGTAAATTACTCCTTCCGTTTCAAATAATCGTCATTTTTTTCATCCGGCACACCATTTAAAAAAATAATTGCATGTAATATAAATATTAATGTAATATAAAGTAATCAAGAATATCTTGTAACAAAGTGATATCAATAATATTCCCAAAATAATCAAACAATAGTTAGAAAAACCATACCAATAATAATAATTACTTATAATAATGAGTATATGTTTATTAAAATTAACAATGTAGAGGATAAATAATAATTATAATATATTATAAATGTTTGTCCATTTTTATAGAAATACTATTTAGAATCAATTCAATAATATATATATATATAATCGGGTATAAACTAGATTTATTGTTAGAGCATTTCCAATGCTAATGTGGATGTGAAAGAATGTAAATGCCACCTAAGATCTACACGCTTTTTGAAAGAAAAAAACGTCTCCAATGCAAATGTAGATGATGAATGTGGATATGATGTGACAACCAATTGTGGATAACAATTCAATCTTTCACATTTTACTTGAGGGTGTGGATACATCATAACTATCATTATTCTTTTTAAAACTCTTTCTATTTGTTCTCTTTTCTTTTCTTTTTTATTTTTTATCAAATATTATTTTATTGGTGAGATGCATATCATATAAGATTAAATCCTCATTTGCATTGGAGAGATCCATTTTGATTAAATGTGAATAAAGAAAGAAAAAATGAAACATACGATTAAAGGTGTGAATTATCCACAACCACGTAGGATCAAATATTGGGCCTAGTAATCAGGCATTTTGGACATGTCCACGACTCAATATAAGAAGGCAACATGTATGTTTCTAGAAAAAAAATCAAGTTGATTAACTTTGATAGATTTTCAAGCGTTAAAGTCCACAATGTAATATTACGGGTGAAATTCGGGCTGGTCTTTTTTTCAAAGTTATCAAGTGTCCTTTATTCCATCATGTTTTAAAAAAAAACTGGAAAAAGACATTTTTCAAAACAAAAATATTATGACAAAATTCTGGCCGGTCCCTTTTCCAAAGTTTTTAACTTCTCTAGTATCTCGTTCTTTTTTTCAACCACGAAAGGTAATTTTTCGAAATATTGTTCAAAAAATGTCATCATCTCCTTCAACAATTCCAACAAACACATTTGATTCGAAAAATTATCATTGTTGGCCAATGAAATGGGCATCGCCCATTCATGGGGGTTCGGGGGCAACGCCCCCGAAAGGTAAACGAGTTTTCTGATTCATTAACTACGAAACTTTAATGAAAATGTGTTGGTTGAAGAATTTTCACAGTAGGAACGAATGCGAAGGAGGAGGAAGGCTTACGATGGAGGAGAATGAAGAAGAAGGCTAAGAATATGGTCTGGTTCATTACGATTTTAAATCGCGATGCAAAATTAATGCAATTAAACTAGTGAATCGTTGTGCAAACATTGATGTATCGCGATGCAAATAGACTAGGCAATTAAAATGATGAATCTCAATGCAAATTAATGTAATTAAACTGATGAATCATGGTGCAAAAATTAATGCATTTAAACTGATGAATCGAGGTGCAAACATTGATGTAATTAAACTGATGAATCGCGGTTCAAAAGTCAATGCAACGCGATACATTTCCATAGCAAGCCTCTTGCTCATTAAAGGTATCGTAGTCTTTTTGCCCAAAAAGTGTCCTTTTTCCGATTTGAAAAAAAGAACGAGTACTTTAGCGATTAAATTCTTCAGAAAAGGCAATTTTACCAAAATATTACGATACATTTAATGAACTGAACACCCGCACTCAAAATATTAATATATGCATCAATTTTTTATCGTGAATCCAATTTTTGCATTGGGATTTTCTGCTAATTGGGTTTTCCATCGCGATGCACAAAATTGAATCCAATTTGTGCAATGGAATTTTCGGTATCGGGAATCCAATTCTGCATTGGAGTTTTTTCATCGCAAATCCAATTCGTGCATCTTGATCCAAATTGATGGATGAACAATTTGATGCATCGCAATGCACAAATTTATCCTTAGCGTGCCTCTAGTTCATTAATGTCATAATCGTCTTTTCGTCTCCAAAAGTGCATTTTTTCCGTTTTAAAAAAAGGGTAAATTTGGACCGGTCTTTTTTCCAAAATTTTCAGCCATTCCATCACCATGTTTATTTAGCTGGAAAAAGGTACTTTTTGGGGCAAAAAGAAAATGATACCCTTAATAAACCGAACTCAAGCATGTAAAGTATTAGTATTTTGCATCGCGATGCAAAAATCAAATTAAATCTACGCATCACAAATATGATTTATTTTCTGAATCATCGATTTTACATCGTGATGCACAAAATCAAATCCAATTAAAGTAGTCATTTGTAAACGAGTAATTTTCTTTGTAGTCAAAGATTCTTTATTTTCATTACGGTTCTAAGATCCAAAGTTCGTTAAAATCTAAATTGATGCATTGCGGTTCTAAATTGATACATTGCGATAACAAAAGTGTTTATCGTCTGATATCAGTTGAGGCATCGCTTATCAAATGATGCATCGCGATGTATCAAAAGTGGACATTAACGGTTTGATAATATTATCATAGACTAAAGCGGTTGAAAATCCATCAAAGTGTAATGCAATTTTCTCTTGTTTCTATTTCAAAATCATAATTGTTTTGACACAACTCATCTCACCAAAGGCTTTCGAAGCCAAATCCATACTATAGTATATTAAAGTTGATAGATGACAACTTTCATAGTGACATATTACCCACATTTGATATTATTGAATCCTCAAACTTCCACATCATTTGATTTTAGACTTTTCATTTTTTAGCCATTAGCCATTAGCCATTAGCTAAAAATAATAATTAATAATAGTTAATTTGATATTATGATATTAATCATTTACTATTAATCTCTTCTTTGTTAATAATATTAGAAATCTTATATAAAAAGACTTTTACTACCAACATCATTTCTTAACTAATCTGAGATAATATTATTATATTGACATAGATAGGACATGCCCTAAAAGGAAGGACACGACAAGGAAGATTTTAGAGAAAAAGCCGTGGGGAAATATATACTCCAACAATCTCCCCTTTGTTCTTACCTTTCTGACCAAAGCATCGTACCCCTGAGAATAATAACTTAACATAAAAAATCAACAAAAGAAAAATAATCCACCATGTCCAAACAAAAGACAAACCAAAAACATTCAATAAAAAGAAGGCAAAAATATTAAGTACCATTCTTTATTTATCTAAGTTAGTTGAATCTCCCCTTGGGGTTGTGCCAGCCGATGATGTAGCATTTGTTGCAACATTGGCTGAGTCATCGGCATCATAAAAAAGGTCCACTACTCCCCCTCTTTAAGCAAAAAGGATAGGAGGAGAAGTTAACCACTGATCAAGATGAGTGCAAAGAAACGAAGAAAACTGATGTGTTGAGCAATGAGAGGCATTAGAGATTGGATGAACGAAACGGATATAGGAGTTGTGATTCCTGCTGAAGCCATGAGAAATGACGAGCCAGGAATTAAAGATCTATTCTAAATATATCTCTTCCTAATCCTTTCATTACCGTGTGATGGTATTTTTCTTGGATGACAGGGTCTCTAGGATCTCTATATAAGAAGGGGCCAGCCTTGGTAGAAGATTGAACAATCAGAGAATTAAGAAGAGAAGTTTTCACACATAACTGTTAGGAAACTTGTGAGCCATTGAATGATTCATCATCAGAAAGCTTATCCGTTTCGCTGCTTTCTTCATCAGTCTCCATATATTGCCTCATCATGAATGGCTGATGTATTCATAAATTTTAAGCATAGTCTAGTTCTATTTACTCGTGTAGTAGTTTTTTCATATTGATTTCCACTCTTCTCTTAGTTGTTTTTCCTTATTGTAATTATTTACAATCCTTTATCTAGTTGAAGTTTTGCCATGAAGGCATCGTCTACAAGTTTTGTCACTTGTAGACATTATTTACTTCTTGGTTTTCTTATCTTGCTTCCTGTGTTTTTCAGTTTCGCTTATTCCAATGTTGTTTCTGTTTGATGATTCATAAGATGTTGTATCACTGGAATATACAACATCACTGATTGTTTCAGAAAAAGTTTTGTTTCCTTGTTGAATACTAGTTGCTCAATTATTTCAAAGACTTGACATTTTAGTCCTAAATCAACTTAAAACTTTGATCAACTTCATCTTTAATGCAAAAGTGACACATTTAATGGTAAAAGTGACCTTTAAAAGATAAAAGTGACACTCTTTTTATAAAAAAAATGATGATTTTTCTTTAAAAACATGCAAAGTAAAACTTCTAGGGACTGTAATTGACACATTTAAATGTAAAAGTGACACATTTAATGGTAATTAAACGTGTCACACTTTCATACATAATGATATAAACATTTAGGGATTAAAAGTGATACATTTAAAAAAAAAGTGATGCATTAAAAGGTAAAAGATACACATTTTTATAAATAATCACTTATACATTGAAGGACTAAAAGTGAAACATTCAAAAGCAAAAGTGACATATGCAAGACCAAAAATTGACACATTTATAAAATATGAGGGGTGATGCTATAATTTCTAAAAGTTGAGGGGCTGCAATTTCTAAACTTTTGACCAATTTAATATGGATAGCTTTGTCTTATGGATTAAGATCCGTAAAATCGTCTCACATGAGACCTACTATTAAATGATAAAGTCGACATTTTCTAGGTTTTCAAACCTATACACTTTTGGAGTCTCTTTTTGAACCTCTAAAAAAAGAGTCTAGAGTAATACAAAAGTGTACCTCTTTATGTACTACAACATTGTATCATCCATGGATGGTTCATGACCCAAGTTCAAATATGTTTAGTATAATAGCAAGGACAGATCCACCCTTTAAGATAAAAAGCAATGGACTCTGTTAAATTCTATAAAAAGAAGAAATTTACCATACAAATTAAATCGACGTCATTTTGGGTATGAAAATTGAAGCACACTTAAAATTGTGATTTCTAAACTTTTTAAAAAATAATATCGTGATCCCGCTAAAATATTTTTATGGATCCGTCAATGCATAGTAGTAGATAGACATAGATAGAGGGATAACTTCTAAAAAAATGTCAATCTCATCACTCTCTCTTTCATGTTTTGAAATACGAGGTCATCACTCCCAACTCCCAAGACCTCTAAAGTCTACCTTGCATGTTGATTTCAATAAGTGTTATTTTGCAAGATACGTGATTGCACGTAGAAAGATACGTGAACACACGTATTAAACGTAAATGCACATGTATGAGAAAGTGAGATTGAGGTGCTCAAGGAAGAGTGATTGGTCACAAGAGACAATGTGGAGGATTATTTATTTGCCTATTAGGAACTCAAGGATTTGACTAATTTGGCTTTGATTAGCCATTGATAATGATGCATCACCTAAGAATATGGATACAATTATTTATTTATTTTTTTGCACTCCTTTCCTTTTATTTCATAATAAGTTTTTTTTCCCTATGATTTCTTAAAGTTTGAAGTGTCTATATTTAATATGTTTTCAAAAGGTATTTGAGTCTCGCTTAAGTAAGGAAGTTCTCTACTACACTGGTTCTTTATGTTTTACAGGACTACTGAACACTATGAGTCTGGTCCTTGCGTGACAAGCCAACTCCAACCCTTTAGATATAAATAAACCCTACTAGCTCATAGTACGAGGGACTGATTTATCTCTCTTTTACAGTTTTTACTCTACATACGGGGTTATGTGCTATCAGTTTTATACACTAGACTGATTATCACACCGGAGGATTTTGGGGGACATCCCCACCCATTTACGGTGCTTATTTTACAGAGATTACTTACCAGATATCTTATTGCAACGACAACGATCTCAGCCGAACAACGACTCCGACAATCCATATATGACATCACTTTCGGCACCCCGGTATGATGATATTTTTGCCACATCAAAGTTAAATTAACCTTTTATTATATAAAAAAAATTGGAGCAAAAATTTACTTATTTTTATCAAAATTATAAAACAAAAAATTTTGTAGTATTTTGTGTTTACTTTTGAATGGTTATAATTTTATTTATCAATAATTAAATAAATATATATTTAATACTCATTTTGTTACAGAAAAAAAATTTATTATACTATTTTGAGATGTTCTATGTAAAAGTTTACTTTCAAAAAATTTGATTAAAATATTCATAAAGTTTCATTTTTATCCTCCTATTTGTGTTGCAAATATTTTAGATTTGCTTTAGTATTTTTGTAATTATGATTAACTCCAATGACATTGATATTCTTAATGAACCGAAGGCGCGTTACAGATCACTTACTCAGTGCATCGCGTTGCATCAATTTATGCATCGCAATGCACGAAGTTCAATTGCGATGCACGATTTTGATGAATGCTTATATGTTTCGCGATGCAAAAATCATAAAATCGTGATGCACACAACCATGCATTAAAATCATAACGATGTATCGGGACTCCAAATTGATGCATCACGATTGAAATTCAATGCATCGTGATACAAACTGGTTTCGAATGTATCCCCCCGCCTTCTTCTTCTTCCTCCTTTTTCTTTTCTTATGAAAATTATTTCAACTCAGCCAAGATTCATTCCAGTATCTTACTTAATGAATCGGAAAAATCGTTTACCGTTTTCGTTCGTTGCATCAATCACGATTTTCAAACTCCAAATTGTTGGTCAAACTTGTGGAAGGAGATGATCTATGCATTTTACGTACAATAATTTGAAATTGAACTTTAGCGACTGAAAAAAAAATGTGAAAACTAGAAGGGTTATAAATTTGGGAAAAGGTATCGACTACAATTTCACCCAAAAATCAATACGGGACACTTATTTCTGAACGAAAAGCGTGTAAACTTTTCAACCCAATTATGTATTCCCTCCGTTCCAAAATATATGACGTTTTGAGGCTTTTCACACAGATCAAAGAAATAAATTGTAAAGACTAAATTGCCCTTATCCAAAATTTAATGAGGTGTTTTGCTATTTTTGCCCAAAGAGCCAAACACGAATTACGGAGTTAATACATATGGGTATAATTTGAAAAAAAAAGGAAAAAGTTCCTTAAAAATTGCAAAGTGTCATCTATTTTGAAATAAAAAACTCTCACAAAACGTCATATATTTTAAGCGGAGGAAATAATAAGTAAATATATGATTATTTATATCACACGACTTAACATGTGATGTATATTTAAATTGAGATGCAAGAAATTGTACAAAAAAGGTTGTGTCCATAACCTTAATTATACTATTTCATCCATTCCTAAATTATCGTCCTAGTTGATCCGACACATAATTTAAGAAAAAAAATAATTGAATTGATTATTTATATTGATTTAATATGTAGTTTCCTTTTAAAACTCATATGTGTATATGACTCATAATTAAAGTAGGGTAAAAAATAAGAATAAAATAATAAAAATAATGTTCTAAAAATATAAATTTCAAGCTAAATAATTATTTTGAGACGGATTAAAAAAAAAAAAAACGATAATTTAGAATAAAGAGAGTATAAATAATGTTAGTTTTTAATGACACTTGTTTGTTTAAAACTAGCAAGTACAATAATATGCTTTGATATTGATATCAACTTAGATGCTCACTCATAATGAAGTTATCATTACCAATGTCTCATCTTCTGCAATAATAAATTACACACATTGATTTCTGCTAAAAAGGTACAATTGTTTATGCACATTGCACAAGAAATAACGTTTACTTTGATTACATTCCGACAAAATTATTTAAATGGTTACGATATTACTAGCTTTCTTCTCTTTTAAATTACATGTGTCCCCTTGTTTACGCAATTACACTATTTGTTCTAAAATATATTCCTTCCGTCTTTAAATTATCGTCCTATTTGATTTGGTGTACAAATTTAAAAAAATAATTAACTTGATTATTTATATTGGTTTAATATATAGTTTTTTAAAGCTTATGTGTATATAGCATATAATTAAAATAAGATAAAAAAGTAAGGATAAAGTGGTAAAAGTGATATTCTAAAAATGTAAGTTTTAAACTGGACAAATAAGTCGTGAGTTCGAGTCACCCAAGGGATAAATGGGGAACTACTATTGATCCTCTTTTTCAAAGGAAAAAAAATTTATTTTATGACGAACAAAAAAATAATAATAATTTATGGACGAAGAAAGTACGACGTTTTGAGATATTTTTTGTACTAAAATAGATGACGTTACACTATGGTTTTTGTGACTTACACAGTTACACTATGGTTTTTGTGACTCCAATGGTAATTTATTTCATAAAATCCAAAAGTGCTGCAAATCCAAATTTGACAAATTAAATCGCATCAAATTTAATGTACTTTTTAGAAATTTTAAAACAATTCATCCCATCTAGAATAATTATAGTTTCAGAGTAATGAACACAAAATGACAAATATACCCTTATTAATTATTCTTACATTTTGTGCTTTGATTATGGGTAGTTGAAACATAATTAGATGAGCAAAAACACTTCACAAAGTGTGAGGTCTTAGGTTCGATCCCTTCCCATGCCTCCCTTAGGAGGAAAAAAAATAAAAGATGAGCAAAAACATATATAAGATGATTTTAAGGATAGTTTTTGTAAGATAGATCATTTTTACTCAATCATCGTATGTTAGTGGGTTAACTATGAGAGAGTGAGAATCTATTGTATAAATTAAAATCCGTAAGACAATCTTATATGTGACCTATCTAATTGGAAGATGACATTTAATGATAAACGATTAATTGTAGGGACTTTTTTTTTTTAATTTCCTAAATCTAACCAAACCCCCAAAATCATCAAGATTCGACCATTTGACTGAGTTGACTGTGAGAGAGTGAGACTTCCCCAAAGACCATCAACGGGATTCGACCCTGGGACCAACAGCAGGGAGAGTAAGTGTTCTAACTAATAAAACAAACACTAAATCTCTTTTTTCTATCTAACGGAGCGTGGAAAGAGATTAAATCTAAAATCTCGTATTTTGTGAAGCTCAACCTCTATCACTGAATAAAAGAGTAAACTAAATAAATCATACATTAAAAAACCTAAATGGAGTAAAACTTATTTCAAATTTTTTTTTTTTTTTGTTATACTAAAACGACGATTATTTTTAAATTCGAGAAAGTTTGTAAAAGCATAAGTTTCCTTGGAATATGAAAAAGAAGACCATCAATTTGAAAGAATATAAGTAACTTCTGGAAAAAAGAACCTGGTAGCTTTTATAGCTTTAACTAGTTGTAAAATATTCTTTTCTATCTACATTGCGTTTTTTTTTAATGCGATACTTCCTCCGTCTCCCTCGAAGAGTTTATATTTGAAAAATTAAACAATTAAAGGTAAAATAATTAAAATCAGAGTTGGTTATAATTATAATAATCTTTTAGCATTATGTGAATATCATATGTGGAGCATAATTAAGTTTGATAATTACAGCTCAAAACCTGTTAACTCACACCAACCTAGCTTGAAAATTACCAAACCCGTCACGTTAATTTTTTTGAAAAATTTAACGGACCGGATTGTGTCGGTTTAAAGTGAGTCGAACTCGTTACTCATTTTAACCCGCTATTTTTTTGCTATATAAATGTATTGAAAAATGTAGGTTAAAACGGACCGACCACTTTGATCCGTTACACGTTTTAACTCAACTCGTTTCGACCCAAATCATTTTGACCCGTTTTATATTTGAGTTATAATGATTTACGATACATTTCGACCTGACCCTACAATCGCCAATCCTAAGTATAATATTAAAAAATTATGAAAATTGTTGACATAATTTGAAAATATGTTAATATCTAAAACGGATGGAATATTTCCTTATCGACCACATCCCAACTTGGAACTCTACAAGTCACATAAGGTAAAATCTTGATACGTCGTTCATAAAAATAAAAGTTTTTTATAGGCTGTTTAAAACTTTTTTATCTATTTTTTAATCTTTCTTCTTTTAGAATTTACATTACCAATTGAAGGTCTTACTCCGACATATTTGAAAAAGACACATTATCTTAATATTTTTAATAGAATCAATCAATTTTCCTTAATTTATGTTCCAAATCAAATATACTCCCTTCGTTCCTAAATAATCGTCCTAATTGATCCGACCTACAGTTTAAGAAAAAATAATTGACTTGATTATTTATATTGATTTAATGTGTAGTTTCCTTTAAAGCTCATGTGTATGTGGCTCATAATTAAAGTAGGTTGAAAAAGTAAGGGTAAAGTGGTAAATGTGATGTTCTAAAAAGGTAATTTTCAAACTGGATAATTATTTTGGAACGAACGAAAAAGGAAAGAAGGACGATAATTTAGGGATGGAGGAAGTAACAAGTTTTTTGGAACGGTAGAGAGTATTAAAATATAGGTAAAAAATTAGGTAAGACGATGTTACATATATATTGTGTAAGACATATTTTTTTTATCCGATTCACCATATATTGATGAATTAAGTTATGAAAGAGTGAGATTACGTCTTACGAATCAAAATCATACTCTAACTTGCATTAGCGATTGAGTCATCACCTATTCGTAAAGAAGACCTCTTAAAATCTAGCTACCATAAAGGTCGTGGAAGCTAAGGAAGCTACTAATTAACAAGCTTGAAGCTTTGATAACCTTGCCTATTAAGATTTCATATTAAAAATGTCCTTGATTGATTACAAATCATATCTACCTTGGTTTTTGTTTAATTATTAATAATGCTCACAAACTTTAATTAAGCAAAGGTTATGATCAATCTTTTTAGGTCACCTTTGAGATGTCTAGTATATATAATCTTTTCATGACTTTTTTCATTTTCAATTAAACCATCATGTTTACATATCTTCACTGTCTTTAATGAAGATTTAGATAGATGTTTGAGATTTGGATCATTCCAAAACATAATCAATTAAACTTTGTAGAAAAAGAAAAGGTGGTTAAATTACGAATAACCCCCTAAAATTATTAATTGAAGCAATATGCTCCCTTCAACCATTACATTTTTTAATCGCATCTTTTGTTTAGACATTGTCGTTTGAGTTGAAGAAAATGTCCACTGAGATTCTGTGACAATCTTTTGGCATTTTTTTCCTATATCATAATGTATTTTTTATCTACTCCAAAATAATTGTCTTATTTTTAGACTTTCTTTTCTAGGAAAAAAACTATTTCCACTTTACCCTATCTTTTAAACTTGTTTTAATTATAACCACATATACAAGGGTTTAAACGAAACTTTATATCATACAAATATTTATAATATAGTCAACTAGTGTTTTTTTTTAATTTATGTGCTTAATCAAGTATCACGATTATTTATGAACTGAGGAAGTATATATATGTGGGTAGATTAGGCCTACTTCCTCCACACCAAGATGATGTTTCAAAATTAAAAAAAAAAACTAAAAATTGGTCGCGTGAGTGGCAAATGAGCGCTTTTTGTTAAGTTAAATGATAGTGCCTAAATCAAATATGTGATTAAAGAAAACATAATAGTAAAAGGGGGGATATTGCTTCAATTGGTACTCGATGAAGACAATTCGAAACTCAGCCAAAAATTGGTTTATCTTTAGTTTACTCCCCCACAAAAAAAGAAGAAAATATCAAAATATAATCTTTTTATTGTACTTGCACAATGTAAGTGTCTCCGTATTTAGGAGAGTCTTGAGAAGACTGTGAGACCTTTTCGACCATGGAAAATAAGAGCTAGTCTTGCAGCACCAAAGTGGATATGTGTATACCTTTGGGAGAGACAGATGGAAGGGATAAGGTCACTAGATGTTCAACAGAAGTTGCAGAAGTTGATATGAATCAAACTTGGAGGTTTGAACATACTCTTTAAATTGTTGAACTGAAGAAGAACCTATTAATTTTTTGACTTTTTTGGTTAAGGAAGAAGTTTTTATATGTCTTATATAGATCTGCCTTAACCTCCTACCAAATCTTGTCGTAGTCGAAAGTCGAACCCATCCAATCAAGATAAAGGGACACTTTCATAATTTTCGTAATTGTTTACCTCATTTTGCTTAACATATTCAAGAAAACCAACACTTGATTATATCTATAAAGCATATCCATAATAAAAATGTGACTAGTGATAGTAATAGTACGCTTTATTATATGTTTTTTTATTCTCATTTCTACTTCAATAATCATGATAGGGATATTAATGGAAAATAGGACAAGATCGAGTGGAATAGGTCCCCATTTATCCCGTCCATTTGTCGTCCCTCCATGTAAACAAATTTAGTACAATCGTTCATATAATTATCTTAAAATGGAAGTGATAAAAATGGCTTAGAATAAGACATTTCATATATTCGCGTTAGACGACTATATAAACTTATCCTAGTTTTTGTTTGATTTACGTTTGACAACTATAAAAACTTGTTCGAGTTTCTGCCTTGTTCTCATTATCTATTTAACGGGTATCCGTGTTTATAAAAACTTGTTCAAGTTTCTACCTCGTTCCCATTATCTATTTGACGGGTATTCGTGATTCGTTACCAAAAATCATGAAAATAAGTGTTGTTGCAATTGAGCCGTATAGTTCCAAATGCCCAAAAAGTAACGAGGAACAATTTGTGATGGACAAGAAAATATGAGCCTAAATGTTTCACTTCAAACAAACATATCTCATCAATGTCATCACATACATTATACACATCAAAAAAAAGTTACATAAAAAAGCAAGCAGAGCATAGCAATCAATAAAAGGTAGGGAAACTTTAGGAGATGGGTAAAAATAAAAAATAAAAATCGATAAGTTTCCAGTAAAACCGTTTTACAAATCTTAATTTATAAGACGGAACCACACTTTCTTGTAAATCCAACCAACAAACACATAACAGATCAGAATAAAGAGATCCGTCTTATATAAAGTTGTCGTAATACCGTCTTATATATACTCCCTTCGTCCCTAAATTATCGTCTTAGTTGACCCGGCGCACAGATTAAGAAAAAACAATTGACTTGATTATTTATATTGGTTTAATGTGTAGTTTCCTTTAAAGCATATGGGCTTGTTTGGTAGTCGGATAAGGATAAGCAGTATTATTAATCTCAGTACTATTATTGCCCTCGTTATTAATCATCACTTGTATATCGGGGGTAGTTTTGAGATTACAAATGTTAATCTCAATTTTTTTTAGTGAGGGTACTAATAATACCACCCTCCCCCATGGTATTAATAGCGAGGGGATAACGACTTTATCCGGATAACTCGTGCTATTAGTCTCGACCACCTATTACGTACCAAACATCATGCAACTCGCCTTATTAATCCTATCTGACCTTAATCCTAGCTACCAAACGACACTTATGTGTATGTGGCCCATAATTAAAGTAGGTTGAAAAAGTAAGGATAAAATGGTAAAAATGATGTTCTAAAAAAGTAAGTTTTAAACTGAACAATTATTTTGGGACGGACGAAAAAGGAAAGGATGACGATAATTTAGGGATGGAGTGAGTTTTTTTTTTTTTTTGTCAAACAGGATAATTAAAAGGAGAGAAAAGAAACAAAATTAAATCACCTAAATAAGGAATAGAGTCAAACCAATTGATTGATGTGTGATTAAATGGTTGAAGAAATCAGGACCATTCAAAGTGTTGCAGTTTGGTGGGCCGTCGTGTACTGGATTCACATGCCAGGTTGGTGAGAAGCATCATCAACGTATTATTGGTACAACATTTGCTCATTTTTATCTCCCATTTGTAACGTAGACATTTTCAAGTATTCATTTAGCAGGATATTTGGTATTTGAGCTTTTAGCTAAATACATATTATCTTGGTTTAGCGACAAGACTCAGTACCATGAGTGAGAATTAGCCTCGAGTACAATGGGGTTGGAGAATATTTCAAGAAAAATACACACACAAATCCACTTTTGTATGTGTGTGACTGACTGTGCAATGTGCTTGTGACTGGGCAATGTGCTTGCGATGTTTTTGAATGTGGGTGCGAGTGACTATGGAATATGCTTGTGAGACTGTGCTTGCGATTGCACACAGTTGAATTATACGTAATTCTCCATGTTTATGTTCGTGTTAACCGTACGTTTTAAAATATGACATACAACTTAGCGCAGATAACCTGTTTGTGTTTATGTTTGAGGGAGAGAAGAAATTGTGTAAAAGAGGGTGTGGGCTGGGTGAGTAATGGGTATAAAATGCTAGCTAGTAGAGTTGAAGAGAAGCAGAGCCATGTCATTATTAGAGAAATAAATAATGTAATAAAGTAATGTCAGTTCAGTCCCCTCCAAGCTAAACCTTGACTCCCTTATATATTCGCTCATAGTAAACTCATTTCCCCCTCACATTTGTTCACTCAAACTCAACTCTGCTCTTTATTTATTTCTTGTGTCTATATACTTTTCTTGTGGGTTTTAGTCAAATTAAACAAAGGCGGGTTTTTTTAACTAGGGAAAATGGTGGTGAAGAAGCCAAGAATTGTGATAATTGGGGCAGGAATGGCTGGTCTTACAGCTGCTAACAAGCTCTACAAATCTGGGGGGTCAAAGGAATTGTTTGAGCTGTGTGTTTTGGAAGGAGGGAATAGAATTGGTGGGAGGATTAACACTTCAGAGTTTGGTGGGGACAGAATTGAGATGGGAGCTACTTGGATCCATGGAATTGGGGGCAGCCCACTTCACAAGATTGCTCAAGAAATTAATTCTCTGGAATCAGAGCAGCCATGGGAGTGCATGGATGGGTTTCTTGATGATCCTGTGACTATTGCTGAAAATGGGTATGAGCTAAATCCATCTCTTGTTGAGCCTATTTCCACTCTCTTCAAGAAACTAATGGATTTTGCTCAACGGAAGCCCATTGAGGGAGGTGGAATTGGCAGTATTAAGGTTGGGAATGGAAAGCAGAGTGTTGGTTCTTTTCTTCGTCGAGGACTCGAGGCTTATTGGGATTCATGGAATGGGCAAGAGGAGGTTAAAGGGTATGGGAATTGGAGTAGAAAGTTACTTGAAGAAGCCATTTTTGCAATGCATGAGAACACTCAAAGGACTTACACATCAGCTGATGATTTGTTGAGCCTTGATTACAATGCAGAGAGTGAGTATTGCATGTTTCCTGGTGAAGAAATCACCATTGCTAAAGGTTACTTGAGCATAATTGAATCATTAGCTTCTGTGTTACCTTCTGGTGTCATTCAATTAGGCCGAAAAGTGTCGAGAATCGAGTGGCAGCCTGCAGAACTTCAAGAAATGGAGAATGGGCACGGAACAAGACCAGTAAAGCTATTATTTGATGATGGCACGACCATGTCTGCTGATCATGTCATTGTCACTGTTTCACTAGGGGTGCTTAAGGCCGGAATTAGCGAGAATTCGGGTATGTTTAATCCTCCTCTCCCTAATTACAAGACTCAAGCAATTTCAAGGCTTGGTTTTGGTGTTGTTAATAAGTTGTTTTTGCAATGGAGTCCAACTTATGATGATGATCAAGAAGGCGGTGATTTCAATCAGTTTCCGTTCTTGCAATTGGCATTCCATCGATCTGGTTCCGAGTTAAGGCACCCTAAAATCCCTTGGTGGATAAGGAGGACAGCTTCTCTCACCCCAATCTATGAAAAGTCTAGTGTGCTATTATCTTGGTTTGCAGGTGAAGAAGCTCTTCAACTTGAATCAATTAAAGATGAGGAAATTCTTAGTGGGGTGTCAACAACAATCTCAAGCTTCTTATCAAAATCGCGGTACTATGGGAATGGGAATCCTGATTCCCATGTATACTGCAATGGGAATGAGAACGGAAATTCAATGGGATGTTCATTCAAATTTGTCAAGGTTTTGAAGAGCCAGTGGGGACTGATCCACTCTTCTTGGGGTCATATAGTTATGTAGCTGTGGGATCAAGTGGTGATGACTTAGATACAATGGCTGAGCCATTGCCAAAAATAAGCACTTATGGGATAAGTGCTTCTCCACCACTTCAAATCCTATTTGCAGGGGAAGCAACACATAGAACCCATTATTCTACTACCCATGGTGCTTATTTCAGTGGCCTTAGAGAAGCCAATAGGCTCCTCCAACACTATCATTGTATTGATGTATGAGAGAAGTTGTTCCATTATTAAAATACTAGGAAGTTCCTTTCTTTTACTACTTTTTTTCTTCTTTTTTTTTGGGGAACACCATATTTCTCATCTCTTTCTTTATTTAATCTAGAATCATCTTTTTCAAATCTCTTTATAATGTGAGTTGGAGAGAGAGAGAGAGAGAGACTAAAGAAGTTGGGGGAATGAAAGGGAAGGGAGAGATGGTGACATATTTTGAGATGTAATCAATGGATTAAATTAGAAGCTTCTTTTTTTATTTCCTCTTCTTGTTTGCAAGTATTGAGCTTCTGTGAGATGGAATATGGTCTTCTTCATCTTCAAAGCATAACTTGTTAAGATTATCTTTGTCATTGAATATGTTCAAAGTTAAAGTAAAGGTATAGAAAAGCTTTGGATCTCATCCTCTTTGGTTTGTTCTCATTAGTTTCTTTATGTTTATTTGTTGGACAGGATCCGATAAACCCGGTCCTTTTTTTATTTCCCTTTTCCCTCAAACTAGACAATGTTTTTTTTTTTTTTCCAAAATCCCAACACACCCCTATCACCCATGGTGAATTTCTAGGGAGACACCCCTCGTTTAAGGATAATCTTATTGATACGTACTATTGGGTTGGCATAAATGGAATAGATTTTCTTTGCTCAAACAATTGGTCTCGTTTTTCGAGCTCTTGTGTATGCAGAAAATTTGTTTGCTAAAGATTCTCGCTTTTAGCTCTCCATTAGTCTTGAGCTTGGGGAGAATCAGATGCTTATTATATACAACTAGACTTAACAATTTGATGGTTGGGTTGAGATGGATAATGGGTCGGAACCCATTAAAATCTCGAATATCAAACAATCGAAATGAGTCGATCGAATCAGGTCGGGTTATATCGGTAACGGGTCGATCCGTCTAAGTACTAACCACGATTTTTCTCAAAAAATCATACATATATAAAGCAAAAACTATTGGATGGGTTGAAACGGGTTACCTTCTTTGACCCAAAAAATAGTTACAGTTTGAGTCGGATAAATTAAGCATACGTACAACTTTACATGGAAATAGTACAACATGTTGATGCTTTTCATTGATATAGCTAGCAAAATGAGAATTTACCCCAGTTTTTAATATCTTGTGAAGTGAATTTGGGACAATAATAAATGAGCTGGCTATGTTATTGTGTTATTCATATTTCATATGAATATAGAATAGGGCACCATTCTAGTGTAGTGGGGTCCAAGTCATGTAACATCTTCAGTATCAAATCAGCCCCAAATGGCCAATAGGGTTAATTGTTGCCAAAATGTCCTTACTAATGAGACAAGTAGAGATGCTCATGGCCATCTGATTTGCTTTGATATTTAGTGAAGAAGGTCTTAAAAAACATGGGACCCAATGGCCTGATAGCACCCATTCCATGCACATGCAAACATACATTGAGACAGTTATCCCTTGGTAGACAGCAACAGTTGCCCTACCCATTTGGGACTCAATAGATCCGTCTACAGAGTAAATCAAATGTAACCCCAATGTTGTAGACAAGACATGACTGTCCTTAAGCAGCAAGTGTCTCATAAATAGCATAACCCCCCTTCTTTGCTATATACTCACAATGTTCCTAAAAATTGGTACTCTTTTCCTTTTTAAGCCATTTCAATGTTTCTTAATCTATTTTATAAGAGACGTGTTAGATGTAGCACGTTTTCAAAACTTGCCTAAAACTTCCCTGAGTGATTAGGAAAAGAATGATCCAATTTTTAATTTTTTTTTTGTTGGTGGTGAAAAATTGGTGGTTGGATGGAAACTGTTGGTTGGGTCGTCCTGGAAGGGGGGAGGGCGGTTGAGAGATTGGGTCTGGAAGGGGGAAAGGGGTAAGCCGGGTGAGGAAGGTTGGCCTGGAAAGGGGACATGGTGAGTTTGGGAGGAGGGCTGGAAGGGGTATAGCCGTATGGGCGGATGGGAGGGTTGGCTTGGAAGGGGAAGGGGAAGGGGCAGGTTTGTGATCAGGCCATAATATTGGGTGGGCGGGTTTGAGGGATGACCCCTTGTGTTGTCTTGGTTTTCTTATGAGAAAAATTACAAGCCGTTACACTTTGGTAGATATTCAACCGCTTTAGTTCGCAATATTTTTTTTCAAACCGCTAAGGCCTACTTTTGATGAATCATTATCTTTAGTTGATTTTCACTTTAATTAATGGTCTCACTGTCACATGAGTATTCTTGGAATATCCACACTATCCTAATATTCAATATATTCTTTAGAAACTTGCATGTTTTAAGATTTACTTAAACCCATTAAGGATAAAACAGCTAGTCTTAATTTACTTTACCTTAAGGTTGTTTTACTTAGACTTTAGCAAGTCTAAGTTCTATCTGTTGATGGTTTCAGCAGATAGATACATCTCAGAATTTGTTAAGCTGACATGTTTAAATAAAATATTCCTTCTGCTTAAATTTAGTCATCAGCAGCTAGCAACTGCTGATGCCACCGTGTTAGCATTGTATTAACATGTTAGAATCTCTATCTGCTGAACATTATTTACTATTAAAACAATTGACCTTCATGCTCTTGTATTAAATTATTATTTGATCATCTATTTTCAAACATAAGAACTATTCATCTGTTTTGTCAATAGAAGATTTTCGTGTATATTATAAATTCTCTTCAAGAATATTATATCCTAGCTAACCACTTTTTTTATTATTTCATACTAGGAATATTCTTTATCTCTAATCTTCTACAAGATTTCTGAGCATTCAATGAAAGATCTTCATCATTATTTTATCAATAAATTCAAGACTCAAAACTTGCTCTCTTAAACAGCTTCAAACTTGAAGATCTCTATAAAACATTTGAAGCAATGACTGAAGAAGAGACCCTCGCAGAATCACGTGCACTGTATTCATAAATCTCAAATCCTTAAAACACACCGAAAGAGACAAAAATGTTGAAGTCTTCATTCAAACTAAGAACTCCAGCCTTTCTTTAGCTTCTTCCCGCTAACATTTACTAGATAGTCTCTTTTTTTTTTTTTTCTAGTTTCTGTTTGAACAATCACTATTTCGATTGTTCCTTCATTTTTTTGAATCTTTAAGGAACCTTTGATTGTTGCACGAGTTTGATTATTTATTAATCATACTTCTCAAACACTGGTTTTTGTTGTATACTAAATCCGTTAGAGATCACTTAGAATATATATAATCTTAGTATACTTCAAAATCCAAGTTTGACCAACATGGTAGTTGACGTAGCAATTTATACTGTGAACCACTCCAAATATTTTGTCATTGACTATCAGATGTTACAACCGTTCCAAACCAACGAGCTCTAGCTCAACTGGTACTGCTCACTTCTCTTAACGGAGAGGTTGGGTGTTCGAGTCTCACTAGAGACACCCTGGACTTTACAACTCTCAGTAGAGAGGTCGGGTGTTCAAGCCTCTTCAGAGGCATCGTTGTTGTTAAAGCCTTATCCAAAGGCCCTATTTAGCTACTCACTTATCTTAACGGAGAGGTTGAGTATTCAAGCCCTACCAGAGGCACCCTGAGACTTAACTACTCTCAACCGAGAGGTCGGGTGTTCAAAGCCTCACCAGAGGCACCATTTGTTCGAGCCACACCAAAGGCATCATATATATATAATTGTAGTCTTTCAAGGCATTAAAAAAAAAGGTTGGGGTACGGTCTATGTCCCCTCCAACCTTTGAAAAAAAAAAAAACAACCGTTCCAACACTTAATCAGCTTCAATCTACTTAAATGTCAGTCAGTTTCATTTATGAATTATTTACTTAGTTATCTTATACTTTGTTATTCAATTTAGTCATTATATATTAGTGATCAAAAGAAAACCATTTCTGTTCAACAACTGTTATCTACTGAATAAGCTTTCAGCTGTTGTTACCTAACAATTTCCGCTGCAACTTTTAAAGGCTTTCAAAACAGTCCCTAAAGTTTTTAAAGGCTATTCACCCCCTAGCCTTATTTTGTTGCCAACTAGATTTACAAAGTCAATTATTTTTTTAATCTATTTGTAGGGTAAAATATGACAAGCTCTTAGTAACAAGGGGGTAACATAATTTCAACTAGGGGTGTAAATGATTCGACTTAAAATAAAATAGGAACTAAACCTTATGTCATTAGTTTGTAAAAAATCAAACCAAGCTAAATCGTTTAAAGTCTTGAACCGAATCAAACCAAACCACAATGATTCGACTTTTTTGACTCGATTTCGTGGTTCAACCTACTTTAAAAAAACTATGGGATTTCAACATTTAAGCAAACGAAAAGAATAAAAAAACAATTAAAGAAAATACCAAACAATTAAAGGTAATATGAATACATAATATTTAGATATTTTCATACAATCTCCAAAATTTAAATTAAAAAAACTTTGAAATAAAGGGATTCACACATGAACTTATGAACCACTTAATAGTCGATACATTGAATCCAAAAAATATAACAAAAATACAATAAAAGTACATGATCTCAATCTAAAACATTTATGTAAACTTCAAAATAATATAATGAAAATGTGCTTTGAAATGACTTCCCACAAGAAAATTAGAAGAGGGCGAGAGAGTAGAGGAGACCAGAGAGGACGAGTAATAAAAGAAGTCTAAAGGTTAGTATTCTAAAAGATTGTCGGTTTGGTGATTTATCTCGATAATTCAACTCTGTGGTTCGGTCGAAATGGTTTAGTTCGATTCGATTTGACTTGACTCAAAGGTCAAAACGTGAGCCAAACCGAATCACTCGATCTATCAAAAACACAAACCAAACTGAATCATATAAATTACGAAACTGAACCGAATCACTCGGTTCGATTCGACTTGATAGTTTGATGGCTCAGATTAACACCAAACACGTGATATTTTAAAACCACTTATTTTTACGTAACGAGATAAGATCGAAACAGAGTTCTCTCGCTTACTATTATACATGCTACTCGTCTTACCTTTCAACTCCAAGAAAAACAAATGAATACATGTGTCCTATGATTTATGATAAAAGCATGATAAACATGCTGGAATTCTTTTTTTCTTTTTCTTTTTTCCATTTAAAACAATGATAATCTACACAATAGTAAATTATTTAGTTTTTTGAAATGAAAGTGGTCGGTTAATGTCATGTTGGTGAACCCGACCCTAATGAGTTTAACAACTTTCAATCATTACACTTTATAAAGTCCAACTTGTACGTTAAGGTTGTTTATATAGCTAGGTACTGAAATGAAATCCATCAGAATCGTGATCCAACGAGATCGAAAAATGGATAACAGAAACTTACAAAAAAATATCTTACAGATATTTTCAATAAAATAAATCACTTTAATTCGACCTATTATATATAAATGGATTAAGTTATAAAAGAATGTGTTTCGTCATACCAATTATAATTTACAAGACGATGTCACAAAATCCTTAACCCGACCTACTCAGGGCCGGCCCTGGGGGGTGGCGGGAGGGGCTATCGTCATGGGCTCCTAATTTTTTAAGATCCCAAATATTTGGGTACTACCTTATATTTAGTATATATATTAGTGTCAAAAAGATTAATAATTGATTCTCATAACCCGTTGGTTAAGGTGCTCATGATTTAAGTTAAAAGTTTTAGGTTCGAATCTTATGTTTTTAATTGTTTTAATCTGTTACTTTTTTTAGTATGTGAACCGTATATATAAGTTATAATGTGTTGACAATTGTTATGTAGAATAGATGGTCCAATGGTTAACATATTTGGTAGATTGTGTGACATCTTGGGTTCAATTCTTGTTCTAAGTTTTTTTTTTTCCAATACTTTAAAATTTAAATGATTTCATTTTTATAAAGGGCCCCCCCTTTTTTTGGTCATGGGCCTCTCGAAACTCAAGGACCGACCCTGGACCTACTGTGTATAAATAAACTGAGTTATAAAAGAAATGTGCTTTATCATACGAATTACTCCCTCCGTCCCTAATTTATTGTCCTGGTTGACTTGGCGCACCGTTTAAGAAAACTTATTTGATTGGATTATTAATATTGATTTAATGTGTAGTTTCTTTTAAAGCCCATGTGTATGTGGCCCATAATTAAAGTAGGGTGAAAAAGTAAGGGTAAAGTGGTAAAAGTGATGTTCTAAAAAGGTAAGTTTCAAAGTGGATAATTATTTTGGAACGGACGAAAAAGGAAAGGAGGACGATAATTTAGGGACGGAGGGAGTATAATTTACAAGACAATATCACAAAAGACCTAAATGAAAACGTTTTTTGTTTGATATTAATACCCCTCAATAAATGTAACATTTTTAGAGTTGGCCTTTCTTTAATATTAGTACCCCTCAATAAGTGAGTGTTCTTGTTCGTTTGACATTTATATAAAGCACTTGTTGCAGTGCATGTACATAAAATCAATAATAATAATTGCTTTGATTTTATGTCGGATTAATTATTTTTATCAAAAGAAAAAAACTTAGACGATTTATTGTAATTTACTTAGAAACATTAAAAAGCAATTTTCTTTTATTTAAAAGAAAGGAAAATAAAAGTAATTTAGAAAATATATTACTCTATATTATTACAGCGAGCGGTCATTAAAAAAGTTAAATTTATAAGTAATTAGAGAATTATAGTGTAAATAACCTCTCTTAAACATAAAATACTCTTAGTATATAAACTATATAAACCAAGGCATTGATAATGATAAATTTTGTTCATTTGTAAATACACATATTTTTTAGAAAATTTTTTTTCTTTCTAAATTGCATTCTCATATTGAAAGAGTGGGAGTATAACATAAAATAATGTCAGAGCCACTCAATGAGCACTCAAATTTGTACACTAAATGATGTGGTTTCTAATGTGTCATCTTATTTGACATTTTATGAGCTCCACTATAAGTTAAAAAATTATGTTAACAATATAACAAATAAGATGCCACATCATTTGGTACCCAAAATTGAGTGCTATTAGAGTGGTCCTAGCATTACCCGTATAACATATGTTTACTTGTTTGGCTTGTGATAACCCCACCCTTATTATTACTATTACTAGTGATGCATCCATGCGTTGCACGGATTGTACATGTATATTAAATTATATACTAAATTAAAGTTGAATAATATGTAATTAATTTTTTTAATATTAACAAAATAAACAAAAAATAATAAACCATAAAATCAAATATAGAAAATCCTATAAATTTGAAAAAAACAATATAAATTTTGGAATACTTTTTATATACAATAATTTCCGTTCAACATGTACGACTATTGCAACTATAAATATCACATAGTAACTCTCGACAAAGCTACAACTTATGATAAGTAAAAACATGTTTTCAAATGAAGTTTTATATTAGACAATGATTTAAAAATAACATCGATAGTCTTTAGGTTTAAAAATGTTTTGCCTTTGGAAAAAAAATCAATTTTTAGAATAAAAATATTAAGAATTTCAGTTCAATTCAAATTCTAATATTTTTTCTGGATATAAACAATAAAATTTACATTGAAGCCCACAATTTCAATTCTAAACAATGGAATTGAGGTTTATTTTCTCTCATTCTCTACTATAAAAATTTAAATTCACTTATTATTTTTCGTATTAAAAAATGATATTAAAATATATACAAATAAATATATATGAATAAAAGTTACATTAACGTTAAAAAAATTCATAACGCATATAATATCAGACAAAAGGTAAATTGTTTGTGATATGCTAACATGTTTTGTCATAAAACCTTAAAAACTACACTTTTCAAAATTGATAATTTTTACAAAATAATTCAAGTATTATGGTTCAATTTAAAAATCAGACATAAAGAAATAATAATTAAAATAGTATATAACAAAGGAAAATAAAATATAGGAGATGGGTCAAGGAAAATGAACCAAAAATTCAAACGATTGATGGATAGACATCATAAAATTTGGTTTAAACCGTGCTATGGATAACTTTTGAACCGCGACCCGGTAAACACTCATAAAACCAAGTTGTTTAAGTTGATGTATATAAACGAAAAGAAAACACTTTTACACTAGTTTCACCACGCATTGCAAAAAAAAATTACGCATTTTTTGCAGTGATGACGAACCTCAAGGTTACTACCTAAAGAAAATCCGGCAATGGAAGCTAGCTATGACCATCGACCTACCAGAAACTTGTTGGTATATTCATATTTCCAAAAATATTTCAAAAACTTTGTTTAACTTCAAAACTCGTTTATTAATTTTAATTCATTATTTAGTTCAACTAACAAACAAATTTGATCTGAATGTTGATTAATTTCATCATCAGCACTTTTTTATATTTGAATTTTTTAAACATGTATAGATAACTAAAAAATCAAAAATTATCGGGTTTCCATTTTTTTTACATGTAATTAGCTGTCTCAAAAAATTGGTCCTATCTTGATTTATAGATTTTTTTAGCATAATAACTTTGATTATGATGAAATAGAGAAAAAAATGTCAGATCTTGGTATTGTTATTAATTGATTGTCTGTTAGTTAGTTTTACTTCAAAGTGTGTGTATATGATTTAGTTTCAAAATCGTTGTTTTATTCCATATTTATTTTTTCTAGCATGGATATTGATGTAAAGAAATTGACAAAAAAAACTTGGATTTGTTATCTCTCATATTTCTACTATGCATATTTTTCTTAATGTACTAAATAAGAATGTGAAGTGGTTTTGGAATCATTTATCCAATCAACCATATTAATGATATTTTATCTTTTCAATTTCCAATGTAAAAAGGGGCTTATATATAAATTAAAAATGTTTCTAAATTTGAAAAATTACTTTTGGCGGGAACTTTACAAATCTTGCTCCTCTTCTTTTATATATGTATAGATGTAGCTGTAATTTAGGGGGTTCATTGTAAATTTGTATTCTATAGGGTCTGATGTAAATATTGTGCTGAGTGTCATTTTTTAAATCCAATTGTCGACTTTGACCAATGTCAATGCACGTCTTAGTCTGTTCAAGAACCTGAGAGTGGAGAGTGTGGTTTTGTTGACCGTAATTGTTAAAATTAAAACATACTCCCTCCCTTTTAGGAAAAGAGTGTCATTTTGAAAGTTAGATTTTTTTGAAAAAATGACACTTTTAGTAACTTATTAATAATAAAATAATTATTATAGGTTTTAATATTTAAAAAATGGATTCTTTAAATAAAACAAGTCAAAAATTATAATGGACTTTTTGTTAAACGGTGGAAGTAACATTTTACACTTTATCCCTATGTTAGTATAACTAATGTTCGAATAATTGAGTAAAGTTGGTGTTTTTCTTGGTCTTAATGTCATTTGGAATTGTTACCGTAACTTTCAGCATGATATATGTGCTCGTGTTTATGGTACGATATTAATATACGATCAGACTAATTTATACATGAGATGTGTATATTTTAATTAGGAATCTAAGGGATTTCTATTATACTCCATAATAGTTATAGTTTGTGTAATGGGGAGAGTAAAAGAGGGATAAATACATTTACACATTTAGATAATTAATCCTAATAGTTAAAAGGTTTAAAAGTTTAGAAGAAGATTAAATAGTTAGTTTAATCATTTACATTTGTGCGAAGCGATCTGAAATCTCTATTTAACATTGTAATTTAATCCTGTGTTATATTCTATATCTTAATTTTTATTTTTTGTGTACTTTGTTATCGTGATATTCTTTTCGTTCCTAAAAAGGATTCATATATTTAATTCATTACATTGATTAAGAAAAGTTAAATGACTAAATTATGAATTTTAGGATGGTGTATGTTTTCCGATGGAGATTTCAATAACTAACAAAAAATTACCAATTGAGATTTCCGTCTATAATTTGGAGTTTTTCTACAAGTGAAAAAAAATAATTGAGCATGCTTAAGATGTTTATATCACCCGTGGAGGGTAAAATCAAATAGTTATTGAGATAGTGAAAGGAGCTTAGTGTTCTTATCAAAAAAAAAAATTTGTGTAAAACTGTCTTATGGATCCCAGCCCCAATCTTCTAACACTTTCTTTTTTTTTTCTTCTTCTTCTTCTTCCTCCTTCCCAAGGCCACCCACTTTTCCTCCTTTTCTCCCTTTTCTTCCTCCCACTTTTTTTTTTTGTTTTTGTTTTTCCTCTTCTTTTATGGTTCGCCCAAAAATTTCTATCAGTGGTGTTCGTTCATGGTTGACCGAACAATATAGTGTTGTTCGACCAACCAAAGCCGAGTACTAAAAATAAAAAAAATTGCTCGATGGTGATTGGAGGAAGAAAAAAAAAACAGAGTGATAGGGGGGCGGGTGGAGAGAGAGATCTCATTGCAAGGAAGGGAGGGGAGATTTTTATTGAGAATGGATGGAGTATAATGGTGGCATGAGGGAAGAAGAGGGAGAGGGAGAGATCGCAGGGAAGAGAGGGTGGGTTGAATGGTTTGGGTTTCAAAATAAGATGGGAAAATAGGAAAACTAGGGGTGTGTACACAGTGTTGACATATTTTAGAATCAATGGATGAATGTGTTTAGTAAAGGGATATGAGGTCTCTAGGTGCAAATACCCCCCCCCCCCATGTATGTGTGATACTAAAATGACTCAAAACTTAAGTTTACTTATTTTCGTTAAAAACTTAAAATAGAAACTTATTTAAGAACCAATAAAATGGTACTCCCTCCGTCCCTAAATAATCGTCCTAGTTGACCCGACGCATAGTTTAAGAAAAAAATAACTGACTAGATTATTTATATTGGTTTAATGTGTAGTTTCCTTTAAAGCCCATGTGTATGTGGCCCATAATTAAAGTAGAGTGAAAAAGTAAGGGTAAAGTGGTAAAAGTGATGTTCTAAAAAGGTAAGTTTCAAACTGGACAATTATTTTGGGACGGACGAAAAAAAAAAAGAGGACGATAATTTAGGGACGGAGGGAGTAGTACTTTTTAACTTTACCAAAGTCAAAACATGATTTTTTTTAATTTTGTTGTGCACAGCGGAAGACTAACAAACAATTTAACAAAATATAATATGATCAATCACAAAGAAGAGAGAGAGAGAGATTGAGGCCAACGGATTATCGAAATTTTATTAGAGACTCATCCTCAAACGTTTTAAGTATACAATTATTTATATGTGTACAATAGAAATCCTAAAACCCAAAAAATGTTAGAAAACAGACTAAGCAGCAAAATAGCAAAAGCGGTGTTGAGCGGTCGCTCGGTATGCGTTGCGCAAAAAGCGCAAAACACGGCTCGAAGTTTCTTTACTAAGCGATCGCCGGGCACAAATCTTTGCTATTCTCTTGTTCAAACCCCGTATAGTCCGCACCGCGGGGGGTTACGCCCCCCCGCACCCCCCTTTGAAGTCCAATCAAGTCCTACTACTAGCCGGTTCCTAAGCCGACTTGTTCGACAAATTTTATTTTTTGGGGTGTGGGATGGAGGAGAGAAGGTATGGTGTATAGTGTTTTTCCTACATGAGAGAGGGAGGGATGAAAAAAATTGTGTAGCTTAGACCATTAACAACGGTGGATTTTTTGGAATGCTTAATCGGATTCTTTGAGATTCCATTAAACAACAATGCTCCTAAAAAATGCTTAGATAAGCATAAAGTGTGTTTGGGAGCAAATGAAGCTCCTAAGCTTAAAAAAAAACCCAAACAAATGATGTCGTTTAAACCAATTGGATGATGAAAATGAGGAGCACTACCCCCACAAGTCCACTCATCCCATAAAGCCCAATTTTTTTCTTCTATCATTGTTTTTGACACATTTTAAGCCATAAAATATATATTTTTTTAAAAAAATTCATGTATTAAAGTAAACATTTTTACCTACAAATAGAGACTTGGTTTGTTTCATTTGGATATCAAAAAAAATTTCTATGAAATTTTCAAATTTCTAGCCATGATTGTTGGAAAAATATTTTTATTGAAAAGCTTAAGTGGGGAGCTTAATGACATTTTTGTAATAAAATAGAAAAAAATAGAGCTTAAGCTCCCCAAATGGGGAGCTTTGTTGTTCATGCTCTTAGAGTTAGTAAGTTTTTTTGATACTACTTTAGTTCTTTTCATTAAAATGCAAAGTGATATGTTTAGACTTATAAGTGACACTTTAAATGTTAAAAAGTAATACTTTCAAAATCAACAGTGATAATTTTTATTTAATGCAAAGCGATATTTTTATGGCTAAAAGTTACATAATTTATGCTAAAACGTGATACTTTAATTGTTATAGAGTGACACTTTCACCGTTTTATACCAAAAATAGTTTTTATTTATAATACAAAATGACACTTTTAAAACAAAAAATAACATATTTAAAGGTCAAAAATAGCACATGTAAGACTTAAAAGTGACACTTTTTGAAAAAAAAAATGTAATCCATTGAAATTTTTAAATCTTAAGCTATTTAATACGAATATATCAGTCTTATCAATAAAGATCGGTAAAATTGTTTGATTTGAAACGTGAAGTGATTTCAAGTTCATGGGGGAAATACATTTGCAGACGGGCTATGTGTAATGAAAAAGACCCTTGCATAATTCAAGAAAATCAACCAAAGATATTAATTTGGTGTGGATTTATTTATTTATTTATTTTTGGAGTGTTTGAGGAGTCAATTCAAGGGAGCTGTTCATGAAGACTCAATTATTAATTATGATTGCCTTGGCTTCTCCAGTTCACCCCCACCCCCCAAAAATTACAAAAATATTGGATTGGCCCCCTCAATGTCTTTTTTGAGTACTACTATATGGGTTTCAATCACCCTTTGATGATTGTGAATATATCACATACACACACCTGTCATCCATTCATTGGTTTATTTACCTTTTCCTTATATAATAAACCAACTCATAATGACATTAATAATCATCTTTCCTTCATAATAAACAAATTCATGATGAGAAATCTCTTATTCCCAACCTTTCCCCCACTTTGTGGCTAATCAAACATGTTTGTGCAAATTTTGACCTACTTTACCACCTCTTTTAATCATCAATTTCACTTTCATTAACAATAGTAACCCTCCTTAGGTTACTTAATTATTCTCTCTCTCGTACACACACATTCTCATATAAGCGGTTAATTTTATTTCAGAATCAATGATAAGTTATACATAAACAACGTTAATCTCAAACAAATTATGTTTTCTTAAAAACGACATTCAGATCTAAGTTCATGTTATAGATAAAATGAAACGTGTGACATTCAACCAATAGTTATCATTCATTACAAAATTAACTCCTTACTCTATTATGTTCACTAGTTTGGTGAATATTGGTGGCAATGGATCATCTAATTGGGTAGCCCTTAAAAAGAGATTATTATTTTCATCATGAATCATGTTATCATCAGCTTCCTATTCTATCTTTTCCTAACTGTCTTTTCCAGGATATGGCTCTCAAATTGCATCTCAAGAACAATGGCCCATTTGGTGATATGCAAATCTTAGATTAGCCTCACCACATTAATACACAAGGGGCCATGCTTTAATTATTTTACAAATAGTAATGCTAGATTAATAGTAGTAAAGATGGATAGAAATTGTCAATTATGTGCATTGTGATTTGCGATGCTGTACATTGCGACCGACAAAGTTAATATACTAAGTCTGACAATCACAACTCAGAACCCATTATTAGTTTATCACACTTGGCACGACCTAAAAAGTACTTGACCCAACTTAATCCATTAACTTTTTTTGGCCCAAAAATATTTACGGGTTGAGTTAAAGCGGGTCGAGCCCGATACTTTTCTACTATATAAATGTATGGATTTTAGGGAGGAGGAATTCGAGTTAAGATCGGGCGACCCGTTTTTAAGCCAACCCAATCCATTCGACCTGTTTAATATTCGGGTTCTGATGGGTTGGACTCGTTCCGACCCGTTTCAACCCGACTCAACTCACCCAATTGACAGGTCTGATCAATGCCAATCATTAATTTCATGCATTGTGGTGTATTTTTCAACAATAAATTTCAATAAAATGTATCAATTACGTGTATTGTGAAGTTATATTTGTGCAAGGTACAATACTGCAATGCACATGATTGACTGATTTCTATTAATTCTTGCTATTACTCAATTATTTTTCTTCTACAAACTGTAGTGAGGATTAACTTTAATTTTCTATCCCTAACAACCCAAGGATTGTCAAAGAGAACATTGGTGATTAAATATGTTATCTATGGGCAGCTAACTTTACTTTAAAAAGGCTTATGATGAGAGTACAACCCTTTAACTAGAGAAAAATAATTAATCATCAAATATATACGTACTCTTTTAAGAAGGGAATCGAGAGGTCTAATCCTAATTCCGAAAGGAATAGATGACTTTTTAGTCTTTTTATCTTGATATATTATGCGTATTGATTCTGCTTTAATATCAGGTCAGGTCGACACATAAAAGACAACTACATGTTAAAAGTTCTAATGAAAACACAATAGTCTTTGTTGGTCGCATCTTTGCGTGCTTTTTCTTTATTACGTCTATTCAGATACAATTCTAACAGACAATGAACAAATGGTCATGACTGCGTACCAGACGTTGACATAATAATGATTTTGTATCTTTCTAAGTGGTAGCAGGCAAACAACTGTAGATATTCATTGGCCGCATCATCTCGTCCTTTTTCTTTTTATTATTACACCCAATCAGATTCGGTTCTAACCGACAATGAATAAATAGTCAAGATTGTGTACCAAAACGATGATTTAATACTAATTATATATCTTTCTTGTAAGTACTATCTATATTCCATTAAACTATCGTTCTTAACAAGTACAAATATCGATATTTAAACAAAATCATGTCTCACGACGATCTCGATCTCCAATATACTTGAAAATTTCAAGTAACACCAACCTTAATGAATTTGTCCTATTGATAATTTGGTCCAACAATGTAGATGTGTGCCCATCCATGAAATAAGGTGTAGAAGACAAAGGTAGTGATTTGATGCCATATACATTTTGTGGGGTTGAAGAAAATCATATCAAGTAATCAAACACAGTGGTAAAAACTAGTAGGTTGGTCCAATGGAGGAGTGTCAGCCTCAAACTCAACCATCAACTGTTGGTTTCTGCTAAGGATGATGAAGAATAGAGTTGTACATATGTCCACTTGCATTTAGATTTGTGCAATTGTCCCAACATTACTCCCACTTTTTTTTCTTCTCATCCATCCTTTTCTTTTTTCCCCTTTCCCCAAATGACCCACTACATCCCACCCATGACCCAACCCATCCTATGAAATTTGATCCCTTGCCCAAATTGTCAGCCTAAATATTGCTTGCCCATCCGAGTTAAGTCGCAATCCACACACACACACACATATATAAAATACAATACAGTTTATAGTTGTATATGTGTAATTGACTAAAGTTATTTATGGGCTGAGATTGATTCCTTTACCAAGATCCTACGGTCATTATCACTCGCCGAGTTCACATATATTGAACAACTACCCCCTCTCTCTTCCAACTCCCCCCACTATTCACGGTTGGTGGCTGCTAATCATTCCTCCACAAAACTCACGTCCTTTTTCTTTTTGATAATTTAATTAATTAATCAATTTTATGTATAAAATATAATTAAATTAATATGTTTGAATCTTCTTTATCTCATGTGTAAATGGAAATACTGGATATAGTTATTGCATCTTGCGTTTCAAAACCAGACATTGTTGTGAAACAAGAGTATCCAGAAGAAGATTAAGTAATGATAAAATTATGAATGCCCAAGGTTACCTCCAATTCTCAAGTTTGTAACTTTAGATTTTTATTCCACTGTAGATGATCATATTGTTTTAATTGGCTACCAAGATATATTAATTTTAAATTATTTATTATATTGATTTATTTGAATACTAACATCATCACATACTGATATCGTCTCATACTGATATCATCATATATATAGATACAGATATCTATATATATATATATACACACATATATATGTATCACAATATATATGAGTTTGGATGCCTATGGAATCTTTGACGACAAAGAGGAGTAGATATTGAGAGATAAGATGTGAATTTTATCACAAATGAATCAAAATACGTCAAATCAGTAACACTGGTGATGAGTCATCAGCAAATCTTTTTTTCGAATCGATAAGGTTGTTGATTCAACGTATTTAATTAATCGATAATACCACAGTATATTTATCGGTTTGCACGCAATATATTTCTCACAAATTCTTTTGTGTATGCACGTGTGTCCTTAGGAATTAGCTAGAGTTCATTTTAGGCTTATCAAAGAATCGAAATATTGGTAAAGGAACAAATAATTAGGAACTTTTTATTTCGTCATCTGTTAATATCTTTTAACCTAAGGATATTGGAGTACATTATTATGATATTTATAGGTCGGTTTTTGTGTTTTTATTTTTAATTTTAATACGTGACCCTCAAATTTGTTTTTGCTTCCACGTTACCCATTTTTGTACCATTGCCATCAATAATTTTGTCAGCCTGTGGGTGATATGACCAATAATTTGGTTCTTCCCTTGCCCTTTTTTTCGGTCAGATCCAATTATTTTTTTTTGACAAAAATAATGAGAGTAATGGTTAAAAGTAGAGATGTTAATCGGCTTGATTTTTAGTGGTTTTGCGCCGGCCCTAGTAGATCGTAATTATAGCGGGTCACGTGTTAAACGGCCCCAATTTAAACGGGTTACTGATAATGTGAAGCTAATCATGTGACCTTGTCAAGCCTCCAACAAAACGTTATGCGATTGGGCCAAGCTGGAAAAGATTAAATAATTATATATTTAAATCTTTTTTTTTTGCAGAATTATATATTTTAATCTAAAATCTAAAATCAACACATTAAAAAAATTCATGCAACAACATCATCTAAGATCAGTGTATTCAAATATTTAACCACTACTACTAATTAATAAGTATTTACCTAATGAAAAAAAATCGTAAATGAAATAAAATGGTAGTTTCTTTAAAACATTGATACGCGCTCTAACATGTTCACTGATTGCTACATATTTATGTTTTTTTAATTGTTTTTTTGGCAAAAGTTACAATGTTTCATGTTGTGGGAGGGATTCAAAATTTCAAATGCTTATGATGAGGATTTAACTATATTATTAACAAAGTAAATTTGTAAGACACCATACTACAAGTAACTTTATAACTACTAATATTTTTTTACATAAATAAAAATAAAATAATTTTTAAATAAAATAATAATAAATAGTAATAATTAATTCTCGGGTCAGCCCGCGGCCTAGGTCGGGCCCAAAATGCTTTGGCATTGAAAGAGTCAGATTTTTGCAATAATATCCCTCATTTTTCTTGGTTTAAACGGACCGGCTTTCCTGGGCCACGATTATATTAATTCGTAAGATGGAACTCTACTCTCTCACAACTCAACCCATCAACACATAGTGAGTCATCTAAAGAAAATATGTCTTATAAAAAATATTTCGTAAAATCGTGTTATCTAAATTTTTGCCCTAGTTAAATGGGGTAAACTTGTAACAAAGGCCAAGTGGAGGATCGTATGCATAAAAAGGAAATATGGTAGTGATCAAGCAAATACTCTCTTCATTCTTAGATAATTATCTTGTTTACCTTGGCACATGTAATTGACTTTGTTATCAATATTGACATAATATGTAATTTTTTTAAAGGTCATGTGCATTGAAACTATAAGAAAAAATAAGTGTAAAATGCTAAAAAAAATATTTTGAAAAAGGAAAGTTTACAAATAAGACAATTTTTTTGGAATGAACAAAAGAAGAGACAATATAACAAAAAAGAAGAAGGATAAACCAAGTTAACGAACCAAATCATTGTTATTTCTTTTATTCCTAAAAGAGTGTCTTGTTTGAACCGATTACAAAAATTTGTCTCTATTATAAATATTAAGATATTATGTATTTTCCACGGATACTCAAGTGAGGATTGGGCCCATCAACTAAGTGGGAGATGAAATTAAGAGTAGAATAATAGAGGTATTTTTTTTTTTTTGGAGAAATTGCTTGTCAATACTTTTCCCAAACAATTTTTCGCTACATTTCCGTTTTTTTTTAACTGTTAAAGTTCATTTTTAAAATATTGTTCTTAAAATGCCAGATCGTCTTCTTCCATAGTTTCGACCAACACTTTGGAATTCAAAAATCATAAATGTTGCGCAACAAAACATGGATTGACATGCCTAGTTAGGTCGCCGGGATCGAGGGGGTTCATGGGTAACGCCCGAAAGATAAACAATTTTTCCGATTTACTAAGTACGAAACTGTAATAGACATATCTTGTGTTGGAAGATTTTTTTAGTGGGGACGAAGGTGGAGGAAGAGGAGGACGAAGAAGAAGGTTTACGACATAGGAGAATCAAGAAGAAGACATAGGACATGAAGTTTTGGTTCGTTATGATTTTACAGCGTGATGCAAAATTGAATTAGATAATTAAAATTGATGCATTGCGGTACAAGATTGATGCAATGCCATGCAAAATTGGATTATATAATTAAAATTGGTGCATCACGGTGCAAAAATTGATGTAACACGATGCAATAAAAATTGGGTTAGGTAATTAAATCGACACATCACGATGCAAAATTTGATATAATAAATTTATGTATCGCGATGCAAAAATTGTTGCAGCACGATGCATTTGAGTGAGTGATCCGTAGCACGCTTCATGCTCATTAAAGGTATGGTAATCTTTTCATGCCCAAAAGTGAGTTTTTCCTGTTAAAAACACTTAGGGTCTTGTAGTGATAGAAAATTTATCAAAGTGAAACCGCCCGAATTTATTAATCGAAAGGCCCAAATAAATACCCGTTAGGAGGCAAATGAAACAAGAAATAATTACAAGTCGGTACATTTTTTAAAACATGTTTTCAAATCAATCCAGCCATTTTTTAAACATATCTTTTAGATACATTTTTGGGTTAAAAGTACATCATTGCCCCAATTAACATGCCACATAAAACAACGAAACGTAATTGAACGGAGAAGAAAGAGAGAGAAGGGGATGGAGACGAGAGGTTTGGTGGATGAAGATGGCGACGACGGGATGTTGTGATTCACTGGAGACGGAGGCTGAAGATGAAAGGAAACGGTCGGAGAGAGGATGTGGAGCAGAGATGGAGGGACGTCTGACTTGGGGTTGGTATGGCTGGATTGCTTTGGGTCGGTGTGAAGGTTCTGGTGAACGGAGGATGGCGGCTTGGTTTGTAGATGGCCGAGTGATGGCTGAAGGGGTTGGATGGAGATGGGGTGATGAACTATATCCGGTGGCTGAGAAAGAAGGGGGGAGATTGAGAAGGGAGATGGCTGTGGATGACCCAGATGGAGGGACGCCTGGCTTGGGGTTAGCATTGTTGGATTGCGAACAGGACGGAGGATGGCGGCTAGGTTTGTAGATGGCCGAGTGATGGATGAAGGGGTTGGACGGAGATGGGGTAATGAACTAGATCCGGTGGTTGAGAAAGAAGGGGGGAGATTGAGAAGAGAGATGGCTATGGATGACCCAGCTGACTGCTTGGGGTTTTGATAAAGGAGAAGCGGGACCTATACGTGAAGGATATGAGATGGATGAGAGAGAGAGAGAGCCTCCTTTTCTGTGTTGGGCTTCCTTTCCCCTGGATTATTGGATTTTTTTTTCAGCTGATGCCAAGTCTTGACATCAGCTTTTTTGAATTTTTTTTCACCTAATGCCAAGCCTTGGCATCAGTTTTTTTGATTTTTTTTCACCTGATGTCAAGCTTTGACATAAGTTTTTTTGATTTTTTTTTGTTTGAATAAATTGTGAAATCAATACTGATGCCAAAACTTGGCATCAGCTTTTTTGATTTTTTTTCACCTAATGCCAAGCCTTGACATCAGCTTTTTTGATTTTTTTTGTTTGAATAAATTGAGAAATCAATGCTGATGCCAAAACTTGACATCAGCTTTTTTGAATTTTTTTCACCTGATGCCAAACCTTGACATCAACTTTTTGGATTTTTTTTGTTTGAATAAATTGTGAAATCAATGCTGATGCCAAGTTTGGCATCAGTTTTTTTGAATTTTTTCACCTGATGCCAAGCCTTGACATCAACTTTTTGGCATCAGATTTTTTGAATTTTTTAAGGTCGGATCTTCATTAATGATATTTTTGTTATTTAGCAACCAATTTATAGTTACATGAAATGTCCAAAAAATTAATGATCCTAGATGAAAATATGTTTCTAAAATTGTACCAAATTGAAATTTGGTCATGAAACAAATTGTCCAAGCCCAATAAGTTACCATCTTAACGTCTCGGCTCTAACGGCCCACTATCTTTGTACAACTTTTTTGGCGGGAAAAGTTCTTCATTTCCCGTTTCTTTCTCACTCACTCCCCCTCCCTCTCTCTCGCTCCCTGACGTCAATGGCCAAGATACTGGAAATAACTGATCTCTTCACCAGGCTCGCATCGAACATCGAAACCCTGAATTCACGTTCCAGTAACGAAGACAAATCAATTGATCTCTTGATTTCAAACCTCAACCAATCCCTCAACTTGAGTGACCATTCTAGGGTTAGGGTTTTGGACACTGCACTCTCTTTGATGTGCTTCACTGCACCACAGGTCAGGATTCAAACCTAATAGTTAGGATTAGGGTTTTGGACATTTTTGATTTAAAATCTCATCATTTTTTTATGGTTGTTTAGGTGTTTGATTCGGTAATCGATTACTCCGTAAAGACAATTGTTTCTGTTTTACGTTCGTCGATTAATTGTAAGGTCTTAAGGTTTGGTCAAGAAGAGGTTTTGCGAGTTGGTGGATCAATTTCTTGCCGTGATTGTAGGGAAGTGATAAAGGAGTGTGCTGATATTTTGGGGAAGTTGCAAGACTATGGTGGGTTTCAAGTGCTGAGTTTTGGATGGCTTTTTGTATGTCTTTATATAAAGATGTTATATGATTGTTGAATGCGTATGAGTGGTTTGAGCTTGTTTCGTTTATGTTTGGTTTCTTGTTTTGATCTTAGTTTTATATATTTGATAACATGTGAGAACACATACATTTTTGGTTACCCGTTTGCAACATCATGTTGAAAGTACTTCTTTTGTACTCGCTACGGTCCTCTCAAGGATTCATACTTTCCATCTTGGTATGTTCCACTCAAAGAGTCCTATCATTCATTTTGGAATCTTCCACTCAAAGTCTGTTTGTGAAAATTAAGCACACAATTCCATTGATACTCCCTCATACATGAAATAAAGCAAGTGCAATAGAACACATAGTTTATTCAAATGGTTAGTTTCAATAGTAGTTTACCTGTTAAAATATTTGACTTCAAATATGGACTCTTTGAGTTGGATAGAAGTTAGTATACCTTAATCTCATAGCTGTAACTTGCTTTAGAATGAATCCAAGCACGTCAATGCTGCGTCTTTGCCTCAAAAATCAAAATAAAAACAAAAAGCATTTTGAAGATACTAGCCCAATATAGATGAAGTTATGGTTTGACAAGACAAAATCTTCTTTTCATCTCTAATGAAAGCACAAATATACGCAATGCATAAGTTACTTGGAACTGTTGATCTGTATTTGACCTAAGGGTACATTTTTGCTGATGTAGAACCTTTGACTAATTTCAGTTTTAATTATGAATAGAATTTGGCAATGCTGAAGGGACGCTTTCTTGCTCACTGCTGTATGCTGTTGTAAGAGTGGTGGTGTCTGCAACACGATTCAGAAACTTATTGCAGCTTACTCCTATTCTTGAAGTGCAATCTACTGATGGAAAGAGTCCTGTTTTCTCGACGCTGTTCTGCCATATTCCAAGAAGGATCTCCCTTAAGAGCCACGAAATACCATTGAGGTGTGCTCTGGAAAGTAGTCATAATTGTGGTGATTTTTCAAATTTTTAATATTTTCAAATTTTCTGGAACCATTTACTTTTCACACGTTCTACATGCTTGTCATTTTATCTTAATTGATCTATGAGCCATAAAAATGTCTATGCTCCACTTTACTTTTCTTGCATCTATCCTGTTGGGACTTCCAGTTTTGCATCTTGAACCTCCAAATTCATGTGCTAGTTCGCAATGTCATGTTTCCTGTTGACCCCTCACAGTTGCCTTGTTTGTGGTTAATTGGTGGTTTAGTAATTACTTATAACATGTTATATCCATCTCATTCTGTACGAAGAAGAAAATTTAAGTCAAGACAGGCTCATCCCTATTGACTTCAGCAGCAGATGTGTAGTTCTTTTGAGGTACGTTATTATACTCCCTACAGCCCTAAATAATTGTCCCCTAGTGACTTTACATCGGTTTAAGAAAGGAATTTACTCTAGCAACTTACTTCTGATACCCTCAAAGTATCCTTTAGTGGTGTCAAATTAGTGGATCCCTCTTGTTTTTTCATCTCACAATCAATCAGGGTATTATAGATGATTCACTAAGAAGAATCTCTAAAAATGGAAAGGAGACTTATTTCTGAACACCTTAAATTGGAATAGGGGACAATTATTTTGGAGCGGTGGGAGTACAAATTCAATGACGTGTCGAGATTGTTGAAAAACATAAAGAGTTTCAAAGTGCAGTGGATCTGAGTTTAGATATTCTTAGTGGATGCAATTTTTTGTCACGGCCTTAAGTTTCTCATAGGATTAATGGAGAATAAAGAGATATGCAGTATTCAACAACATTTCGCTCCTGTAATCTCATGCTATGCTTTTATGTTGGTTTGACAAATAATGTTTTAATCCCTTTGCAGGTTGCTATCCTGGTATCTTGATCCGCACACTCTAAAGCATGATGTATCACAAATGTTGCATGAGGCTACTAGAAGACCTTTTCTTTGTTTGGGTGTGGAACTTTATGAAAGGATGGAGTGGCGATCTATAATTATCTACTTGGTACTTTCTCCAACTATGTTTGTTGAGACCAGGTCTCTCCTGCATAATTGGTTTCTAGTGACGTAAGTCTCTTAGTCTAGTCTTATAATTCATGGCTTTAGTTTCGGCATTGTAATCAGTTTTGTGGAATTATGCTCATTTGGATGAAACTTCTGCTGATGATATATTCAATGGCTTCTGCAGTATAGTTCGATGACATGATCAATAAATTTGGGATCAGCATGATCATTAACCTGCTATATTAAGTTCATCCTAGATTCCTAGGAGTGTAGTCTACATTGCACTTGTCAGACTCTTATCATATTGTTATTGTTATAATGGTTGTCATTATTATGATTATGTAAATTTTCTTGAAGTTACCTCCTAAGCTGATTTTTTTGGTGTTGAACTGTAATAGTTTGCACCACTGTAGTACTCCCTCCGTTCTGGACAAAGAGTACACTATTCCATTTTTGGATGTTTCACTTAAAGAAGTTCACTTTCAAAAATTAAGGTATAAAAGTGTCATCTTATTACTAATGAGCTACTAAAGTATCATTTTTTTCTTAAAAAGTTTGACTTTCAAACGGGGACTCTTTACTTGGAACGGAGGGAGTAATAAGGAATGGTATAGAATTAGAAGAACTTATACTGAAAACAGTAGAGAGAAGAACTTAACATTGCAAAGGATTAGTAGAAACACACATAAATCTGACAAGCTTTTAGTTATCACATTCGGTAATTGGCTTTAATTCATTTTGAGCAATTACATCTTATTTATAGTTAACTACTAAGTACACTATCCTAACACCACCACTAGGATATCAACTATGTAATACCATTAACACACTTAACTAATTAACAACTCTATAATTTATAAAATAACAACTTCAATAATAATACTAAATTTATCGATAATACTTTCCCTTGGACCCAAAGTACTATTGACTTACAAATGCCCCGCTAGACCTGACTCAGGCTCAAGCGTATCGTAGTTAGCCATGCTGCTAACATAACATGTGTTGCCTCCATTTTCCTACGCTGGAAATAGCTTCTCTGTCGAGTTAGGGGCACATCCCAGAATACCCTCATGTGGAAGAATGCCTTGTATAACCAGAGAACACTTCTTGAGCTTCAATGGTGACTTATCTATACGTAGCTTGCCATCACTAAAGGTGTAGCTGTTATTGTGTCCAACATACTCAACATTTTGATAACAAATCCATGTGCCACCCAAAGAATGTGACAAATTTAGATGGCAGAATCATTACACATCATGAAAGGAGTAGGTATTATCGCATCCATCAAACATACTGTCAACTAAATTGAGCCAACTAGAGATAGTGACACAAAGTGTCTCTCTGAGTAATGCCTCATTATGTTGGTCACAGTGTGGCTTGGGACTAGAAAGAAAGAATGAAGTATCCAACAGTTCTTGGGACAGATTCTATAGTTTTCAGTGTTTTTTTTCCTGTTGATAAATCGAGCTGTAATTAGTTTTTCAACGGATCATTATTTAGGGATATTTTTAGTCTATTAGCTTTCTAGAGAATTTTTAGTTCTTTGATTGGTCTTGCGTAGTTGTTGTAGAACGTGAGTGCCCCGGGGAGTGAGACATATGCTAGGTGAGGTATGCTTAGCGTGACGCGTTGCAATCTAGGAACCTCAAGAAGTAGAGGTCAGGATGGAAGTCAAGAATGGCCAAGTAAGAGAGTAATTGGGCAAAAACTGATAGGGCAAAAACTGATAAAGAATCTCGGGTCGATGCCCTTGACTCTCTCCCCCCAAAATAAATAAATAAATAAATAAATAAAAATAATCAAGTCTTATTGTCCTTACATATAGTGTACACCAACAACTATGATATAAAAGTTCATGGTCGAACTATCTGCCATTCCAAGGAGATGCTAGAGCAATTAGGATTAATTTATTTGTGTAATTTATGTAGTTTTCAGTTTTCTATTATTTAATCATTAGGGGTACTTTTTTTACCTGTATAAATAAGAAAATCATTAGGGGTACAGGATACTTTTTTTTTACCTGTATCAAAAAAATCATTAGGGGTAGTTTGATAAACTTGTACAAATAGGGTTTGCATCTTAGGGTTGTAAAATGTTGAAATTGTATTACTGTAATTAGGGTTTGGCTAATGGACATTGTATCAGTCTTACTATCTCCACTGGCTTTACATGTTTACTAACAAGAATTTTGTCTTACGCTAGGTTGTATTGCATGAGTATCAAGTCTCATGGTATCTACTATCGTTTTGGGCACACTTGTGTCTCTAATGATTGTTCAGTGCCAATACTATGCTGCAAATGGTTATATCGTAAGCTAAACATTAAAAGCTATTGGATGTAATTCAGAAAATTCTTATGTTTTGTTTATCTGTTTATCATATTTACTTGCCGTCAAGTTTTATATCTTGCCTTAGGAAGTGAATTCATATGCAGCTGTTATAGATTATATAACTGCAATGCCTAAAACTGATAGCTGATTCCTTCACCACTTACTTGTTAGGGTTGACTATGGATAACAGGGGTTTGGCTTCTGTATCAGAGCTCCAGACTGAATTTGCTTCACTGGTACTAGATGTACTTTCAAGACCAATGTGGTGGGGTATATCTGCAGATGTGGGATCAAAGCTGCCATTTGCTCGTGCATATTTTCCATACAAGCATCAATTATTCGGTACTTTTGCTGGACCCCTTTCATGTGAAGATTTTCTGCAATTGGTTCATAGTATAAACAAGTCAGTTTCTCAGACAAGAAAACATTCTCATCTGTCTCGTGATCATGCTTCAACAAAAAGCTCAATGGTAGATCACAAATCTATCTGGTATTTTCTTCTGCATGCAAAACAAAATTATTTCTGTCATCTCACCTGATTGCACAGCTAAGGCTTGAATTTCCTCTCTTACCAACAGGGCTATGGCAATGAACTTCCCAGATTGGTTCTATCTGGCGTCTGTTTTGTTGTTCTTTGGAGAAAGTTTTCAAGACAGTTTCACATCTGGGGCAGCTAAGAATGAACAATTACATAACGAGTCACCCTCTTATTTTGCTGCTGCCTCCAGGTATATTGCATGGATAGTGGATCCCATCAGCAAAGCCCATCAGGATTTTTTGGTCGAGTGTTTGATTAAATTATCTGGGTCCTTGCCTGTCCAGCAATCTAGCTCAGATAAACATAAGAAAGCAACAAGTCCCTACAAGAAGAAACTTAAGAAGCCCAAACTTCGTAGAAAAGGGGATGAAACTTCTTTGAAGGAGTACGATTGTCAAGCAATTCGACTTTGGCTCAAGGAATTTCAAGATATGTACATTAGCAATTATAATGCATCTGTTAAAAGTTTTACATCACATGAAAACAAAACATCCCAAGGCATTGGGCTTCAGCGAAATCTATTATTTAGGAGGATTTCATTAGGGATCTTGATCGGATGCCCTAGTTCATTAGATGATGATGGATGTGAATCGGTTCTACATTATGCTGCAACTGGTACAAGTTTTGCCATCAACAGCAAATCAGATTGCTGGATTAAAGCATAGAAGATGGAACTGTGAACAGAAGGAAGACTGCATCACCATGACTGAAGGATTTAGCAGAAAGGAGGCAGTTGCAGGAGCATGTATTGTCTTCCATTTGACTGACATCGTGGAGAGTATGTCAGGTTCATTGTTTGAGACTGAAGAGATCGGAGTAGATTTTATTTGCCGGGTGAAATTAAGGGCTGGCAAGTATCTGCTAAAGTGTGTTGGGGAGCTACTTCAAATTGAAATTGATCAAGACGTACTCTTAATGCTAAAAGACCTATACAATAGATTACTGCGGTGGAAGTATCAAGGAAAAGATGTCTTTCAAGGTTGCCATGATCTTGATAATGCGATTAATGCTATTAGAAGCAAGTTTTCTTCGTTATGAGAACTTTAGTTTGTAACTTGTAGCCAGTTTTGTAATTTACTCTAGGCTATGCTTGTTGTTCATTAGTATTTCATTTGTACTGATAAATGTGTGATAAGCTTGATTCTTATCTTGTACATGCTTTCTAAGCAACTACATATCCTTTTGTGAAGGACTTTAAGGACAGATAAGGTTGTGACAAGACTTCCTCGGGGGTGGTGGTGGGGATAGTCGAGATAGCTGGTGTGACAGAGAAACTAGAAGCACTGTCACTCGAATTGTCTCTTGGAGGAGCCCTTAACGAGCTTTGCCCTAGCAATTCAGGTTGGAGTTTCTTCAATAGGTGTTGTGCTTGCCTGGAAAAAGCAGGTGCTTGAAGATGCTAGGTTTTCCTCTGGATGGTTCATCCCGAAAACTATTCAACTGAGGTATGTAATGTCGTCCAGTTGCTTCAGTCTCATAACTAAAGGGCACAATGCCAGCCATTATAGGGAAGTAATAATTTAAAGGAAACTTATTTACATTTACATTTACTTCAACTTCAGATTCTATATTGGCCAGATTTGGCTGCACTGTCTCACTGCAAGCAGCAAATCAGTGGCCTGTAACTTTTGATTTGTAATCTTGTGCTACTGTGTACTAAAACCTAATAACAAAGAATTATATACTGACGACGAATAAATATTAGGGTTCCTCTTAGGTAAAGTTCAACAAGACGGCCTCCGCCTCATTGGTTCTTGTTCGTTTAACCAAAGTAATCCAGTTTGGATTGCCGCTCAATTCTTCAAACACAACCAACAGATTTCCGCTTGCTTTCAGCCACGAGCGTGGAATATGATACCTGAAATTTTATCCAGACCCGTCACGAATTTGAAAACGTCTCATACAAAGATGACATAAAAGAAATGTATACATTAGAAGGTGATTAAATCTCACCATCTTTGAGAGGGCTCTCCACACCCAGTAAGGCATTTCCTGTAATTATATGTTTCTGCATAATTACAAGCACCGCAGTTTCCTTGTGCTATATGTTCAGGCCAGTGACCTCCAATGCTTTCTCCATTTATCCAAATTTGACCTTTCCCCATGCTGTTCATATCTAAAGCCAACGGCTCATTTCCGTCTGGAGCATTGAAAGTTGTCTGAAGAAAAACATATCGTAGCAGAAATTGGACTGTAACGTATAAAATTCTAGAGAAGTCATAAAAAACGCAAAAGAATCTGGGAAGAAATTCACCTTGTACCATGTTAAGGGCTGCTTTTGCGCCAGCGATGATCCTTGTAGCCACTCAACAGAGGAACTTCCTGCATTTGTATAAAGACTCAAAGCTTCGCCTCTCAGGCCAACCTTGTAAGACCATTGCTGCTTCGTCAAGTCTAAAGTCCCTCCATTTAGACCATTCAACGTTACTGGACCAACCACCCCCACGTTCCTCGTCTCAAAATGTCTGCCAACATTCTGCAGATGATAAAACAGGATACTGGATACGTTACAAAGCTTGGAGATTTAATCATCAACTGCCCGCATTAGTCTTTCATGTTGTATAGGTAGTTTGTGCATTCCTCAAATCAACAGACAGACAAAGGCAGTTAGAAAAGTCGTTAACTTGAGAACTAACCGCGAGACCAACTTGGACACTTAGCAAAGAAATCTTGTTACTGCCACCTTTTAACTTCACAGGTCCGTTAAATGTTACTCTTGGATCCCCTAATGACCCATATACAGTTCCTATATTAACACCAAAATATATGAGCCATATGAAAATTGAAAAAGAAAGACGCAGAAAAGGCGATAAGATTGACACGTTTTACCTGCTAATTCACCATTGATAAACACATGCAAGCCATGGCCTGCTGACATAACCGTGAGATTAGGATACTGCTCGGACCCTTCGTCAGATGGTATATTCACGCTGATATCGACAATAGTTGCACACGAAATGAAATCAAGGGAAAATTATATACATATACCAAAGAATTCTTTCAAAGACAATAGTCTTTTATAGACTCACTCTGTAAGGTACCACAAGTAGTCCGTGGAGTCTCTAGTGACATTTAGTTGCTCGTACAATCCATACATCACAAGGGTATCGTTGTTCCCAGCAGAGGGAGTTTCGTCTTTGTATGATTGCCAAGAGAGGCCCCCGACCTGTACAGGTGTCATCTTCACTTGCGAGATTTGGATGCTAACCTGCAAAGTAAATCATCATAAATTCAACGTCGTTGAAGGAGTCTTTTCTTGGAGATGTTCAGAGAGGAAAAACCAGACTTCTTTTCAGCCGAACAAGTCTTAATGGCAGAAACATGAACCAAATCTTATAAGACCATGTCATTTTCCTACTGGCGAATTAGAGGCAGATAATCAAGCGTCATTTTCTTACTTTTGCAGTGTTGAAAACCTCGCTTTTGCAGTCGGGGAGGATGCTTACAGACCAAGGAGGGAGATGGTATTGCATGTTTCGATAAGTTATTTTTTGTGATTGGTTCGTGTTGTAGTTTGAGAGGAATGCAGCACAAGCCCCAGACTTTGGCTGAAATTCATGAACCTGTGAATAGATACGAGCAGGGGAATTAGCTTCCAACGAGGAACAAAGTCTCTTTATAGCGCTTTCTTGATTAGCCCAGTCAAACATGAAACAAACCTCCAGATCCTTTCCTGGATAAGTCACGGTAGGATAAGCTGAAACCAAAGTACTCTCGGCTAGCTTGATGGCTTTATGCAACTCTGACAAATGTCCCCATTTTGGTTGATTTAATAAACCTAACACAAAATTGATAGCGCCATCATGACAAAATTTAAACACAATGCTTTCGGAAAATCTTCTGAAACTGATTCTGCATGCTTACCATATTCATCAATCGGAGCATCATAGTCATAACTTGTGACAACAAAGAGGCCAGCAGAATCACGGGCGAAATTGGTTCCTCCATGGTACTGAAAGCCACCAATAGTTGTGTAATTGAATTAGATAAACTGAAAACTTGTAACACACAAATATCCAATCTTCCTAATGACAGCTTATGAGTTATGACTTACCATATAATAGTTAAAGAATGAGCCGTTATTCTGTATAAACCTTGCAACAGAAAGTGCAAGATCTTCTGCAGGTCTAACGTGATTTGGACTACCATACGCCGTGTACCTTTGGTAACCCGAGTAAGCTTTCCAATTATTGCTGTGATAACATTCTCTGAGTTGTACGATACATAAATTTTGTTAAAGATGCCTTACCAACCAGTCCAGGCTTCTGTCCACATTTTTGGATTGTAAGGCTTCTTTGGAGTGAAGTTCTCACAGTAGAAACCATTGCAGGTATCTATCTGTTCATGCAATAAAAAATAAGAGAGGTAAGAGACGAGAGAGATAGAGAGAGAGTTAAAGAAAATTTAGAAGTGCTTACAATTTTGTCGGGGACATCCTCTTGCTTGCACATGATCCACGGAACACCAGTGTCAAGTCCCACAGCCATTTGCGCTGCCCATTTTGTGTAAGCTTTCCCAGGGGCACCAATTTGCGATTCTACTTGTCCATACTCATTCTCTATCTGTGGAATTCATGAAACATCAATTCAAACAGCCTTTCGTGATTAGCAGAAGACTAACAATTACGTCATGCTTTTGTAAACTTCGAACCTGAGACATGATAATAGGACCTCCTTGAGTTTCAAACAGTTTTTCAGACTTCATCATGTTGACAATTTTCTCAGTAAATCCTTTCATTGCAACCTTCATTATAGACAAAGAGTCAATGGACCAAACTAACTAATAAGACTTGTTCTAAAAGGTAGTTAGATTAATGTCAGGAAAGGTTCCAAATAGTCAACCTTAAAAGGCTCATTGTCTGTTCTGAATGATATGCCAGGTACATACTTCAGCCAAACAGGGAATCCCCTGCATCCGAACAGAGCACAAAACAGAGGATTCTTGAATATATGTGGTTCATCATGAATGAATTCAAACACACAATGACCATATATATCTATATAGTTAACAGTTAAGTAAACATGTATGGATTTTGATTGCGTTGAAATAAAAGTATATTAGGCATTACCCAAAGTTCCACTCGGCACAAATATAGGGGCCAATGCGAAGATGAACATAGAGGCCAGCTTGCTGAACCAACTTGACAAATCGAACCAAATCATACCTTCCCTCAAAGTAATACTGGAAAAAGGAAAAAAACAATTTTAGCTGATTATTTCTGCTTAACAAAGAGAAAGAAAGTTCAAAGCACGAGACTTTTGTCATTATGGAGTCGTGACGTAATGAAAAAGAGGTTAGTAATACCTTTCCAGGAGATGTCTCGTGGCCATTCCAAAATACATAAGTCTGTATCACATCCAAGCCTCCATCTTTAGCTTTTTGTATAAGATCAGGCCACATCTACAATCCCATAGAGTAATTAAGAGACCCATTTCCCCAAAAGGCATGAACTAACTGCAGTCTGCAGAAACAAATAACACACACAAACACACACTGACATTGACACTTCACATGTGGTTCTTGGGCAGTGAGAATCAATATCAGTACAAAAAGATTTTTAAAAAACAAAAAGATACCCATCTGCTCAAATGACACAATTTTTTTACAAAAACACACACACACACACAAACACAAACACACAGAAAGATCAGATATTGGCCTTAGTACGGTACCTCGGGCGTGCTTCTTGGATAATGAATAGAGCCAGAAATAAGAATTCTTCGTTGGCCATTGATGATTATGGCTTTGTCATCATAGGTTACAGTAGCAGTAACTGAAACCATCGATGAACAAACCCAAGAAATTAGGACTAGAAACACAAAAAACTTGATCTTCAACATGTTTCTGATCACTTTTTTTTTGTTATCGTACGTTCAAATCAACATAGTACTAGTAGGGGCCCGTATTTTATATGAATTCTACTAATTTCTCCGTTAAGAAATAGAGAATGAAACTGATAATCTTCCTTTAATTTCTATATTTTGGGTATTTGCTTGTATTTTTCATAGAGGCGGGGAAATGGTGACTGGCTGGTTGTGGAGGGTGGGAAAGTAACGGCAACTTGACTGCTTTTAAAACAAAAAAAAATAGTGGGACCCACACCCACTTTTTGAACATAACGGACACGGAACGGAATAACTTGGTTTCTTCCAATCTAGTGTTTCTCTGTTTCTTTCAATTTAAGATTTTTGGTTTTTTTTTTCTTTTTTCTTTTTGTAAATATTTTTTTTGGATTATTATACTTTTGTGTAAGAAAAGAAAAAAAAATATTTGTTTTTCTATTTTCTATAGGTTATAAAAGTTATCGGTGGGGATTGACGTGAGTGAAAAGAGCTTTGGTCGCTTAAACAAAATATCTCGATTTTGAAACCGTGTGTACCTAAAATTTTCTTGTAAGACCAAAAACAACAAAGGTTCTTGGCATAAAGCTTAGGAGATTCAACAAGATTAAGCCAAACAACAACGGTTCCTTCCAATGCTTAATTAAGCATAAAGTAATTTCAGGAGCAAACTAGGCTCCCGTTCTTAAAAAAAATTTCAGGCCAAAAAACGACGTAGTTTGAGCTTTGTTATATACAAAACACGGTAGTTTTGTTTAAATGAATCTGACACCTTCCTGCCACCTACATGCCACTTCATCCTATTCACATGACATCATTAATTTCTTTTCCTCTATTTTCTTTTTTTGCCAATTTTCAGCCATAAAAAATATATTTTTAAATTTTTTTTTTCTGTATTAAAGTAAACATTTTTACCTACAAATAGAAACTTGGTTTGTTTCATTTGGATATCAGAAAAAATTTCTATGAATTTTTCAAAATTTTAGTCATTTTTCTATAAAAATATTAAATTAGTGGAGATAAGGATGATGGGGTATATAAAAATGTTGGAGTTTGTGCATTGTTGAAAGAATATTTTTATTTTAAAAAGAAAAAATGAAGCTTAAGCTCCCCAAAGAGCTTTGTTTAATTGGTATTTTGTAATAAAATAGAAAAATCGGGTAATTTTGAGATTACAAATGTTAATCCCAATTTTTTAGTGAGGCGTTAATAATACCACCCTCCTCCTCCCCAAATGGAAGCTTTGCTTATTAATTATACATGCTCTAAGAGATCTCAGCTTCTAAACCTGACAGTACCTTTGGGATAATCGTGGGTCTGAGAATACATTTGGTTTTGCGATTGTGAACAAAAAACTTAAAACCTCAAAATCTAGTAAGTAAATCATGATGGCGAAAAACAACTAGTTTGACTTTCTTTTACGAAATTGTAATTATTATTAATTTCTTTAAAACGAAGGGATGAATGAGATGCACGGAAGATACGTACTATGGACACGGGTGGTTGAGAGTCATGAAATTTTGACGATAAAATAATACGTGATTATTTTGAGTTGTAATTGTAACAGACAAAAGTTATGATAATATAATACATTACGATATCTTGTTAATCCTTGTCACTCTTTTTGGAAGGTGGGTAAGTAGTCGATTCAACTACCTAACTCACTATGGACACTAGCCCTTTTTTGCCTTTCAAGCAAAACGAGTCCAATCTCAATGTTTCCATTCAGACATCAAATTATAGTTTGGAGAACCGTGGTCTACCTAAATATGGCTATTTTTTCCCTTTTAGTATCATTTTTTATAAATCAGAATAAAAGTACAATCTTACCCTTCTTGTCCTTTATTTTCTTTTCAAAAATTAGAAGAATGATGTAACCATTCCAATTTTTGAGCTAATGTTCATCAAAGAAACAACCCTGCGTTGCCTTTATCTACTACTCCCTCCGTTCCTAAATTATCGCTTTGGTGGACTTCGCGCACGGTTTAAGAAAACACATTTGACTAAATTATTAATATTAGTTTGTTGTATAGTTTACTTTAAAACTTGTATGTATGTAGCCCATAATTAAAGTAAGATGAAAAAATAAGGGTAAAATGGTAAAATTGTTGTCCTAAAAAGAAAAATTTCAAACAAGACAGTTATTTTGGGACGAACGAAAAAAGAAAAAAGAACAATAATTTGGAAACGGAGGGAGTATCTACTATTTACTATCTACTATACTACTATACTACTATCTATTATACTATCCTAACAGATGTTAATAGGGTCGAAAATCGTACGTTCGAACTGAAACCGTTAGGTTTTTGACCGGCTAGACTGAAACCGTTAGAGTTGAAATTTTAGATGGACCGTTTAAGCCGGACCGTTTAGGGACCAAAACCGTTAGGGTTGAACCGAAAGCCGACTTTCATACGGTTTAGTATAGTTAGTAATATACAGGACATGTATAATACCGAAAATCATTAGGGTTGAACCGATTAACAACTTTAATATAGTTAGTATAATATACATGATGCGTATAATACGTTGAAATAAACGTATAAGCCACGAAATTGGGAAAAAAAACGTACAAGTTTAATCATTGACTGAAACCGCAGGTTTGAACCGAAACCATTAGATTTTTGATCAGATAATAGCTCCAACCGACTAAATTGAATCTATGCTGGACCGAAACCATTAGGACTGGGCCGATTAACATATCTAACTATCCTATACTTTACTATACTATACTACTACAATAATACTATATATATACATACATACATACAAACAAACATACATACATACATACATACATACATACATACATACATACATATATACATACACTATTATAAAAGTCTAGGTTGTTTCTTACAACTTAATGTATGGACAAAACTAACCATACATCTATAAACACCCATAATTGAATTAATGCCAAACAATTAAATTATTCACCATTAATTATGGTTAAATAAATAAATTTGCATGAGCTAATCAATTCCATGAAGAATGAAATTAAATTTGGTCCCTTAACTTATACCTAACTTTAAATTAGATCCTACCTTTTTGATTTTTATTCATTTTGTTTCATATGCTGATTTTTGTTTTGTTAGAATCCCTCTTCCTGTCATTACCATTACAAATGTCATACAATATTTTTTAATATCATGAAAATACACTTACTAAGTTAAGAGATAAAATAATATGATTTTACCCTTTTTTAAATATATTTAACATTTGTTAGGGTGAAATTTGGGTAGACATTATTATAATAAGTATATGAAAAATTAATTATAATAATAGATTGAATTAAATATTAATTTGGTCCCTGGACATGTCGAAAATCAATGTTTTGGTTCCCGGACAAAAAAACAATAGAATTTGGTCCATGGACATGTATTTTTGGACCAATTTGCCCCTCCCACCGTTAGCGTTAGTTTTGCCGTTTGTTTTCTTTTTAATTGACGATAATGCCCTTGGTCTAAACAAGCGGGAAATAAAGACCCTTTTCGACCCTAACGGTAGTTAAACCCTAAATTCGATTGCAAAAAAGTAGTTCGACCCTAAATCAGTCAAACCCTAAATTGGCTATCTTTCTCCCTCTCCATCAACGATACGACCAGGGCTTCGTTTTCATTGCATTGAAAAGTTGAAAGAATCGAAGACATTGAGGACGTAAATCCAAAAAATTGAAGTCCCTGAGGCTGATTGAAGGCAATTGGTACGAAATCTTCCCATTATATCTTTGATAGGTTTTATTACAGATTATACTCCATTGATAGGTTGTCATGCGAGTGCATCTTCCTGCTCATTCCTTAAAAGTGGTTAATTCATTCTCTAAGAAGAAAATTTTCCTGATTTTTTGTTGTTCTTGTATCCTGTCTAATGAGTCTGTTTATTCATTGTCTTTGGAGGGCAGATTGGTTCTTTGTGCTTTATATAGGTAAAATAAGAGGCGCTGATTTATCATCAAACAAAAAACAAGAAAGAGAATTAGAAGAAAGGAATCTTGAAATTTTAAAATGACTGTAGTGGATATTTTAAAATGCCTGCTTATGTAAATTTTTAATTGATAGTGTTGTTGTCTAGATAACTTAAAAAGTGTGCATTAGCTGATAGTTGGAGACAAAAAGTAAACCTCATCTTCATGCTTTGTCTACCACCATTTAGTGTAGTTAGTTTCCTTATGTGGACCAATCTTCTTTTGCAGGATGGACATCTTTACTATAGTAGTCTACCATGGGGGTAATTTTGTCAAAGAAGGGGAACATAGGAAATACATTTGGGGGGGACTTATGATTTATTAGAAGATATGGACACATATTACATTTCTTTTATTGCTTTAAAGGGTGGCATTGAACAACTAATGAAATATAGCAATGTCAAGTGTTTGTGGTACGTAATTCCAGGTCAGGATTTACAGAATGGACTTAGAAGAATGTATAGTGATAGGGAAGTCTTATGTATGTGTGAGATGTTAGGGAATGAGGAGTATCTACATATGTATGTTGAGCATGGAATTGATGAAGGTCAGCCATGTGATGGTCTTCTTACTGGTACACAAGAAAGTGTGGCTGAGTGTTTTATATTTGATGATGATGTACATGAGGAGGAGGATGTTCATGCTAGGGATGATGTAAATGTTCAGGATGATGTTGAGGATGATGTGAATGTTAATGGTCAAGAAGATGTAAATGTTAATGGTCAGGATTGTGAGCATGATGTAAATGGTCAGGAAGATGTAAATGTTAATGATCAGGAATGTGAGGATGCTGTAAATGGTGAGGATGATTCTAGTGAAGATGAGACTTATATTGCAGATAGTGAAGAAGAAGAAAGTGACTATGAGTACTTCGTTAATGATGTGATAGAAGCAAGTGATGAGGAAGTAGCCTAGGCTAGAAAGACAAATATTGATATGAAAACAAATGAAAGGAAAAACCGGTTGAAATGATCGAGGATGAGCATATTTCCTTGGGGAGACATTCATTCTTGAGGACCGATTCAGGGAGTGATTGCAGTGAACATGACATCAAGAAGAAGAATCAAAAAAGGAAAAAATATGGATCATTCAATCCATACACTGATCCCAAGGATATCAACTTCAATATAGGCATGGAATTTAAGAATGCAGTTGAGTTTAAGGAGGCAATAAGGGCACATGCAATAGAGAAGGGGATAGACTTCAAATTTTTGAAGAATGAACAAAGGAGAGTGTGTGTAGTCTGCATGAATTCCATTGTATGCCCATGGAGGATTTGGGGAAGTCAACCAAAAGGAGTGAAGAGTTTTCAGATAAAAACCTATAATCCAAAGCACATGTGCACTAAGAATTTGAGGAGTAGACAACTCAGTTCACAATGGATTGCAAATACATATTACACAACAATAGAAAATAATCCATCTTGGAAGATTTAAATGAAGGAGATTGAAACAAGGTATGGCTTGGATGTCAGTTTGGGTACTTGCTCAAGGGCTAAAAGAAAGGCATTGGGTGCTGCTGTTGGTTCAATGAAGGAACACTATGCCAAGATCTGGGATTATAGAAATGAGCTCAGGAGGACTAATGAAGGCAGTACTGTAGAAGTATATTGTGTCCTGAACAATCCTACATATGGTCCTGTATTTCAGAGGTTTTATGTGTGTTTTGAAGCCCTGAAGAAGGGTTTATTGACTGGTTGTAGGAAGGTCTTAGGATTGGATGGGTGTTTCCTAAAAGGCTGTATGAAAGGAGAATTGCTAATTGCAGTAGGAAGAGATGGGAATGAGCAAATGTTTCAGTGGCTTGGGGAGTTGTGCAAGTGGAGAACAAAAATTCTTGGGGTTGGTTTCTTTCTCACCTAATAAATGACTTGCAAATGGAGGATGGTAGGGGATGGACCCTCATTTCAGATCAACAGAAGGTACCTTTAATGGTTTTTTTATATGTATTATATTGCATGTACTTTAATATCTTGTCATACCCTATTTAACTTATTTTGTTATTCTTCAATGTAATAGGGACTTGTAATATCTATTGCTAAGCTATTGCCTTTATCTGAGCATAGGGCATGTGCTAGACATGTGCATGCTAACTGGTCAAAAGAATTTAGAGGTGCAGAGTATAAGAGTCATTTCTGGGCAATTTCCAAGTCAACTAACATGAATGACTACAACACCAACTGTGACAAATTGAAAAAATTTGATGAAAAGGCCTACAATGATTTGATGCTAAGAAATCCAAGTAAGTGGTGCAAGGCTTTCTTCTCAACTGATATTAAATGTGATAACTGTGAGAATAATATGTCGAGAGGGTTCAATGGGTCCTTAGTGGAAGCTAGGTCTAAACCACTAATTTATATGTTGGAGCATGATGACTAGGCTACATAAAAGAAGAGAATGGATGACAAATCATTGGGATAGGATATGTCCTAGGATTAGAAAGAAAATTGAATTATACACATCTGAAGCTAGGCTGTGGACTGCTACCTATAATGGAAACAAGAAATTCCAAGTGGACTACATGAAATGGGGGTATGTTGTTGACATTCAAAATATGACATGTACTTGCAGATCATGGGATTTAAGTGGAATCCCATGTTGTCATGCCATTGCTGGCCTAGTGAGTATTGGTAAGAATGTAGATGACTATATTCCTAAGTGTTATACAAAGGATGAGTTTTTAAAGGCATATGCAAACAGTATTGAGCCCATAACAGGTGAAAACAACTGGCCACAATCTGGAGATGATCCCTTGAGGCCTCCAATGTACAAGGCAATGCCAGGGAGGCCAAAGAAGAAGAGAGTGAAGGCACCACATGAAGAAGAGCCAAAGAAGACAACCAAGGGTGTACAGAAATTGAGTCAGTATGGGAAACAGATGGTATGTAGTATTTGCAATGTAGTTGGTCATAACAAAAATGGGTGTAGAGAACCAAGGGAAAGTGTAGCAAGTGTCAGTGGGGTCCAAACTGAGGTATTCAGCTTCTATATCTTGTTTTTACATAACACTGTTATATATCATTATTGGTTCTACAGTTCTGAATTTGGATGCTAATTTCTTATAGGCACCTAATACTTCAAAAAAAAGATGTAAATCTAAAGCAGAGAAAGGAAAAGCCCCAATTGAGAGAGTTTATACAAAAAATAGAAATGAAGGAAA